>VZSZ01008636.1:9359-27241 GCA_013398815.1 Ibidorhyncha struthersii | reverse complement strand
TGCAGGGCATGGGTCTGGTTTGGGTACCCGGGGGATGAAAGGATGGGGAGCAGCCCTGCTGACAAGGGCTTGGGGGTGCCGGGGTGGGGAAGCTGGCCACGAGCCAGCAACATGCACCGGCAGCCCAGCGAACCCCCGGCATCCTGGGTGCATCCCCAGCAGCGTGGCCAGCAGGGCGAGGGGGGGGATTGTGCCCCTCTGCTGCGCTCTGGGGAGACCCCCCTGCAGTGCTGCCTCCAGCTCGGGGGCCTCAGCACCGGAGAGACACGGAGCTGGTGGAGCGGGGCCAGAGGAGGCCCCCGAGATGCTGCGAGGGCTGGAGCCCCTCTGCTGGGAGGACAGGCTGGGAGAGTTGGGGGGGGTCAGCCTGGAGAAGAGAAGGCTCCGGGGAGACCTCAGAGCCCCTTCCAGTGCCTAAAGGGGCTCCAGGAGAGCTGGGGAGGGACTCTGGATCAGGGAGGGGAGCGAGGGGGAACGGTTTTAAACTGAAAGAGAGGAGATTTAGATGAAATCTGAGGAAGAAATTGTTTCCTGTGCAGGTGGTGATCCCCTGGGGCAGGTTGCCCCGAGAAGCTGTGGCTGCCCCATCCCTGGAGGTGTTCAAGGCCAGGTTGGACGGGGCTTTTAGCAACCTGGTCTAGTTGAAGATGTCCCTGCCCATGGTGGGGGGGTGGACTAGATGGCCTTTAAACATCCCTTCCCACCTAAAGTATTATGTGATTCTATTTTGTCAGTTGGGCAGGGAAGACTTGGGGAAAAGCTTCAATGAGGTGTGCGGAGGGAGCTTGGCATAGATGGAGGAAGAGCACTTTTGAAATGGGATGACACCAAGAAGGACAAGAATGCTGGTGAGGAGGAGGAGGTTTGTTTTCTGGACCTTTACTGATGTCAGGAGCCTAGGTTTGGTTTGTGGGATGCCAGCATAGCTGGAGCTGGCTAGCAAATGAGGAATGCTGCGTGGCATGTTGCAGGTGCGGAGCTGTAGGGTGTGACATGTAAACGTGGCTGGCAGCTTACGGTGAGTTTTGAGAAGCTGTAGAGAGCTGCAGTACCCGAGTGGGCTGGGCTTGGGACTGCAGGAGTTTCTCTTACCCTCTAGGGAAAATGTGTGTATTTGGGAGAGAACTGTTAGCTTGAATGCTAAAAGCGTGACTGAGGTGAATGTTGCTGTGAAGCAGCCAAAGAACTGGAGCTGAGACGACCATTTTTTGCCCTGTGCAATAAAAACTGCAGATGAGGATTTGTTTGTACGGAAACCCTGTTTGGAATGAGCTTTGGGAAGGCTACAGAGGGAGTTTTTGGGGTAGTGAATACCAACTTATTCTGCTTCCCAAGGGGATATGCAACAGAAGTTACCAAAAGTTAGCATCAACAGTTAAAACGAGGGGTAGTGGTATGAAATTGTGCCAAGGAGGGTGCGTCAGGAGAGTCACACTGGCAGCGAGATTGGCTGGGCACTGGGACAATTTTCCAGTGGGGAAGTGGTGGAACAGTTATTGGGAGGGGAATTGAAAACTGTGCTGGCTGCTGTTGGTACGGTGCTGGGTCACTGGGGAGATGAATATTTATTTACAGGAACACAGGCCACAGTCATAAGCCAGATTCCTCCTGTTCAAAAAGTGTAATAGGAGGTAATCTGTGCTGGTGCCATTGGTGCGTCTTCTGCTGCTTCACTTTTTTGGCTCTGTGTGAAGCAGGCAGATTGCTTACCTTGAAATAGTTCTGAATAGACCAGATTGGACTAATATCAGTCTTTCTCCAGCTCTCTAGATATCAAAATGACCTCCATGCTGACCCATGCCATCAGAAACCTCCCTGCTTCCTCAGCATGGGCTGCCAGGGTCTGTAAGTATCTTTACATTTATTAAAAGCTTGAATTGGTAGGTCATAAAGTTCTGTTTGAAGTGTTGGGTTTGGAACGGATGCTTGTATCTGAATCTCTGTTCCATTGTCATCTTAAAAAAGGTGACAATGTTTTTAAAATAACTGATTCCATTGTTGCCATATTTGTCCCTTCCCACATCAGATGTGGGAGAAATCTGATGTTAACGCGTAATATGAATGGTGTCATTTTTATGAACAGAGTAAACTAAAAAATATCTCACAGATGTTCAGGTGCAGTTGTCTTAATGTGACATTATCTTATTTTTTTAACAGTTCTTACAGAAACTAGAAATGTTTTTAACGCTTCAGGTTTGATAGATCCTACTTCTTCGTTTCTTGTTTTTCAGTTGTTCGGTCGCTCAGCTGCTCTTCACAGTTACAAGCTGCAGGTAGAGTGAAAACACCAGGAATCTCAGTGGGTCTGTGCTAAAGAAGAGCATTTTTGAAGCTGCCTCCCTTTTCCAGAGTTTTGTTCTACATAACTCTCAGAAATACAGTGGAAACAGCCTTAGTTCAAGAAAGTTGCGAATAAAACTACAGGCAAACCACTGTTTGGAGCAGAGTCCTCTTAACCTCTGAGTGTCCCTCACTCCCAGCAGCTATGCCCAGTCCGGAGCTCACGCCCTGTTGTCACCTGATAGATTGCTATTTCTAGAATCTAAACAGAGAGGCTGAAGTGTGTAAGCTGTCCGGGCCTAACCAGATCGCTTGCCCAGAGGGGAGGGGATTGTCCCTGACAAGGAGAAGCTTGTGGAATTAGCTCTGAAGTCCAGTGAGACCAGTAAGAGGCTCAGGTCTTGGTGGAGCCGCTGAGCACGTACAGTTATGTGGGTTATTAGCTGTGGTCCTTAGTGAGCGATTGGGGTGATCTGGCATTCTGGGATTCATTGCGGGGGTTGCTCAGGTGACTAATGCTTTGAGCTGCCTGTGTTTTGGAAGCTGGCTGAGGCAGCAGCTCCCCCTCGACTCCTTGGCTTTGAGCAGAGCGCCTTGTATAACCCAAGAACAGTGCTGGAGGTTCATCCTGCAACTTGCTTGAGTACAGTATTTAGCTGGACTTAATCTGAGTCTTTGTCCTTTTCTAGCTTGTAGAAGGAGCTGCGCCATGCTGCCGTATATACTCATTAAGATTTGCAGGCCTGATTGCATTAGGAAATTCTCGTTGAACTATTTGTTAATCATCACTCCAGAAGAGCTCTGACAGTGGCCTGTTGAACGATACTGTATCATGACATGCTTTGTCTTGAACCTGAGGTGCTCGGGCACCTTACAGCGAAGTAGCAAGTTACCCACAGCAACTATATGGCACTCTTCTTGCTACTGCTTTCCTATGGGAGTAAAAGTTAGTTGACTTCTTGAACTGTGTTTAGATTTACTGTGAATTATCTCACCTTCACTGTGCAGTAAGAGCACGTATATAGGCAGTTACTGTGGAAGGTGGATTGCTATTTGCAGTCCTTGGTGCTCCCCAAGTGAGAGAGCTTACTCAGGCTTTGAATTTGATCTGCCTCATTCACGTTGTAAGCTGTGCAGCACTTCTAGAGGTATCTCTTCCTGCAGCATTCTTCTCAGTGGTAACAGAGGCTGGGAGTTACGTGCCTTTGTTCTCAACTGTACTGTTGCCTCAGTGTAGCTATAGATGACTCTGCTGATGTAGGACATAGTGAGTTGTTAAATTGTTTGTCACAGATCACATAATTAGCCAGACCGGACACCTGAACTGTAATCTTGTCCCTATCCGCTCTGCTCTTGATTTATGCAGCAAAGGAGAACAATTTCCCTAGTTTTCTAGTGTATTTTACAAGGTCTTTAAGCTTGCTGGTATTCTTGTTAACATCCCTTCTCTCATAGCAGTCCAGCCGAAGAGTAAGAAGACCTTGGCCAAAAGCGGTGTGAAGAATATCGTTGTGGTAGAGGGTGTCCGTATTCCATTTCTGCAGTCTGGCACCTCGTAAGTATAAAATAAGAATACATGCTGCCTTGGTTAGTGGTAGAACCTTTCTGTGAAGAACGTTGGCTTACGTGTTCATTCTAACGTCCTTAATCCTATGCCTAAAATTACTGAAGTGGCAGTGAGTTAGGCTGCTACGGTTATTCCACATTACCTAATGAAAAAAAAGTGGTTTGAAGAAGATTGCCCATGGATATGAGTTCTGAAAAGAATGAGGATTTATGCTGCACGTCTGGAGGAAGCTGCTGGTGAATCTATAGCAGATGAAGCAACAATTTTCACAAAACTAGCAGGACGGGTGCAGAGAATCTGCTGTAGACTCTTCTTACTAGACTGTTATGCCACCAAATTCACAGCTGAATTGGGACCAGACCTAACTCTTAGTTAGGATGGATTATTCTGGTTTTGCTGCTTTTCAGTGTTTTTAGTACAGTGAATGTGTGCTGACTTATACACAGATAGTCTTCACAACCTGGGGTGTGAAATGTTTGATTCTGAATGCAGTGGAGCAGTTCTGGTATGTCACCAGTTCTTTGCGGCTGATGTGCCCTTACAGTGGCGAAGCAGACATCCGTATTGGTTTCTGACACCCCTAAGTTTCTGCCTCTGTTCTTTACCTTCCAGGTATGCCGATCTTATGCCACATGACTTAGCAAGAGCAGCACTGCAGTAAGTAAATTGAATACTAGAAGGGCCCAGAGTACTCGTTGATAGGCTGGTGGTGGTACCCAGTGTTGGTACGATGGCTTCAGCAGATTTGGAAGCCAAGGCTCT
This sequence comes from Ibidorhyncha struthersii, assembly GCA_013398815.1. Lineage (NCBI taxonomy): Eukaryota > Metazoa > Chordata > Aves > Charadriiformes > Charadriidae > Ibidorhyncha > Ibidorhyncha struthersii. The sequence continues at coordinate 22,632 of VZSZ01008636.1, read as the reverse complement.
AGCTTTGTCTCTGAATGATACGATCCAGGTGCTTCATTTTTCATGGTCCGCCGCCGCCTTAGTAGGTGGTTTAAGCAGTAGGGTTTACAGCAGGCTTGCGTTACAGTGTATCGTCACGTGGAGATTGCATTTTTGTCCCGCTTGACAAATCATAGTTAATTTGAATCCTGACTGCACGTAGTTTTCTAAATGCAGAGATCATAGCTACTGTTGAGATGTGCTTACCGTTCGTGGGAAAAACAATCTGGGCAATGCAGGGAAAACTAAGCGACAACAAGAATAACAAGTGAATTCTGCCATCTTGCCCGTCCCTTCCATTCTGCAGTGATTTGACAAAAGCCGTAGGTCATTAGCAGTGGGTTTGTTTTGTTGAGAAGCAGGGCAAAGTGCTGTTGAAAAGGGAAAAGGATTTACTGGGGGAAGGAAAGGAGATTTCAAGACCCAAGGAGAGGTCGTGAGGTTGGGTGTGGTCATGTCAAATCTGGATGGCACATTTAGCCAAGGCAGGATGATTTGGTTGACTGGCAGTGTGTTAGTCGTGTGTGAGGGCTGTCCTGGACATTGAGTGGTTTTCAGTGTGCTGTGGAAGAGAAGTTACTGATTGAGGTGCCTTTAGTTTCATTTTTATTTGATGCTTTGCAGCGCATGAAACCACATTTGAATCCCAGTGGCCTTAAATCACTGCCTGCTATGGGATTTTCTGTGCTGGCCTGTTTGTCAAGATGTTCTGCCAAGTTATGCAATATATTTTCTAATGAACTCTGAAAACGCACTGCTTATTTTCTGTGTGTCTTTATTGAAGTTTTACATGTTCCTACACCAAAGGTGATTGGCTTTGTTTTCTCTCAGGGCCCTCTGCCATTAATTTTGATGTCAGAATACTCCAAATTGGGGAGGTTACTAACAACTGTTTCGGGGGGGTGGTGGTGTAGAGTAGTTGCGTTCATGAAATTATGTAATCATGTATAGTGTGATATTACCACCATGATTATTTGCAGTCCATAGTCAATTATGCTTTTCATTGGGTACACATGCACACAAGACTTCTTCTGAACTCGGGGCAGAAGATGTATCTCCGTTGTTGCCTTGTTCTCCAGCCAAACTGGTGGAAAGAGGGTGTTTGAGGACTGTGGCAAGGTTATTGCTTATATGGTGCAAATTCTGTTTTGATCTTCTCCTTAGGGGTTTGCTGAACCGGACCAGTGTCCCAAGGGATGTTGTTGATTACATTGTTTATGGCACAGTTATCCAGGAGGTGAAAACGAGTAATGTTGCCAGAGAGGTGGGTTACGTGCAGCATTTCCCCCGTGAGTCTGATTTCTGCCAATAGTATCAAGATGACAAATACTTGGGGAAAAAAAAGAAGTTTCATTTAAATATGATTTGGTAGTATGAACTAGTTGTGCAGTAATGTCTGTTCAGATAACTGTATGGGACTCTGCCTCCTGTTGAAATCTGCCATAGATCAAGTGTATTTTAATGCTGTGAAGCCTCTGCTTGATTCCTCCCTGAAAGGGAAGCTTTTGTTAACGATTGTTGATCCCTCTAGCTGCCAGTTGGACGCAAATGCTGGCTGGTCCAAAGTACTTGAGAGGACCAGAGCATACTTTGATAGAATACTGTGGTATTTATTTTAGCTGTCTGATCAGATGCAGCTTGTGAATGGTTTTAAATGGAGTAGCTTAGCTGCCCTTTTTTCTGGCAGTCAGAAAACACAATTTACATATTATACACAGAAAGAAGCTGGTCCTCTGAAGTAATGTTACCGAGGCAGCATGTGATTTTCTGTAATCTGGAGCCTCTGCTGTTATTCTCTGCAACCAGGCAAAACCATGATGTAACCTGGGCTGGAAAGACTTAGGAGGTTATGAGGCTCTTCAGTTCCATCGGCAGTTTTAGCCTTGTATATGCAAATACTTGCTTTGGTCACCTGCCAGTCAGATGAGGCTGCGGTGTAATTTTAACTTGGGAACAACTGTTGAACTTTAAACTAGTTGGCCACGTCTCAACTAGGGAAGGTCTTGCTGTAAGCAGTTCTCCCGTGACGGGAGGCCGTGTTCTCAGCTGGATCAAATGAGATGCTGCTTTCTGAGCTGCAGGAAATGTTCTGTTCTGTGTAAAGCCAATCACGGTGCCTTGTACCGAGGGGTCTAAATAATTCCTTTCACGTGCTGCCTTTGCACATAAGACAAAGATGATGTCGAGGAGTTGGAAGCTCTTTTGAAATTGTGAGGTGTGTGATTAGTTTGTCACTTTACTAATGGGGGGCCAGTGACGCTATGCATAATGCGATTGAGAGCCGTGGCAGCTGGGCAGCTGCCGTCTCCTCCGGTTTCCAGAGTCTGGGGAGGGGATGAGCTGCTGCAGTAATGGCCTGACTGGAAACTTGATGTACTTGTTTTCAGCTTAGTCTGCAAAAGTATGTTGGTGGGCAGATGGTAACTCTGACCCTGTGGAGCAAAAGGCGTAGGTTTTAACAGTCATTCTTTGTTGCTCATAGGCTGCGTTGGGAGCGGGTTTCTCTGACAAAACTCCGGCCCATACAGTCACCATGGCTTGCATTTCTTCAAACCAGGCTATGACCACAGGTATGTTGGCTGGAAGAACAAGCTGTGGGTTTGAGAAGGAGCTTAGCAACTCCTCTACATCCCTCGTCTAACTTGCACTGCTTACTGAATATAAGTAAACATCTGAAGAGTCATAGAGTGGTTAGAGTTGGAAGGGACCCTAAAGCTCATCCAGTCCACCCCCCTGCCCTGGGCAGGGACACCTCCCCCCAGCCCAGGTTGCTCCAAGCCCCGTCCAACCTGGCCTTGAACACCTCCAGGGATGGGGCAGCCACAGCTTCTCGGGGCAACCTGCCCCAGGGGATCACCGCCCGCACAGGAAACAATTTCTTCCTCACATCTCATCTAAATCTCCCCTCTTTTGATTTACAACCATTACCCCTCGTCCTATCGCTCCACTCCGTCATACAGAGTCCCTCTCCAGAAAGAAAAATTCTGGAATGAAAGAGGAATGGAATTCCATTCTGGAATGGAAGGAAAGTTTTTGAACCAACAAAATATAGTATGAATCGAGTGTCTACTGTAGACCTGCCAGCAGCTGGACACCCTTTGCATTCAGTGATAGTCTCTGCTCAGTGTCCATGTTGGTTTGGAAAGTTAAAGGCTACATCACGATAAGGAAGTTGCCGCCTTTTAGGCTACTTTTTTCTTTGACTTAGCCTAAACAGAGAAAAAAAAATTGAGACCCCGTTCCTGTCCTGAATCACTGGGGATATTCTTCTCCCAGCTGCTGTGTCTGACAAAGAGAAGTGGAAGCAAAGTTACAAAACTAGCATGATTCAGAAAATGTCTGTTCCACCTGCTCAGTCTCTGTTAAGCACGTGTTGTGTAACTTGGCCAAAGCCAGCGGCTGGAGGAGGAAATAAAATGTAGTATCCAAGGCACTGATGGGGTAGGTGTCACTTCTCCCCACAGCTCTCACGGGAAACTCTGTCTCGTTCTGCAGGCGTGGGTATGATTGCAGCTGGACAGTGCGACGTCGTCGTAGCAGGGGGTGTGGAGTTAATGTCAGACGTTCCCATTCGTCACAGTAGGAAGATGAGGAAGACTATGCTCACTCTTAACCGAGCCAAGACCTTGGGCCAAAAGCTCTCCCTGATTTCCAAAATTCGCCCTGACTACTTTGCTCCTGAGGTATTTTTTTTTCAGGCATTTTGATATTTAAGCCAAACTGTTGTACAAGGAGGTGTCAAACAAGTTGGCTTAGGTGATTTTTTTTTTTTTTTTTTTTTTAGCCTCAAGGGAGGGGACTTAAAACGGGGGAGCTGGCTGCCTGTGCCTCTCTCTTACTGGATCCCTGTCCTGTGCTTTTGGTTAAAACTACAGTTGCTTAATACATCTCTCAGCAGTCGTGACTCTCTGCTTCATTTTCTTACGTGTTATGTTTGTCTTCAATAAACCTAACTTATTTCAAAACCTCCCTCTCCTTCTGCAACTCCCAAAGCTGTGCTGGAGGCTACAAAGAAGCTTTTTTACATCTATATAAAACTTGTGGAAGGGTCCTAAAGGCTCAGAAGAATTTTTGTTTCTTAAATAACTGAAGTAACATGCTTAATATCAGAGAGGAGCATCCTCAGTGTATTAATGTCATTGATTAATGCATCTTAACTATGCCTTATGATTACTGCTCCTGGCCAAGTCCTGCCGGGTGCCGAATGTGTTCAGCTGCTGTGTTTGGGTGCTGATGAGAATCGGCAGTCTGCTGGTTCATGTCAGGAGTCTGCTGCAGAGGGAGCCACTCTTTTGTGTGTTGGAGGTCACGAGAGAGGTGAATTATGACATGGTGGAGACCGGAAGGAAAAGCACTTCCCTCCTCACCGCCACTGAGCTCTTCCCAAGAAAACTCTGTGCATCCGTGCCACTGCTGGCTGCCTTTAGTGTGAGTGCAGCTGGGCACAGCGGACGTGAGACCCACAGTCCAAGTAAGATAGGAAAATTGCAAACTTAAATGCCTGCAGGGATTTCCTGTGTGCTGCTGGAAGAAGAAAAGCTAAGCTGAAATCACTTGCTGTCTCTGGTTTTGCTTGTGGAGGTATTTGACAAGGAGTTCTAAAGTGCCAGGACGTGTCATTTCACTCTGGCCCAAAAAGTCCGGTCACCCTTCGCAGGGGAGTCCTTGTTAAATGCACAAGGCAGCTGCTCTTTGTCTGCGTGTGCAAATGCAATACAGTTCTCGAACCCCTGGTGTAAGCAGCAGTCTTTTTATCCATTTTTTTCTAAAAATCTTTGAAAGTGATGGTTCCTCTAGTATGTTTGATGAAGTCACTTCTGGTACGATGACCACGCGTTAATTGCATAGCTCTAATATTGACTGCTCTGCGTGATAAACGGAAGGGCCTCACTGGCTGACTGTGCAGGGCTTAACCACCTTCTGAACTTTGCGCAGCTGCCCAGGGGCAGGTGTTTATGTGTGCTGACTTTATTTTTCTGTTTTGTAGCTCCCAGCTGTGGCAGAGTTCTCCACCAGTGAGACTATGGGGCACTCTGCCGATCGTTTGGCTGCTGCCTTTGCCGTTTCCCGTTTGGAGCAAGATGAGTATGCCCTCCGGTCGCACACGCTAGCCAAGAAAGCCCAGGATGGAGGCTTGCTACTCGATGTGGTACCCTTCAAAGTGCCAGGTAAAAGTGCACGTTTCATTGCTAGCACGCAGTAGTTCAATAAAGAAATGTTTTATTTAAAAAAGGAGTTGAAGTACCGGGGTCAGATTCATAATGTTCTGTGTATCTGATACGGATTTTAACTCTTTGAAATGCCGCCTGTTTCTCCTTGGAAAACTACTGACACAGGGGCATGTTTTTAAACATATATAAACATATCCTTACATATCTAAATTTTGTTGTACCCACCCTGTGTCCATGCTAATGTGGTGATGGAGCAAGGAAAATCAGAACGGTTGGACGAAAAAATGCCCCTCCTCTTTCAGGCAAGAGAACCCACCTTTATACCCCAAGCTATTAACAACAGATAGAAAGCTTGATATAATTCTGGTCTGATGGATCAGGTGCTGGATAGGAAGAGCTGAGATGTGTTCTGCTTGGTGCACTCCGGTTCACCAGGCCTCGCAGTCACTGCTCGGGTATGAGACACTCTGGGGAGAAACTTCAAGCTGTCCTTTCTGTGGCCTGATTTCCACCCGTATCCTCCGCCAGCCAGTGGGTGTGCTTTGGTGCAGCTATTAATTTGAGGCACTTTACTCTGTAATTAGTTTCCTAGAGAGACCTTGCTTTTATAGATCCACAGTTACGTATAGTCTTTACACTAAAATTGGTACCTTTTGTTAGCTGGCTTATTTAAGGAGTCAGTATAGTTGAAGATACATATATTTGGTTCTTCCCAGTGCTCTTACTTCCTCAAAACTTGGCACGTAAGTGTGAACTGATTTAGGCCCAGTTCTCCAATTCAGGTTTTATAATCTGAATTTAAATTTTTTTATCAACTGGGTTTTCCATGGATAGTTTTTTCTTACAGTAAATAGATTGCAGCCCTTCATTTTTGCAGTCTTCACAGAGAAAGTAATGCAGCTTTTATTTTTAAGTGCTATTTTTTAGCTATGTTAAATATCTTGATACCATGAGTGGATTTTCACTTTTTTCCTCCTCTCGCTTGTCATAAAATGCACAATTTTCTGATTTTTTTTTTTTTTTTTCCTCCCTGGACTTCTGATGTGCAAATTTGTGTATGTTCATAGAATCGTAGAATGGTTTAGGTTGGAAGGGACGTTAAAGACCATCTAGTTCCTCCCCCTGCCCTGGGCAGGGACACCTCCCCCCAGCCCAGGTTGCTCCAAGCCCCGTCCAACCTGGCCTTGAACACCTCCAGGGATGGAGCTTCCACAACTTCTTTGGGCAACCAAGAGAACCAATGTTGCTGACTTCTGTAGTTTAAATATGCTTTTTTCATCAACAGGCAAAGATACAGTTACCAAAGATAACGGGATCCGTCCTTCCTCAATGGAGCAGATGGGCAAGCTGAAGCCAGCTTTTGTGAAGCCGTTCGGAACTGTCACAGCTGCCAACTCCTCCTTCCTGGTAACGCCTGTTCCATCACTGTGAGCCAGAGGGGAAAACTGTCCAGTTTACCCTCTGCCTCCCATGGGCACGTAGCTCAAGCTGGTATAATCTGTGGGAATGAGTTGTCTCCTTTGTACTATCACCTGCTTTTGGACTTTTCAATGGTAACTTTGAACTGTGTTGTATCCTGGTGAAGCTGGGTACTGGATTGTTTCAGTTTAAAATTAGAGCTAAACCTCTGAGATTTTGGTCCGTCTTACCTGTTTGCTTTTCTGTAGCTGCCTCATGAGGGCTGGTTGTTCAAGGGCATGTGTAGAAACTTTGTCCCAGGATGGGACTGATCACATGATACGTCTAGTAGTAGTTTCAGTCTAAACTTATCACTTTAAGGGTTGCCCTGTAATCCGCAGAGGGGAAGGAGGGATTTCTGTAGCACATGAGCTGTATGATGAGCTGTCTTCTGCACAGGCTTCTCTTCCTCTCTCTTTAGCACTTTTAAAGGAAGATTTTTAGTTGCTGAAGTCTAAGATAGTTGTGTAAATTAGGTGAGGTGTATCTGAGCCCCAGTTCCTAAGGCTCAGTGGAAAGTGACTGCCTCCTGTAGAGGGCTCAAGGTGACTGTCCCATTCCTGCACGCAGCCCTGACAGATTCTCATGTGTTTAAAAGGCTGTTTGTGACGAGCATTTCGAAAGGAAGCAAGTAACTACTGCTGGGGCTTTTTCAGCAGCAATGATATTTACTCCTTAGCACTCCTGAGGAGTTACAGAGGATGGTAATGCCACAGCCTCGGTGTTGGGAACAGTTGAGACACGGTTGGTATGCTGTCTGCAGCAGATCTGTAGGCCAGCTTGGGCTGCTATCCAAGAAATAAGTGATCATGTGCCGGGGCCGTGATGTTCGTTTTTGCAATGTGGTGAACCTGTGGCTTGTCATCCCAGAATTATGATCAGATTTGGGATGGAGCTGAGCAGGCAGGTGAGTGTTTGGGGCAACCAGCTTGTCCTCAGGACTGGCAGGGCAGTTAGGCACCTCTGCCCTCTTTGAAACCAGGGGGAGTTGTGGGGCTGGACTGTAAGGAGGGGCTTCAGCAGTGCATGTGTTAACATCATTCAGAGATCATCCATCCATCAGCTCAAGCACGCAGACTGCTTCTTTGTCCCATATCAGACGGGGATGTCCTGGAAGCTGTGGTTAGATCCGGGTCCTCTCTTGCCAGCTGCTCTGCAGGAGGGCTGTCAGGCTCCTTTTGTGCACAGGGTGCGCTCGCTCTTCAGGCAGTGACCTCACTGGGTTTGTCTGCCTGTTTCAGACAGATGGTGCTTCGGCAATTCTGCTCATGTCTGAGGAGAAGGCGCTGGCAATGGGATACAAACCGAAGGCCTACTTAAGGTAAAAAGGGACTGCTCTACGTGGCCTCTGAAGTCTGCTCTCGCTTCCTTCTGCTCCTCTTCCTAATACTAATAGCATTTCTCCTGTGCAGGGACTTTGTGTATGTGTCCCAGGATCCAAAGGACCAACTGCTGCTGGGGTAGGTGGTGATGATCGAGAGCATCCCTGACAGTCTGTACTAGCACAGCTGCCTTGACTTGCCATTACACGTTTGTTTTTTGGGAAGTATCTCATGAGATATTACATCTCTCCAGGCCTTCTTGCAAAGATGCGAGAGCCAGGGTGACTCAGGAGGGGGAGGTGGCTAATGTGGGAGAGGAGCTGCAGCAGGAATACTCACCCTGAGTTGCTGGGGGGTATCTCGGCCTGTTGGTACTGGCAGTAGTTACTTGGGGTTGTGTTTCAGTTGGAGCGGGACGGGCAGGGAGCTGTACCATGAATCCCAGAGAGAAGGAAGGAATGTGGGTCGCTGTGGAAAAAGGGGGTGATGATGTGAGGAAAGATATTGATGCAAGACTTCTGTTTCTTAACTCTTCCTCAGTCCAACGTACGCTACTCCCAAAGTGCTAGAGAAGGCTGGGCTAACCATGGACGATATCGATGTGTTTGAATTCCATGAAGCTTTTGCTGTAAGTATTCCGAACACTAAGGATGCCCCTAACTGTAAAATGCCACTCTGTAGGTGTCTGTTTCCGTGTTGGTGAAAGCTCTTGGTAAGACCTTCACTAAACATAGATTGGTGTAACTCTACATTTATGTCTATGGGTTAGTACTGTATATGTTTCAGTATGTGAAGTGGGGGCCCTTCCAGTATCTGAAGGGCATCTACAGGAAGGCTGGAGAGAGACTTTTTACAAGGGCCTGTAGTGATAGGATGAGGGGGAATGGCTTCAAACTGGAAGAGGGGAGGTTTAGATTGGGTATTAGGAAGAAATTTTTCCCTGTGCGGGTGGTGATCCCCTGGGGCAGGTTGCCCCGAGAAGCTGTGGCTGCCCCATCCCTGGAGGTGTCCAAGGCCAGGTTGGACGGGGCTGGGAGCAACCTGGGCTGGGGGGAGGGGTCCCTGCCCAGGGCAGGGGGGTGGGAACTGGATGGGCTTTAACGTCCCTTCCAACCTAAACCATTCTATGATTCTATGATTTTAAATATATAACAGTTTTACATTGACACAATCCATGCTAAGAGTGGCTTACGTTGCTTGAAGTCACCAAAGGAATACAGTTTCTTCTAAAATAAGAATGAAAGAAACCACTTCTGCACGTCATCTACTAACTAAGCTGGGGATATGTGTTACTACAGTGAGGTGGCCTGTTAATTGGATGGCGTCTTTTTCTAGCTCAGGTTGAGCTAACGTTAACAGGGCCGATCCTGTAAATTGCTTTTTTTCGGCTGGCTGTACTCGTTTTGTGGCTGTAGCTGTCTGAAGAGAATCTCCTCTTTACTAGTGCTGTCCATAGGCTTTCCTCCAAGTCTGCTGGTTCCATGTTAACTTTGCTGCCTTCTCCTTTTCAGGGGCAGATACTGGCTAACCTGAAAGCTATGGATTCGGACTGGTTTGCACAAAACTACATGGGCAGAAAGTCAAAGGTAAGACACAGCCAGGATGGTTTTGTCGTTAGTTTAACGTCAGGATTGATTGAATTCCTCATTGCAGCGGGGCGTGCTAGTGCTGCAAAGCAGGGCTTTTGTGGTGTTCTGTGAGAAGAAGCAGTGTTTCTTGAGCTCTGGGTTAGCAAATCCCAATGTCGAGCAGTTTCTTCGGGAACGACGACATTCCCGTTGTCAGTAGGAGGTGGAGATCTAGAGCCGTAATAGTAATTGTTGGAGAGGAGGGAGTTAAAAACAGTGGGAGGGGCTCAGTGCTTCTGCATGCTTTCTGACAGCAGCGGTATACCTGGACGAAGTAAAGCCTTTGGCGGGTTTTGTGCTGTCCTCAGTGCCCAGGAACACTTTACAGCGGTCCAGGTCGGCCGTGTCGCTTTGGTGTTGTGGTGAGGGCAGTCTCCTTCCCGCCAGGTGGTGACGGTGCGTGTCCCTCGGTGTGTTCTTGCAGGTCGGAGCCCCTCCTCTGGAGAAGTTCAATACCTGGGGCGGCTCCCTCTCGCTGGGACATCCTTTCGGTGCCACTGGCTGCCGTCTAGTAATCACTGCTGCCCATAGACTGAAGAAGGAGGGAGGCCAGTACGGCCTGGTTGCTGCCTGTGCTGCAGGAGGGCAGGTAACGATGCTGCGTGGCTGGCGCTGTCCCCTCTGACGAGGGGCAGTAATTGCGTTTCTGCTCCTGTTGGCACGATGAAATCCTGTCCGGTTACACCAGGTGTGGGGGCATCTCTGATGGCCGGTGGCAGGGGGTGTTCGTTACTGGCTCGGCTGCCTGCCTCCTTATCGCGGCTCAGTTCCGCGAGCTCCCTCCGCCTCGTCAGCTTCAGAGACCCTCCAGCCCTTCTCACAGTCGTCCCTGGGCAATGGCGACTGCTGCCCGTCGCTGCCCACGTGACACAGAAGAGGAGGAGAGGTTTCTGCTGTGTTCTGAGGGTTTTGTTTGGTGGCTCTCAAAGACTTCCCAAACGGTGGCTTGCGAGTGTCATTCTTCCACTCTTAGGAAGAAAGATCTTAATGAGAAAAAATGGGGTGAGACTCTTCCTACAGCTGGTGAGGCTGCGGACGGGAGGGGAGCCCTGGTTCAGGTTGCAGTGAGTGGTGGCAGTTCTGTGGGGACGTAGCACGGCTGGCCTTCTGTAACTGAGGGTGCTGGTCCCGACGTTGCCTCCACCCTGAATTCCCAGTTTGGCCCTCAGGAGAGCCTGATGTGTTGGGCAGGGTGGGCTCTCATGCCTTGGCCAGCCTGAAGCACGTCTGTGCTGTCCCGAAGCCGTCAAACCACTCTGCAGAGTCCTCTGAGTGAATCGGTTCTGGGTTTTTATCTCCCCTTTTATTTTAAGACGGTCGGGAGATGGGCATCTCCTGTTGAGTGCCTGTTTGTGACAATTAGTCTTTTCTGTGACCATCCTCTCTCTCTTCTTCCAGGGGCACGCGATGATAGTGGAGCTTTACCCTCAGTGACAGGACAGGAGACTGCTGAGTGGGTATCCGTATGTCCTGTGCCTGGCAATGCCATTTCAATGCACTAATAAAAACATACATACAGTTCCTTCTCGGAAAGGATTTTTCGTGGCCTTTGTAAATACCTTTTAGCTACTCAGCTGGTGATTTTCAACTAATGAACGTGCTCTAAGAAATATTCCACTGCCAGCAGAATAAAAGTTAATGTGGCTCTTAGTCTCCCTAAGGTCCTTGTAACCTCTCTGATTTCTACTGTAACTCTTCAGTAAGCAAGAGTTCTCCCCCCGGAGAAGAAGAATGATTCCAAAGCTGTGTACAGAGAATGAAGTTTGGGGATAAGGAGAATGTAAAGTACTGGAGGCTGCCGGGCTGAGGTGTGAGTTAATGTGTCCGTGTAGGGAGTAACAACTGTTTTCAGAACCGGGTTCAAACTGAGTTGACTGACCTGCTTTAAGGAGGGAGTTTGCTGCACCACATCCAGACAGCATTGGAATTAGCAAATTGCTTCTGACAAATGAGTGTCGCTGCTGGTAGCCACAATAAATCAGGAAAAAAAAAAAGAAAGCAGTCTGGCTTTTTTCTTTCTCTGCCCTCGCCTGAAATATGTTGGAGACGGTTTCTGTGGTGTTTGTCGCGGGGGCTGCGTGCTCCGAGGTGGCACCAGACGTCTGCTTTCTGAAATGGGAGACCGCTGCTCTGAAATCTGCCCAGAACGCACCTTGGGCGCCAGTGAATCATCAAAAGACATGCTTTTGAGAGTTTTTTGGTAACTCCTGCTTCTCTAAGGCACCTTGATTGCACGCTTTCGGTGTCTGGCATTTTGAAAATTCAGAAATACAGGGGCAGCGTAATGCTTATGCAGAGCCAAGCCATTGATAAAGTTCAGGTGAGCAGACTTGGGCTCCTTCTTCCAAGATTTTGGGAAGACAGACAGTTGGTTTTGCCCTTTTGGTTAATGTTCTGGGTTATTTTCTTCACTTGTCTCCTTTTGGTTTTGTTACGCTGAGGCTGGCTGGCGTTACCGGCCAGGGAACGGAGCTTCTTCCGAAACAACCTGCAAAAACTTTCAAGTCCTTCGTATGAAAGAAACCACTTCTGCAACCCACCAGCTGCTGTACCGCCCCGCAGTTCGGGGAGGCGACCCCGAGATAAGGAACGGGTGCGACAGTGGGCGGTTCTTGTTTGTTCTTGGTTGGAAATCTTGTGCAATGTGGCCGCGCTGCGCGGGTGACAACGTGGCGCAGGGAGGCGGCTGCGAGCGGGGACCGCCGCACTGAGGGGAGAAAGCGCCCGTTGGGATTTTTGTGTTTCCTGCTCAAATGCAACGTGGGAATGTGCTCGCTCTCCCCCTTCCCAGCAGGTGGAAATCCTGGAGAGCTTGGCAAAGTTTTAAGTGCCGCCACTGCAATTCCCATTGTTCCCACTCCCATTGTTCCCACACCTGCGAGAGCCCCTTCCCATGGCCGGGTCAGCGCCGTGACTTTGCGACCATGCTGTGCAGGACAAGTCGAGTGAAACAATCTTTAAAGATAACATAGCGCCACACAACAAAAATGTGTAGCGGCTTGCTTTGTTGATGAAGCTAAGCCTGCTCGTCCTGCCTCCGTGGGCACGGAGCAGGCTGCAGCGATGGATGGACGGTGGGGGCACGAGAAACCCGACTGCCCCGCTGCGAGCCCGGGGGCTGTCGTGGCTGTGCTGGGGAAGAAGCTGTGGCTGTGGCTTGCTGCAGGGACCGGAGGGAGCTGATGCTTGTGCACTGCTCGGTGCTGGCGTGTCTGGGGCTGGGAAGACCCAGGCCAGGTTGGACGGGGCTCTGAGCAACCTGGGCTGGGGGGAGGTGTCCCTGCCCAGGGCAGGGGGTGGCACTGGATGAGCTTCAAGGTCTCTTCCAACCCAAACCATTCTGTGATTCTAAGGTGCTGTTTGTGCTCTGTGGCGGGAGGTGAGCTGATACGGTGTGAAATATTTCCATGGCTCAGGTGCAGGCGTGTTGCCCTTGCAGCCCTGTGGCCCCGTTGGACCATTCTGGCCTGCATGTTCTGTGGCGCATCACTTCCACAGTTGTTACGTAGAATCATCGACTCACAGAATGGTTTGGGTGGGAAGGACTGTTAAAGTCAATCTCGTTCCACCCCCCTGACCCGGGCAAGGACACCTCCCCCCAGCCCAGGTTGCTCCAAGCCCCGTCCCACCTGGCCTTGAACACCTCCAGGGCTGGGGCAGCCACAGCTTCTCGGGG
>VZSZ01008634.1:32772-48601 GCA_013398815.1 Ibidorhyncha struthersii | reverse complement strand
CATGGTGTTATTCCTCCCCAGGTGCATGACCTGACACTTGCTCTTGTTAAACTTCGTTAGGTTCCTCTCTGCCCAACACTCTATCCCGTTCAGATCTCACTGTATGGCAGCACAGCCTTCTGGTGTGTCAGCCACTCCTCCCATTTTTGTGTCATCAGCAAGCTTGCTAAGGGTACACTGTTCCCTCATCCAGGTTGTTGATGAATACATTGAACAAGACCAGACCTGGTACTGACCCCTGGGGAACACTGCTAGTTACAGGCCTCCAACTGGACTCTGCACTGCTGATCACAACCCTCTGAGCTCTGCCATTCAGACAGTTCTCAATCCACCTCACCGTCCATTCATCTAACCCACACTTCCTAAGCTTACACATGAGGATGTCATGGGAGACAGTGAGGCTGTTTCCAGCTGTCTATAGAAGGCCTAGGGAAATGACTGTCTTGCTGGGGAAATGCACCTTTTCTAGGTCAGATAAAGCAGACAGTTAGAGCTGTTCAGAGGCAGACTCTGGAATTGTTTTCATGGACACCTCTGTGAACACAGATGCATGCCAGCAACTGCTGTTCCAAGCAAAGAGGAGATAGCTGACCAGGCTCCAGCAACTGCTTTCCTCTGGTCCCCATGAAGATTTATAGAGGAAAAACTTTGGATAGAGCAGGACACCTTCCCCTGGGACTGGAAGACAGCAGGGGCCATCTAGTGCTGCAGGTTGGATGCTAGTCCGGAAATTTCCACTCACACAAGAAATGGGATTTCTCAGGCTCAATGAGGTCTGAGGTCCAAGATCCAGATTCACAGGGCAAGAGTACTGTTGTGAAGTGCAGCAGTAATCAAGTACCAAATTAGACTGCTACACACCAGGCCCATGACCTCTTCCCTGGTGAAACCTGAGGGGCTACGGGGGCAGGAAGATGGGAAAGTCTGATGATGTGTTTCTCATATGAGTCCTTCAGAAATGCAGCCAGTTGACAACAGGGGAAAAGCTCTTTCACCTAAGTTAGTACAGAATCACAGAATATCCTGCGTTGTAGGGGACCCACAAGGATCATTGAATCCAACTCTTTACTCCACACAGGGCAATTGAAAAGTTAAACTATTTATCTAAAAGCATTATCTAAACACTTCTTGAACACTGACAGACTTGAGGCCGCTTCCCTAGGGAGCTTGCTCCAGTGCTTGATGACCCCCTCAGTAACGAATTGTTTCCTAATACCCAATCTGAGCTTCCCCTGATGCAGATTTAAGACATTGCCTCACATCCTGTCAACTGGACACCAGAGTGAAGAGATCAGCACCTCCCTCTCTGCTCCCCCTCATGAAGAAGTTGTAGACAGCAATGAGGTCAACCCTCAGTCTCCTCTTCTTAAAGCTGAAAAATACCTAGTATCCCCAGCTGCTCCTCAAAATCATGCCTTCTAGGCCTTTTGCCATGCTTGTTGCCCTCCTCTGCACACATTTTAATATTTTTATATTCTCCTTGTATTGCAGAGCCCAAAACCGCACACAGCACTCGAGTTGAAGCTGCACCAATCTGAGTATCATGTGACAATCACTACTTTTGACTGGTTAGCTATAGTGTGCTTAATGCACCCCTTAATGTCCTTGTGGCCTCCAGGGTGCATTGTTGACTCACATTGAGCTAATCATCAACCAAATCCTCTCGATCTCTTTCTGCAGGGCTGTGTTCCAGCCTGTAGTTCCCAAATCTATACCTACATCCAGGATTATACTATCACAGGAGTAGAATCAGTCATTTGTCTTTGATAAAATTCATACAGTTGGTGATTCCCAGCATCCTTACCTGTCAAGATCTCTCTGTAAGTTCCCTCTATGCTCAAGGGAACCAACGGCTCCTCCTGACGTAGTATCATTGGCAAAATTGCTTAACATGGACTCAGCTTCTCTGTCCAGTTCATTGATAAAAACATTGAAGAGAACTGGCCTTAAAATTGACTCCTGGGGATCACTACTAGTGTCTTGGTCCCCAGCCAGATGTTACCCCAATTATAAGTCTTTGAGCCTGACACTTTAGCCAATTGCTCATGCATCATACTGTGTACACGTCCAGATGTATGCTGGGCATTTTGTCCAGAAGGATACTGTTAGAGACAGTATAAAAAACTTTGCTAAAATACCACCCCCCTCCCCCCATCCACTGTCTTCCTTTTGTCCACTAGGTGGGTAACCTTGTCATAAAAGAACATCAAGTTAGTAAGGCATGATTTTCCCTTCACGAACCCATGTTGGCTTTGACTGATGACTGCATTTTCTTTGAAGTCTTTTTCAGTAACTCCCAGAATCATCTTCTCCATAATTTTACCAGGCACTGAAGTGACAGACTTGTAATTACCAGGGTCTTCTTTCTTGCCCTTCTTGAAAATGAGTATAACATTTGCTAGCTTCCAGTTGACTGGGACCTCTTCAGATTCCCAAGACTGTTGATAAATAACTGAGAGGTCTTGCAATAACATTGGCCAACTCTTTCAGTACCCTGGGTGTTGTGTTAAGAGCCAAAGTAGTTTTAGCAGAAAACAAACTGCCTTGCATTCTAACACTCCTCACCAAGGTGGGAGGCTAGGTGCGGCTAGGTTGAGATTCTGAGCGATGCCCAATTTGCCACTATCAGTCTAGTCACGTTTAATATATTAAACTGTTATGATTCCAGATACACTAATAGTGGACTGCACCTTCAGTCTAGTTGTGCTCATGAACTAGCACAGCCACTCTTTGGTCGTGTTCAATGAGAAACTGAAATGACTAGCTACTTTAACAGTGCAGTTTATTTAAACAACAGATACATAGGTTCTTATGGGTTGCCAGTGATAAATACACTGTCTGCAAAGCACGTGCAAATAAAAGTATTGTTAATTATACAAAACACGCGACAAAGTTATAAACAATACAACCTCACTGTAAGTGTAGGAAAGAGACTCTCTAGAGAGATTTGTAAGTTTCTTGAGGAAGCACTTGGTATAGTCTAAGTCTTACCCAAAGGTGTCCCTATGGGGGGGAATAAAGGCTCAGCCCATCGACTGGTCCTGGAGGTCAAAGGCAGTCTTTGATGGCATCCTCCTTGACTTGTTCATGATGGTGTCTTCCCTGATATTCCCCCTTTCTTGGGCTATTTTTATACTATTTTTTTACTTTCAAGGTGGAGTTTGAGTTGCTCTGGTCATAAATACTTTTATTATGATTGGTGTAAAATTCTCTCGCCTCACATGTAAAAGTATAGTTTACGAAAAATTCAGGGCACAGACTCAAGGAGTGGTTGCACCATGGAGGCGGGTAGCCTTTGGGGTGGAGGTGTGTTTAGGTATTATAATGACATTATAATGAGCAAAGTTTGCACAAAGGACAGCATTCTGTCAAAATTTGACAAACTGTTGGCTCAGGGTAGTAAGTATGCAGCTTATCAGTTCCATAGGACCATCTTGTTCCCATATCTGCTGTATTATCACAGGACTTGGCCATAGGATCTCCATCCCACTCCACCACCCGTGTTGCTTTGCAAGCAATATTGGACAGGGAATCGCAGTTGTAGTGGATTCTTTGCATACCAGCTGTGGCTGTATTATACCCTGGAAACCTTTTGATTTCATACCTTTCCTTAATGTGCAAACAATGCTGTATTTTTGATCATTTTAGCAATTATTCCACAGTGGGATGAATCCTGTCAGGCCCCATAGACTTACGTGCATTCAGTTGCAGCAGCAAATCCAGTACGTTTGAACTTGACCAGGAACATATCACTCCCATAGTCATGGTCCTCTGCCCAGGGTTCGGGGGGTCACAAAGCCCATCATTGGTGTTAGAGACAGATGTGAAGAAGGCATTCAATGTCTCTGCTTTATCTTCATCTCTGTTTGTGAGGTGACCAAACTCATCATGTAATGGACCGATGTTTTCTTTAGTCGTCATTTTGCTGTTAACATACTTTTTAAAATCCTTTTTTTGTTATCCACCACAGTACTTGCAGTCTTCAATTCCAGCTGAGCTTTGGCCATATGAATTGTCTCTTTACAGCATCTCAGTAGTTCTCCTGTGTAGCCTGACTTTGCTTCCAAAGTCCATACACTTTCTTTCTCCTCCTAAGTTCCGGAAGGAGATCCCTGTTTAGCAAAGCTGGCCTTCTGCCCCACTTGCTTGACTTTTTCTTGTGGGAATTGGCTGCTCCTGTGTTCTTAGAAGGTGGCTCTTAAAAAGTGACCAGCACTTATGGACCCCAAAACCCTCGAAAGCAAATTCCCAGGGGACCTTTCTAACTAGTTTATTGAGCAGCCTGAAGTCTGCTTTTCCAAAATCCAGGGTAGTAGCTCTGCTGACAGTTTTTCTCGTACCACCAAATACTTTAAACTTAACCATTTAATAATCACTGTGGCCAAGACAGCCACCAATCATCACATCATCCACAAGATCATCCCTATTTTCAAACAGAGATTTAAGAGCTCACCTTTCCTAGTCAGCTCCCTCAGTACCTGTATCAAAATGTTATCTTCAATACTATTCAGGAAATTCCTTGACCTGCTTGTCTCTGCTTTATGTTAATTAATATCTGGGAAGCTGAAGTTTCCTGTAAGGACAAAGACAACTCATCTAGAGATTTCCTTTAATTCTTTATAGAATAATCATACATCTGGTGTTGTATAGATGACCTCATGATCAAAAAATCCAAAATTCTGCTGGTGACACCAGCTTCAGAGCCAGGTATTGATAAACTGTGTCTGTCTGCTTCTTTTGATGTAATTCCTTACAACTGGGAGGATAGAGGAGAAAACTACCTGCACTCCTGATCCCTTTAGCAATCTTGCCAAGGCCCTGAACTTTCCTTTGATCACTCTTGGACTTCTCACTATGACTTTGTTGGTAGCCACATGAGAAAGCAATAGCAAATAATAATCTGAGGACAGTACCAGGCTAGGAAATTTCCTGGTAACATATTTAAATTGAGTCCCAGGGAGGCAGCAAACTTTCCTGAAAGGTAGCTCAGGCTGAACCATCTGTTCTTCTCAGAAGGGAGTCACTTAAGACAGTAACCAACCATTTTTTCTTCATAGAAGTGATCATGATGCAGGAATAGACTGACCTGACCTTGGTGACTTCTCTAGCATAGACTGATCATTATTCACCTTATCATGTCCCTGTCCTTCGAATTCTAGAGCTTTATATCTGTTGTGCAAATTATGAGTGCTACAGATCTATCCTCATTCCAGACTAGGAGCTCTGCTTCTCTTTTTATCTGAGCTGCAGTGCTTTGTCCTGTGTTTTATTCAGCCAATTTTACCTTGACCTTTTTTACAGATGGCTCAGAAGAAGCACTTAGTCCCTTCCCACACCTAATTGGCCTTTGAACAAACATTCAGTCAAATCCAGTGATAATCACTCTTCCGACAGTCACCATCTCTAGTACAGAGCTTGGNGAAGCTGGGCGGGGGGAGAAGGAGAAAACAATCAAGCATGGTTTTAGAGGCTTGTGACTGACCCCAAAGGAGAGAGTGCTGGCACTAAGAATGGCAGAGGCCTGAGAGCTGGGGGACAGCCCAGGTTATGGAGCGATGCTTCTCACCAAACCTGTGGTGTGGGTCTGTGTGGGGTTTCTGCCATATCTGTAAGACCTTGTGCAGGGCGGACTGGCCTGGGGAATGGAAGACTGATTTTACACTGTAAAAGAATCCACTTTCCCTCAGCTTTCTCTCACTTGCTTCCCATGTGACACGACCAACCAATGGTAGATAGTATGGATTTTTTAATTTCAGGGACATTTCACCTGATGAGTCTATCTTTTTTCTTAGTACTTCTCATTTCACATTTTTCCCCTTATTCACTGAGAGACCTTGCTATGTCCAGGAGGAATTTGTTTTCCTTGCCTGAGGCATGAGCAGTCAGAAAATATTGCATTTTCAGTTGTGTTAACTCAGATAAAATGTAGACATTTAAAACAGGCAAAGGGCAGTTTGGCATACATAACTCTCCCATAATTTTCAAAACATTTTGCTGGCATCTTGCTCTAAAATCATGTTTGCAGTGGTGCATGTTCTCTAGTTTTCATGCTTACTCTCTCTCTCCTGATTTTCCTTTAGTTTAATATTTCTGCAGGAATCAAACAAGTGTGGACAGTTTGTGCTTTATGTAGTTGTTCAAAGCTGGGAATGTGTTGACACATAAGCCAGAGATTGCTTATCTCCAGGTTATGGTGTAGCGGTACGGTCATTATCTATTTTTCAGATAAAGAAGATTGGTACAGCAAGTAAAAGAATAAGCTGTTGTCTATCTTCAGTGGGGATGGAAAAATAGAAATATATTTAAAAATGCAGAAAGATAATTCAGAAGACATTAAAAGAAACTTTCTGATGGCAAATATAGTGCTGGTCTAAGTTCCATTATGCAACTTCTTTTTTGGAATTCCGCAGGTGATCCTCCATCCCGCAAACCAAACTTGAGCAAACTCCTCATTTTCTGGATCCTGAATGAGTGCAGCAGTATCTTCTTTCATCCTGATCAGAGGCCTACCCTGATCTTCCAGAGGAGTACTCAGACAATTGCATAAACCGAACAGTGTGGTAGGGTTTATGAAGGAATTAGCTGCAAAAAAAATAGAAAGCTATGTTGTATTTATTCACTCTATGCTGTGTGTTAGCTTTGTGGGCTAATGAGGAGAATATTAAGAGTATATATTTCATGTTAATTATGATAAGGCAAGAGGACAATTTGATTACTGTTAGCAGCTTAATCTTGCCAAGTGATCTACTTACTTAGAAAATAAATAACCAGAACCTATTAGCCTTGGGGCAGCTTTAATTCACTCATGTAGAAAAATGGTTTAGTCCTCCTTACTGGTAGTCAAAACAACAATCAGGTTCCATACGCTTCACAAATATGCTGTAAATGTGATTGTAATTGAAGACACTGTCCTTTCGGGGAATTTTATTTTATGGCATCCTATGACAAACATAATTAAATTTCTTGGGAAGCTGGATACTTCAGCTGAGTTAGAATTAGTGTTTGAGACATTGAAAATGCTGCTGCTGAGGTGTAAAAAGGAACTTAGGATCTGTGATAGCTGGAAATATGCGAGACTTGTCTAAGAAGCTCCCTTTCTGTGGCAGTCTTCCCATTCCTCTTGTCAGACTAGAGCACAAAACATTAATTCTTGTGGGTGTCTTCCCAGCGAGGGAACTATCTATGGTGAGGGAAAATCTAACAACTGAGAGTTCATGCTGGCTTACTACCAAAAATTTGAATGTCAACCAGTTCACGTCTTCACTGGAAAGCTCTTTCAACTGAAAATATTATTTGGCCTCATCTCTGTAAGACTTCCAGGTATTGGAAAATGGGACCCTAAGAAATTATGTCCATCACTTGGCCTGAAGAAGAATCAGATTGTCATTCCCTTGACTCTACTGAGAAAAAAGCACAGCCAACATTTTAAAGAGTGACTACCTTTCCTCTCTGTGCTGTCACAAAAGCTGGACCAATGTTTCCTACCACAATACAGAAAAGGTCACAAACCTGTTCCTGGTCCTTGCTGAACCAATAGCAGAAATAAGCAGCTAGCTGCAAGTCCAGCTAAAACTAGCCTACCATCCCAAGAATGAAAGTCAGAAAAAAGAAAAAGAAGGAATGGCTTTTCTGAGGGGCAAGTATGAGCCACAGAAAAACAACAGGACTAAGTAGGGTTTTTTTAAAGGATTTGAAAGCCTGAAATTCAAGGGAATTTTCTCTGTTTGGTTTCTTTTAATAAGCAGGATTGAGAAAATCATTCTTTAAAAGATAAGACCATTGCCTCTGCAGAAGAAAAAGCCAAGCCCCCAGGATAGGCTGGCTGTCAGAATTGTTTTGCTGTCCAGCAGATACTCACAGCCCAGCTCTACGGAAAGCTGGCTTCCCATTATAAACTGTCACGCACATCTGCCACTCTCAAAGAACTGCCAGAGGTCCCCAAGCCAGTGTACTCCATGGGTTTCTCTTCTCAACCTGGCAGACCATGAGCACAAGTGACTGATGGGAAAACTGAAGATAACCCTGTCCAAACCAGAACTTGCCTTTCCTCTACAGTGGCTGGGCAAGGCTGAAAATCCACAGCTCTCATATTGCAGGCCTTTTGGGAGGTTATAGTCTTGTTCTTCACATACTGCCTTTCCAGTTCAAAACTAAATCTAGCAGGACTTGGAAAGTGAGTGCTTGTGACTGAATCTATATCTGAACCATGGAGTGACAGGTTTTTATTGTGTTTCGATGGTGAGGGAACTTGGTGTCACACAGAGGAAGTGGCAGAAAAAATACATAGTTTAAATTTCACTTTTTGCTCTACAAAGACAGTGTCTAATTTTGCTGTAACCTGGTTTTCTGTAGCCACAGTTACTAGCGGTTTCACATAAACAGAAGATTAAACAAATAATGAAGATCTATTTCTGTATCAATACAGCATGGTTAATGCTCTGGGTTAATTTTCTGCATTCTCAGTTCTTAAAGGAGTCTAGTTTTGAAACCAGGAGCATGGATGTGATAATCATGAAATTACTAAGAGTTCATGGGCCAGGTGGTGGGCAGTGATTGCTAGGTCCTTGTCTGGTTTACTAATGCTAGGAGTAAAATGTTGTCTTCACCAGTATCCTAGTAAGCAGAATACATATACCATGGGATGACTCTTGCTTTTTTCTGTAGTTCTTTAACCAGGTATTACTACACAGTCCAAAAGAAGCCAATACAAACACTGGTGCTGTAACCCATTGCACTCACTGAAGATCGGGCAGACTGAAAGGTGAAGTCCTACCTAGAAAGTGCACAAAATGCACTGCAATTGTTTATGAATGGGGGAAAGAGGGTGCTCCTTATTTGACAGAATGTTTTGAGGACTATTTTTTGTCTTTGTGTGACAGAACAAAGACCGAAGTAGCAAATAATGCCATGTCCAGACCTGTCTATCCAATAATGCAAGAGGCATACACACAGACAAAACTGTCAGTGATAAAACATGGCTTTTAGGAGTGTAGGACTTCTGCAGGGTGTTGCATACAGAGGGTTGGTCTGTGGCCTTTTGACTGCAGTGGTGTTTACACCACCGTAAATTGTTCTGCTGTGATTAGCAGACACCTACCTGGTAGGTGCTAAACTTGAAAGCTCCACTTGAACGTGATTAGGACCTCCTACAGTGCTTGGTGAGTTGGAGAAGAGTGGGGAACCAGAATAGTTTGTCATTGTCAGGAGAAGAGGACAAGGGCTGCAGGCTCTCTCCTTGCAGCTAGCTGTGTAATGCAAGGTATTGGAGAGCATAAGAAGGGGAATTGAGGGAGTAGTGTGGACACTGGTAATACTGGAGTAGTGGGGAAGTGGGGCTCTTGACTTCCTTCCACACCTCTTTAGAGTACAGGTACTCCTCCACAGCTGCCTACTGTGTTCTACTGTGCATGGGACAGTGTCAGTAGCTGCTCCAGAGCAGTCCAGCTGTCTCTTCCTAGGTGTTCACTACGGCATGCCAGTCAGCAGCGAAAACTGATGAAGTCCGTTTCTGTCCCAGAAGCAAGCTGTTCCACTTCCTGATGAAACCTTGTGTTGTGGGTTAATGCTGGTGGGCAGCTATGCTCCACACAGCTTCTTGTTCACTCATTTTCCCTGCCCTCTTCCTGGTAGGATGGGGAAGAGAATCAGAATGATTAAAGTGATACAATTCGTGGGTTGAGATAAAGACATTTTAATAGGCAAAACACAAGATGCATGAACAAAGCAAAATAAAGAATTCATTCGCTACTTCCGATCAGCAGGCATTCAGCCATTTCCAAGAAAGAAGTTTTTCGTTATTCATAACAGTTAATTGGGAAGACAAATGACATAACTCTGAATGCACCCCCTTCCTCCTTCTTCCATTTTTTTTTTTTTTTGCTGTGCATGATGCCACATGGTATGGGATATCCCTTTGGTCAGTTGGGGTCAGCTGTCCCAGTAGTGTCCCCTCCCAACTTCTTGTGCACCCCCAGCCTGCTCACTGGTGGGGCCATCATGAGAAAAAGCCTTTGTGCTGTGCAAACACTGCTCAAAAATAACTAAAATGCCCTTATGTTATCAACACTTTTTTGGTCACAAATCCAAAACACAGAACCATATGAGTTGCTATGTGGAAAATTAACTCCATGCCAGCCGAATCCGGTACTCCCTACTTCCTTTCTTGCGTATCTCAGCTGGGGTTACAGTTAGGTAGTAGCTTTCATCATACTGAGAGTAGCTTTGACAAATTAAAGGGTCCAGTGATTGAGCAGCCTGGAAAGGAAGTCTGACTGTCTGTTATCCTAATAAGCACTGATCGTAAATCTAACAAAGAGAAAGTCTCCCAGGTCTGGTTTCATCTGGAAAACACCCTTGATATATACTTTCTTTTCCTGTGCTAATATTTAGTTCATTTTTATGCTTTCAGGCATGGATATAAAAATATATTCTGTCCTCCTTCTTGAAGGTTGGCCTGTAGAACTGCTTATCCTGCTATTTATGTTGCCAGGCCTTAAAAATAATGAAATTTGACTTGAAAACTAGTTATGTTTGTGTGTGGGTTTGTGTTTCCATGTCTGTGTGTATAAAAGCATGTTCTTATCTGTCAGTGAACTCTTGCAAACCACTCAGTTTCTTTGGCTCCTCAGTCCTGATGCAACACCTCTGGCATCTTTCTCAAGGTCATGTTTTCTGACTGCCTTGGTACTGTTTTCCTTCTGACTTCTGCTCTTTCTGAGAGAAATAAATTACTTCTGACAAGAAAACAAATCAAACTGGACCCCCTAATCTATAAACATTTCTTTGCAGGGTTTAGAAGTGAGATAGGAAAAGAAGAAATTTCTTCACAGATTTTTCTTCCTCAGAGGAAATAATTTCATCTTTAGTCCCCTCCCATTCTAAGAGTGCTATTTTCCACATTTTTTATGGCAAGGGATTGAAGAAAAGAAAGTGAGTTCTGACATTTCCCATGCTAGCTTGGTGTGAGAGAAAGAATGTGTTAGAAAAATGTGTTGGGTTTACATGTCCAGGTTTTGCTAGCAAGGGGATGGGAGGGGCTGCAGGAGTGCAGCCTGTAAGGAGAGGCTGGGGCTGCCCTGTGCCAGACTGACTGCAGACCATAGCTGAGCCCCGCAGCTAAGCCCCTCAGCCAAGCCAGTGGCACCTCTAGAAATGTAGTTAAGAAAGGCCCAAAAAATGCTGCACAGCAGCCGTGAGAGTGAAGAGTGACAGAAATGTGAAAGAACCTGTAGACACCGAAGTGAGAGAAGTAGGAAAGGGAGGAGGTGCTGCATGCAATGGAGCCGAGATTCCCCTGTAACTGAGGAAGACCATGATGGAGATGTCCTGAAAGAAGCTGCAGTCCATGAAGAGCCCACGCCGGAGCAGAGTCTTAGCAGGAGCTGCAGCCCTTGGAGGGGGTCCCATGCAGGAACAGGTTTTCTGGCAGAAGCTGCAGCCCGTGGAGAACCCACAGAGGAGCAGTTCATGAAGGACTGTATCTTGTGGGGAGGGACCCCATACTTAAGCAGGGAAAAGTGTGAGTAGTAAAGAGCAGCAGAGAGGAACCCTTGTAGACTGACCTGTAACCCCCATGTGCCTGTGCCATTTGCAAGGGAAGGAGGCTGAAGAATTGAGAGTGAAGGAGAGAAGCTGAACATGAGAAGAATGGGCATGATAGGGGGAAGGTGTTTTAGTTTTGTCTTTGTTTCTCACCATCCTACTCTATCTTTAATCAGCATAAATTAAATTGAATTCTCCAAGCTGAAACTGGTTTGTCTGTGACAGTAACTGGTAACTGATCTTCCTGACTTAATTTCAACCCAGGAGCTTTTTCATCTTTTTTTCTTCCCCTGTCCGGTTAAGGAGGCAGAGTGAGCAAGCGGCTGTGTGGGGTTCTGGCAGCCAGCCAAGGCTAACCTGCCACAAAAGGAAATAAAAATTCTTGCTTAGAAAGTTTCCAGTATTGCTCTGGATTTTATCTGCTTGATAAAACCCTCTTCCAAAGGCTTTTGGAGTGCTTCTCTAATTATTGTCAGCATGCGTTCATAAAATTCTTTATTGGTGCTTCCAGTCAGATTTAGAAATGTCTGCAGCTGCCAGATGGAAAGCAGGGAAGATAGCTTGACTTTCTGAAGAAATGCAGTCCTTAGCTGGGTACTATAGGATACTTCTGTCATTCTGATGCATGTCTATATCCTCCTGCTAGGTATCTTAACTTTCTGCCAGCCCAGACTCCCCATCTGTTTTGCAGTTCTCTGTCTCATGGAAGAAGTGTAAACCATAAAGACATGCGCTTGGTCTTCCTGTTGACTACTTCAGCAGGACTGACAGGAAAGTAGAGGAAAATTATGAAGAAACCAGTTAATGAAAGTCTTTGTGAGTGAAAACGACTCAAAGAAATGCCACAGGGTTGTGCAGTAACTACTTGCAGCTTAGAAAGTGATCTGAATGGAGTCATGGCTGACTACTGTGAGCTGGTACAAAAGGAAGGGTGAATGGAGGACTAAACGGGGACATGGAGGGAGGGGTTTTTCTCACACAGAAACACCTCTGTTTCAAATTTGGGCAGTAAATGTGTCTCTGTGAAGAGATAGTAAGTTTGGCTTAAGAAGAGCCTTAGGAAATATTTGTTTGGTATCAAGCAAAGCGTATTAGAAGCTGATATGGGACTTTGGGGTTTTCAGTCATTTACAGAATACAGATAGACTGCCATTCATTTTTGCTTCTGTATCTGTAGAGAAAATAGTATCTAAGTTTTAAGCAAAAGCAGACAATATTACCAAGTAAAAATGACTCGATACCACACACTTTGGTCAGTATTTGAAATGAAATTCAAGATGTAGGGAAGCTCTTATTTGTTTCCATATTTCACTCGGGATGAGGGACTTTTTACCTGGCCATGGAGTGATAGGAGGAGGGGTAATGGTTTTAAACTGGAAGAAGGTAGATTTAGAATAGATATTGGGAAAAAAATTTTCACTGTGAGAGTGGTGAGGCACTGGAACAGGTTGCCCAGAGAAGCTGTGGAGGCCCCATCCCTGGAAGTGTTCAAGGCCAGGCTGGATGGGGCTTTGAGCAAGCTGGTCCAGTGGGAGGTGTCCCTGCCCATGGCAGGTGGTTTGGAACTAGATGATCTTTAAGGACCTTTCCAACCTAAACCATTCTATGATTCTATGAGATCACCACTAAAACTTTAATAAATAAACATTTCTGGGTAAAATAAACATGGATATTCCAAATGGTTTATCAAAGGACAGAAACTCTATATTAGCATTTCATCTTATTTGGTTACCACTATTATACTCATGGCTCATCCAGGCTCACAGTTTCTCCCTCACGTTCCCATAACCTCTGGCAAAATTGGATTTGAGCAGGAGGAGTGAGCTTTTGAGGAGTTTGTGAATTACTTCAATTCATGTCAGATTTTTGACATATTGAAGCTGTGAGCTGTTTTTGAGAAGGGATCAGAGCAGCTCTGAAGGTATATCTGGCATCCCATTTTGTGTCCATCTTTGATCTGGCTTTTCCTCATGGAAGAATTTTGGAACATTAATAGTCATAAAATTAAAAGTGTGGGCATATGGCTCTGATTCTGTTTATACTTACTCCCCTGGAGGCATTAAGCCTGTCAAAGACTGTCTGGTCTTGGCAGAAAGAGCAATACCTCAAGCTGCAGACTGCAGCCAAAAACATAACTTTCCATTTGCAGTGACTGAGCCAGCACACACCACTGTAGATAGCAGAACTCAGTGGACATTAAACCCAAAGAACATCTGCAATGCAAAGACACTCTGTCATTCTGAACCTAGTGACTGCTGGGTCACTGCTGTTGGGGTAGTGGGGTAGGGAGGAGGGTGGGGTTGGAGTCCAGAAATGCTTTAATAAAACTTGTTGTTATACCTTGTACAGATGCTGTATTAGCTAGGTAGCCTGAGAAGGAAAAGAATGCAATATGATATTAAAGATCCCTAAAGAGGAGGCAGCTTCATTGAAGGAACTAAGGCAGTTACATAAATATCCAGTGCAATGGACCAGGACTGGATCAGGACCATGACTTTTCCTTCCTCCCCAGAAACAGCTCTGACTCTTCTTGGTCAAAAGCCAGTTGTGGGTTCCTGCGCTCTGTAGATCTTGTCCTAGTGTCAACTAGTCTGTGTGGTGTGGTGACAGAGTCTCTCTGCTGTTGTTCTGCTGAGGCAAGTATCCAGCTCAGACATGCCTGGGACTGAAAAACATCACTGTGTAAAATAAGCAATGACATCAGAGCAATGCAAAGAAGCCTTCTTGAAATGAGAATCAGGTGGAGGAAAGGATTTTGGGGAACTCTTTTGTAGCCTGGACTTCAACTTCGGTTGCCAACTCTACCCCATTTAGATAGTAAGCTCCTGAGGGAGGACTACTGTCCTGTGACACTTTATGCACAGCCCTTAGCTCCCAGATTCCAGAAACAGCCCTCAATAAATTAGTTTTTCTTTCAATTCTCTCCAACACTAAAGGAACAACAATGTTCCTCTGCTTTTGCAGAAAAAAGGAAAACGCAACCTGTAAATGTCATGGAAAACATAGCCTGTAAAAGTCATAGAAAATAAGTGCAATAAACTAGGGCCTTTTCAGGACTCCACCTAATGCAGAGACAGTCACTGGTTGTTATCATAGGTGATGTGGGTGATGTGGATGCTGTTTTGCAGAAGTTACCATCAAGAAATACTTAGATTCCAACAGCAAATGCAGACATTTTTACAACAGGTAAAGATGTATCTCCTCCTGTCTTTGAAATGGAGCAGGGATGTAATTCATTGCCTGTGGGACCTATTCCTGCTGTTCTAAGTAAGACCTTGTCAACTTTCCCATTAACAAGCCCTTTTTTTTTATATATGTAGCAACCGCTGAATGAGTGAACTCCAGTAAATACTCGATCCAGCAAATTTGCATTCTGTCTCAAATCTCATGTACGTACTATGCACAACTAGTTTCCCTTAGTGTATACAGGCTCATGACTTGTTAACAATCCTGCCAGAGATTTTATCACGCCTGCACATCTGGGGTCCTCACACCCCGCTTGGTGGCTAGTTGCTTCTACTAATGTTTCCCAAGCTTAAACTGAGCACTTCAGCTGCATTGAAGGCATTGAATTTCCAATAAGTTTGTGTGGTCACTATTTAGCTGGAGAGCCATTTGTGTCATGAGACAAATGTATGCTGGCAAGGCTGCCTTAAGAGTGATGTTCTCACCTGCATCGAGCAAAACTGACTAGCCAAGATTTTTGCACTTGCTGAACCATAGCTTGAAATTGTCCAAGTTTCCTTTCTTTCTATTTCTCCTTCACACACAACCCATTCTCTGGAATCAAACTTTTTTTTTTAAGTTAAGATTGAAAAAAAAGTGTTTGGGTGCTCAGAATCTCCACGTTTACAGCCATCCTGGAGACACTATTTCTAAGCCAGATCTGCTAAAAGATCTGTTATCTTTGAAAATATATACAAAAATGTTATGGTCCTGTTACTGTTACCGCAAACTGGCAGGAACAAACTTTCTAGACTCAATTTAAGTTTAGAAAGCAGGCACTTCTTTAATACGGCACCGGAAGCACAGGGGATTGCTCCACCTAGTGTGCATACCGGGATGCTCTACTTACAGAAACTATATGCAATCAAAATATACATATTCATCATTTTCCAAAGAATAATTAACATATTCATAAGATTTCCAGAAACTCATTAATATATATAAATGTCCATGACACATGTGCCTTCAGGTACACTGGTGGTCGTCCAGGGTCTTCTGGTGGTCATTCATAGTCTTCCTCACTGTGTCCACTGGTTAAACCTGATTCTCACGAATGCTCAGC
>VZSZ01008634.1:1640-17340 GCA_013398815.1 Ibidorhyncha struthersii | reverse complement strand
CACCAGTCCCTCACCAGCTGGCACTGAGTCCTTGCAGCGCTCACACGCTTGGGATAGAGAGTGAGATTACGCAGAGAGGTAGTTAAGAACAGACAGGACAGACTGTGGTGATCAGGCACAGGGCTGAGCTGGACAAGCGTACTGGCCAGCCACAATTTACAGGCGACTGGCCCATTTGTAGCCTTGTCTGCCTACCCAACCTCTTTGTTCCTCCCTGCTCCCTCTTCCCTGCATATTGCCTCCTAGGCTGGCATAGTCCCACTCACCTCCTCCAGCACCCTGGACCCTTGGGTTTGCTTCCTTATCCATTGCAATGTTCCAAGTTTGTCTGCAGTTTCTTGATAGCCCATCAGTTGGTGTGACTGACCAGGTGTGTTTCTGGTTGTTTTCTTCAGTAATGCTAATTGCTCAGATTCTATGACTTTGATTGTTTCCCTCCCTTTTCTTATTGTCACAGTTGAGAAAAACATTTTCACACTCCACATGTCTTACCAGTTACTGTGACTGACCAGGTTTGGTCTTATCATGACTTCTGTTATCATTTGTCAGTTAAGTTTCTGTCTCTGTGGCTTCTTTGACCAAATAGCATTAAAAAAGCAGACACTCTCCTTTTGCATACCCTTATGGTATGTAGTTGAATGTCATGGGAATTACCCCGAGGAGTTTTATTGAGATAAACTTACAGAGAATATTGTTAACTACTGGCATTAAAAAAAAAAAAAAAAAGGAAAAAGATTGTAAAGCAATCTGAGATGAGTTATGGGACAGCTCTCTTCTGCTGTGTTAAAACCTTACTTGTAATTTTCTTTTGCAAAGCCAGATGTCTTAACTTCTACAAGTAATTTCATTTTAATTAGCTTTTAAGTTCACAGCTACCAAAACCTTTCTTTAAGGTTTCTTCATAGACTTTGGGAAACTCAAATTGAGGGGAAAGGTCAGCTTTACAAAATCATGAGCAATCTGGCAATGATCAAGGCTTCATATATTTATTCTCTGCTTGCTCCATTTTTATAATAAATGGTTCTTTTTAGATTTAACAAGTTTATAAACAGTGGAAAAATTCTCACATATTTGTTTCTTTGTTTCTTTGTTTTATAAAAGTTGAGGTTTTCATTAAAAAAATCTTCTTTAACTGTAGTTAATTGGATAATAAAGCTTCCCAGTGGAATAACTCATAAATTTTGTTGAAAGTGCAGTATCAAGAAAAGAACAGGAATTGGCCTTTTGCTTTGCTCTAGATCCAATAAACTCAAAATTAAATGACTGAATATGCTTTCCTAGACATGGTCTTAGCTGACCCAGTCTGGACAGCCGGGTGATGGTGCTTGTTTATCTGCATGAAGCTGGAAGAAAATCTCACCTTCCTTGTACAATCCTTGAAGGGGAGAATGTGTAATCTCAGTAATCTACCCGCTTCAAATTGTTTATCAGAAGGGATCTGATGGGAGTGGGATCTGTGAATGCAGAGGAGACAGTGTTGCAAGAAAGGTCAAATCAAACAGGTCCTACTAAAGTTTTGAAAGGGTTGGAAAAAAAGTGAATTTCAGCTCTGGTCCCATCATAAGTCTTTACCCAATCAGGAACATTTTTTGAGCATACAGTCTCAATTCTCTTCAGCCTTGGTTAATCAAACATGGGTCTCATGCTTCCTACTGCCATGTTAAGAGTAGAACTATACAGAGACATCCCCCCTCTCAGTCTTCTCAGTCCCATTATGCCAGGAAGAGAGCCTTTGCAAAAGAAATAATAAGTTGGCAATACTGTCTTTTCCCAAAAAGACTCTTTTCAGGAACTTTGTCTGAACACAAGTGCTTGAAAATTTTGTGTGTCTGTAAGAGTGGCTGCTAGCAAAGTTCTCAAATAAGTCAGTGTTTCTGGTTAGTCTTTTTTCTCTTGTTGTGTCAGAGTAACTGCCAATGTTTGACCTGACCGTTGTGTGGACGAGTACAGGAGTGATTAAATAGCAGCAGCAGATCTGTGTTATCGTGGTGCACTGGGAGAAGCTTTTTTCAATGTGGTCATTAATCGGGACTCACTTGAGCACCTCTGTGAAACCAGCCCATTACCATGAACACAGAATTCAGCAGGAAAGACAAGATATACCAGTAAAGTGTAGTGACACCCCTGAGAGCTGTGTGCATAGCAAATGTCATCAGTCTGCATGTCTGTATCTCTGCATCTCAGCAAGGTCCTAGGCAGGTGGGCCCAAAGATGGGAAAGGCTGGCCTAGGACAACTCAGTTGTCCTGGTGACTGCGGGAAGGTTTCACTTTAAGTATTCAGAAACATGTTACTGAAGCTGATACTCTAATATCTTCAATACTGACTGGGACTAAGGGGCTAAGTGAATCCTCAGCAAGTTTTTGGATGATATAAAACTGGGAGGAGTGGCTGATACACCAGATGGTTGTGCTGTTATTCAGAGGGACCTTGACTTCCATGGGTACTAGCACAAGGGTGGCTTGTGCAGGCCCGGTGTGAGCAACGCCAACTCATGTAAGTAGCAAGCTGGCTGTTTTTATATCAAGGCAGAGCCTCAAATTGCCATTGCTTTTTTTCATCAGTGTTGAAAAATTCAGAAGTGGATGGAGATCCACTAAGCAAGAGTAATAAGACAAGATTCTTCTCTTGTGACTGCAGCTTTTAGTGCAGGGCAAAAGACACCATAGTTTGCTTCTCTTGACCAACTATGTCAGGAGTTGTTTGACCTTGTGTCATAAGGCACATGAGCTTTCCTTTGACTACACAAGACATTTTTCTACAGAAACAAAGAAGACAGAGAAAGGGGAGGAGTGCAGCAGCACATTATTTTGCAGATGTGTAGATGCACTGGCCCTGAACCTACAATTAACTTCCAACCTAAGACTACCTCCATACCTGCAGGTGATACATAGCCTACAAAAATGGCACTGTGCATGGCAAAAGCAACAGGGTTATTCACGGACCTCACAGCATCAGGGTTAGGTGATTTGTCCACATTTACATGACTGGTTGCAATGGTTTAGGCCGAGGAAGCAGCTGAGCCCCACACAGCCACTTGCTCACTTCTGCCTAAGTGGGATGTGACAAAGAATCAGAAAGGTAAACATGAGAAAACTCATGGGTTGAGATAAAGACATTTTAACAGGTAAAGCAAAAGCTGCACACACAAATGACGCAAAATAAGGAATTCATTCACTACTTCCCATTGGCAGGCAGGTGGTCAGCAGGGCTCCATCACAAGTAATGGTACTTGGGAAGGCAAACCCCGTAACTCCAAACATCCCCACGTTGCTCCTTCTTTCCCCCAGTTTTTATTGCTGAGCATGATGTCATATGGTATGGGTTATCCCTTTGATCAGCTGGGGTCAGCTGTCCCAGCTATATCCCCTCCTAGCTTGCTGTGCAAGCCCAGCCTGCTTGCTGCGGTGTAGGGTGAGAAAGAGAGAAGGCCTTGACACTGTGTAATGACTGTTCAGAGATAACTAAAACATCCCTATGTTATCAACACTTTTGGTCACAAATCCAAAACATAGCACCATATGAGCTGCTATGAGGAAAATTAACTCCATTCCACCCCAAACCAGTATACCAGTACTGGCAGCCTGGAACTCAGTCCAGGTATCAAGAGTTCAAGAACAGAATTTTCTTGATAGTATGGGCAGGCCTTCTGCCCTTTAACATCACCCTCAGCCTGTGTTTCCTTTTTCTACTTTAACTGAAAATTTTAGCAGGTTTCTGCACATGCTTTAATGTATGCCTTGTGGCAAGGTCTCCGGAGTTCAGTGGGGACTGTTGCCCCTGTAATGCATAAATGCACTGCTATTTCTTCCATCTGGATGTCTGGTGTGCTCTCACTACAGAGTCAGGACTAACAGTCTATCTGGAAAACCTGCTAGTACATAGCTTTATCTGACAAATGTTCAGAGTTATGCCTGTGCCAGAAATAATCTATCCTGATAACGCCACACGCCACTTTTTGGATGGAGGACAGATTGAAAGGGGGATTCATTAAACAAGGCTCTGCTTGTAGTATGTATTGTTTGAACCCCTTCTCCCCTGTCCACATTATTTTTTGATGTTATTCCTCCCTGGATGCTGTAGTTGTGAATCCTGGTTGAAATGGTGCTGTCAAGGCAGACGGAGCAGTCCTGGATGTGGGAGATAGGCAGTTTCCTGAGGATTACTACTACAGGTAGTTTAATGTATTTCTATTTCAGTAACATTAAAGCATTGAGCAATTCATTCCCTCCTTTCCCTGCTGTGGTTTCCTTCCCTGCTAAGGGTCAGGATCTGATCCTAAGATTAAATTTAACCTTTGGTGCGACAATGCAGAAATCTGTCCACAACAGCCAGTGTGCAACATCACATTTGGTCTTACTCGTAACTTCATCTTTGGTTTTCTTAGGCCAAATTCTTTCCAAACTGCTCCAGCCTCCCTTCAAAGCCCCCAAAAGGCAGACTCCTCTCTACCTTTGACAAATTGGGCACTTCTGTATGGGAGAAAAAAAAAAATTTCTTTTTCTCTCAAAATAAAAGAACAAAAGATGCATCACATTAGCTTCTTTTCCGGGGCATGAAAAATTTTTCAAGGGAAGAAGAAAAGGAGAATTGTTCTTGCAGGAGGTTGTGTGTGCATATGAGGATGACAATTTTTCATCAAAAAACTCCCTGGAATTTCCTCATTTTAATTAAAAAAAAAAAAAGCAACACATTATCAGTGGGATTAGGATAAGGGAAACCTGTGTTTGGAGGCTTTGTGATAACTCCTCTTTTATATATTATCTCTTCTTATCTGGATGCAGGAATGCACAGGTGAAAATATCTCTGCAAGTTCCTGTGAGGAGGGGTGGCAACATGACAATCTGTAAGTGCTGTCATCCACCACTGATTCCTGACGCACTGAGAAGAATGTCAGACCTGTTTGATTTGGCAGCTGAAAGAGATTATCTTTCACCTATGTTGCTTTATGCTCTATAAAAGATGAGCTCACACAATCAATCCTAAGCAAAAAAGGGGCCCACATGAAATTGTAATGTCATCAGCTATAACTCCATCACAGCACTGTGTATAATTTGGTAATCGGCTGGAAAAGGTTGTTTAGTTATTAAACCCCTCAATTTTCGAATTTCTAGTAAGAGCAAAGCAATGTTTAAATACCCTGTCAGAAGACAAAACTACTTTCCAGGTAAATCTCAGACCCTCTTTTTCTGTTGAACTTGTAGAAGACACTTTTATCTTCCCTGAAGTCTCATGAGAATTGGGTTTCTGACAGTGTCTTTGTCTTCACTGTGGAAGTCCTTATTTTAAAAGGAAGAACACTGTGTTCCTGTCCTTTTTTCCTTGCTAAAAGCTAGTCTAGTCTCAGAAGTTTACAAAAGGGTCCTACCATTGTATTTTAGCAATCTTTTCCTAGGAAAAAAGATATCAAGCTCTTACCTTTTGCTCAATGGAATCTCTTTACAAAAACAAAGGTGTTTTAGACTTTGTGATCGAAGTAACTCCTTGTAAGATTAAGAGAAACAGCTTGTGAAGCAAACTTCCTTTTTGGTAGAAAATATTTTTGTTCTAGGAACTGGAAGCAGAAATGAGTAATATCTTTCTAAAACGTTAAGTTTTGCCTGTAACATTTTCTGCTGAACTCTGTGGTTTACAGCTGGTTTTGATAGATTTGAATGAGGTTGAATTTTCTTTATACCAGAAGTGGTTTCCAGAAATTAAATTACCACTATTTTTAATCACAAACTTGTTTTGAAAAACAGAAGTTGTTTTGGGGTTTTTTTGGACTAATTTTTTTTTAGTTTAACATTTCTTGAACTCTTTGAAAGTTTAAGCAAAAATAATTTGAATGAAAACTTGACAAAAAACAAAGGAAAAAAGCCCAACCAAACTAAAGCGAGAAGTTCCTTCTACAGAAACTCTCATGAAAGATACTATCATCCTCTGGGTTTTATTTCAATCCTGTTTTCTAGGGCTGGGGTTTAACTCTGTTCTCACAAGTTGCATTTCTATTGTTTGAAGATAAGCTGTCCTTAGTGCTTGCTTGGTAAATGCTGCTTCATTTATTTCAGTTTCTACCTCCTGTGATATTTTAAGCTGCAGCCTCCATGAAGTCAGCTCTCATCTCAGCTGCATCACAGGGAGTGCCCTTTTAGCCAGCTAAATATATCACCATAGCTTGAATTTTCATCTGGGATTTGTGAATTGAATGGACAAGTTTCTCCATACCCTCTGGACTGAGGTATAATTGTGAGAGCTTGAACTTTGCCTGCTGAATAACCACTTCATTCTAGACTGAAAATAATTCAGTCCCAGAACTGTAATGAGATTTTCCAAACTTTGTCTGCTAATTACGAAGTTCTAGCCTATGCAGGGAGCAAAAGAAGGAACTGGTTACCAATTATCCATGACATTTTTGCTGTTTTCCTGTCCCAAAGTGACTTCACATATTTCACTAATCTTCTTGGGTCTTCAGAAAGTCTACACCATATTATTCTGTACTTTTCCAGTAATGTGTACTGTAGGAGATAAATGTAACAAAACTCAGCGCAAGACCGGAAGGCGGAGGGACTTTTATTTATGTAATCTCTAAGTAGGTTAAAGCTATGCACTTACTCTTTCACATCCAGTCAACAGCACCAGGATGAGTGTGCCCACCTATTCTGACTAAAATCAATTATGTATGACACAGAGGACAATGGATGCTCACTGCTGAGTCTTCATTGCACCTCTGGGGTTTGTCTTGGTAGGTTCTTCAACAAATTGGGTTTTGAATAGGCCTTTCGTACACTTCAGGAATCATCAGCTGTTTTGCATTGAGACTTGCTTACTCCATCCTCTATGAATACTGAACAAGATAAGACTGTTGTCCTTGTTTCTGGATTTTTAAATAATTTCTGTCTTCATGAGATAGGAGGAAGAGGACCAGCATAGCGTGCGCTAAAACCATATTGCCATCTTCCTGTTAGGAAAGGTGTCAGTGACAAGTTTTGGGCTGTGACCTTACAAGGGCACTTACCTGCTATGGTCAATGTAAAAACCCCGGTTTGCTGGTGTTTATCAGTTTGATTGTTGTCCCTTATGTCCTTTGTTACCAACACAGTCTCTTCGTTTAAAACTTACTCTGCTGTTTCTTCTGGTGCTCTTAGGTGCATGCAAGCATGCATATACACACAAGCACACACCTTTTCATTAGTTTGTTTTCAGACCAATTGTTCTCTTTCTGTTAAAAATCTTTATAGAAAAATCTCAAAACCTGATCATCCAGCAACAGCTGTACAGCTCAAGGCTGTGGCAGGTCACACTCTTCTTTTGTTATTTCTGACTACGTTGCTCCTGGACCCTCACTGTGAGCACCTCTGAAGGATGGAGAGTTATGGTTCCCTGATACTTCGCACTGATGTTATCTGATCAAGTGAACTCTGTTTATATGTCATATTATGTTTTTGCAGCTGCTGCAGGAGGTTGAAAAAGCAAGCTTTCCTTTTCAGGCCACGTTTCCAAAGGGATCTTATGATGCTTGTGTGTTCAACTTAGGAGGCTGTGTCACATTGCAGGGAAGAGTACACCAAACGTGAAGGGACTGGTCAAAATAGCTACCCTTCCTGCTCTGACATTCACTTCTTCCTTTTCTGGCATCACTCATGTTGCCAGGAGCAGCCTGGTTGGGTCATGGTAATCAGAAGAGAAAAGGTCTTCATGCTACAGCAAGAATGGGAGTTGCTAGGGGCCACACTCTGGTGATGGCCACCACACCAGCTGGTCACACACTCTAGGGAAGATGTGGCCCAGAAAGGGGAAAAGAAAGGTTTAAAAACTTTGTGTCCCATGCAGTGAAGGTGTCTTCATGCCTTCCTATGGACCCTTTGGGAAACAGGTCCCTTGAAAAAGGTTCTGATTAGAGTTAGTATCTTCTAATGCTTTGGAAAGTATTAACTTACATCAGGACTTTTGAAAGAGTGTTTTCTGCTTCTCTGAGCCACTGAGTAGTGTTACTTCTCCAGGGCTGCTGTCAGAGATCATGGGCTTCTTTGGCAATTTTCAAAGGCTGGTATGGATATAAAGAAAATCGAGAGTAATTAGAAGACATCTTAGGTGAACCTGCTGATGAACTTCATGATGCTAAGGCCATGCCAGAAATTTAACGTCATTTCTAACAAAAAGAAAATCCAAATCACTACAATGTATCAGCTTTTAGGGGAAAATCTGTACAGGAAATACAGCGGTATGATGTAACTGCTAACTCTGGAATCTTCTTCACCCGTAGACTACGGCTATGGTCTCAGAGCAATGACCGTCTAATGTCCTAGGATACTCAGAACAGCCAGTTGCAGAAAAGCAGCACAGTGGTTGAAAAGCAACTCAGCTGATGATGTCTCAAAAATTGTTCCAGCGCCCCTATGTAAGAGCTTTAAGTGGAGAACATTCAGCTCAGATGCAAACCTTTCAGGTTGGGTGGTGGTTATGAACACTGTAACAATAAAAGTGGTGGTGTAGTGTTTTTGCTCCTTGAGGAAGATCAGCGATGGGGTTGAGAAATCATGCTAAAAATATGTCTGGGAACAACCCATTTCTGATCCAAGGGACACTAAAGGACACAAAGAATGCTAAAATAGTGTCCATACAGAGAGAAGTGCTTCACCTGAGGTATTTCAGGATTTGTTTGGCAGACCCTTGCAAGGAACGCAGGTAGTCTCCACTAGTTAATGTTGTCTCCTCTTCATGCAGACTAGAAACCAGATACCTTGATGTGTACAAGGCAAGTCTGAAAGCAAAGACCCATTAGAGATTAAGGAATGACGACATCTTGACTTCTAACCATGCCGGAAGGCCGTGACTGTTTGATGTGACGGGAAGGTGGTTGTGGGGGAAAGAGATGGGGAATAAATCCGCTTTATTCTTCTTTCTGAATCTACTATGATGGAGCATGGTCATTAGTGTTGCAGCAAATCTTGAAGTGCCCCACAGACTGGAGCACAGTCAGCTGGACTTCTGATTGACACACACGAAACATTTGACATTGATGCTCTAGAAAAAGTAAATGTCCCTAGAGAAACTGGGCTTTTAAAGATAGCCAGACAAAATCAACACATCTAATTGCATGGACTAGTGAGGAAACGGTGATGCACCTAAGAGCAAAGATTAGGGATTGTGGAAGAACACCAGGTGTAGGTGCTCCACATTGATATTAGGTGTTTCACAACAGCCTGATTCAGTCCTCATGGGCAAGATGTACAAAGGGCTCACACGGAAAAAAAGGTTATTCTGTTTCCCTAGGCTCCTTAGTCCTCTTGGTCAAACCACATATTTCTCTAGTACCCAAACTGTGGTCCAGTCCTGTAGCAGTTTAGCCAAACATATTTTCACATGCAGTAGTGGGAGTGAAAGAAATATTGACAGTGAAAGAAATACATGTTTGATGAACTTTCAATAAATGAGTGGGGCAAAGTGAAATCCATGCAGATAACAGGTAACAGACTTCTAGAGCCTCTCAAAGTGCAATTTCTAGTTATATTTAATCTTCTAGTGTCAGTGCAGTGTCATATGGTGTGGAGCAGAAGGCAAATCTCAGATCACACAAGAGTGCAGACATTCATTTAAAGTTAGCTTATAAAGTAATTTTGTAATAGAGCTAGCTCCAAGTAAAAAGTGGAGTGCAGAAAAGATAGATTCAGTTGAGTTCCTCACCATTTCAAATTGAAGGGGAAAACAAAACCAACACACCACCAGGCTAACATAACATGAATTCCTTAAAACTCTCCTGAATAGATTATCTATTGCCTAGTAGAGATTCTTACTACACTTTTTCCTTCATAAAGACTTGATAAATTTAACTCTCTCTTCTCTACCAAGCCAACAATTTCCATGAAATTAATCACGACTTATAATTTGATAATTTTACTCCTGTGTTATATGAGGCTGAAACTTGCTGATGGATCAAAAAATTATGGAGCAGACAGGCAATACCAAATGAATGCACAGTTGGAAACTTTGATTTCTTCTTATTCCTTTGGGGTCTGAATCAAGCCACAGCTGTTCTTCAGGCAGGTTGCTTAAGTGTATGCTTACCACTGAGTCCTAACCCATTATTTGGATGTTTATCCCTATTCCACCGTGATACTGAAGCAGGAAACTCTCTGAAGTGAGTAGTTTAGTCCAAAGTATAATTGTGGTACAGACTGAGTGGGAGTGAAACAAACAACAATATGTAGAGGAGACCCTAGCAGGGAACTTGTCATGATTCCCAGGCAGCTTGGAAACCTGAATGAGAAATGACACAAATGGAATAGGAAAACAAAATTTTTTGTGTGGTTGCTTAAGCTTGCTTTGAACACACATTTCTCAGTCCTGTATGGGCCAAGCATGAATGCAACATGGTCTCTTCAACTCATCTTCCTCTGCCTTGGCCCTGTGTGCTAGTTATTTTCAGAAAGTGGGTAAATGACCTTAATCTGCTAAACTGTAACTGGCACAGCAAGGGGGAGCTTGCAGAGATGCATTCATTTCTATCTGCAAGAATAATTATCTAGTTGGTTTGATGTGCATCAGCTGGTTTTGTGTGTTTGATAAGTGCTATCATTTGAAGATTAAATTTTATAAAAGGAGATTAGATGAGAAATGGCATGTAACTAAGTAGTGGCAAGCAATGTGAAATTAAAAGGCAGACAATTGTATGGAACGATGTTTTTATTTCACAGGGATTCAGGCACATTAATGATTAAGCATTTGAGTTACTGAATCCTGAAATGCTTTGACTCTCAACACAGGACATTTTCCTCTTTATATCTGCATCTCCTGAAGATTCACTAAACACAGTGAAAATCATTTACTCTGTAACTAATTTTAGCAAAGACCGATCATACAGGAAGGCCCCCTGTAAGAGTTATTGTTTCCAAATCAAATAATTTGTACTCAGGGAAACTCATTGTTTGAGATGTTCAGGCCTAGAGGAGTGAATTTGGATTCACAAAGCACCTACACATGTGCACTAATAGAAGTATCTGCTTAAGTCCTGTTATTTCAGTGTAGCATAAGGAAGTGCTTTAAGTAAAACTCATTTTTTAGTGCTTTAGCTTAAATTGGAATCTGTGTTTTGGCCATTCTTATCTAATACTCAACTCATTTAGATTTAAGAACTTTTTAACGGCTACTGAAGTCTCATTTCTGCTGGCCAGTAGTCAGCCATCCATTTCTTGACTGTTTAATAGGGTCACAGCTGATGTGTTCCACAGATACTAACATTGTATAGCATAGCTAACTTTTTTCTTTTTTGCTGAGGGATTCACTTCCATGCACTGTGCATGGGGAGGGTATAGAAATGAAAAGAATACACAGTTTCACTCTTGGTTTTGATCAATTTTAGCTATAAAAGTTATCACAGGATCAGAATATATCCCTGGGGTCTGACTTACTAGTTGCTATAATCCAAGAAGATGGTGGGATAATATTATAAGCCTAATAGATGTGGTTGTAGAAAACATACTAGTTAAGAGAAGAATCAAGAATAGATGCAACTTTTTAGCTCCACTTGCACTGATTTGCACATATGTGGATACTTTCAGAGCAAGAAGATGAAATGCAAATTTACAGTATTCTTGGAGGGAGTGGCACTTACTGAGGACAGGAAGTCTTAAAAATTATCAGAAGGGAAAAAAAAACAGTTTATGGACTATGACATATGATCAACTGACAAGACAAATGAAGCAGGAAGGGGAATGGTAATGAATGTCCTCGGAGCCCCTTGGAAAGAAGCTGCTGAAAGAACAGCTGTGGCCACCTTTATAGACGGGTTTCCTCATTTCATGGTTTGGTTGTGCAACCCTAAGGGATAAAATCTCCAGCATTGCTACCTGTATGTAACCTTGTTCCCACAACACCTGTGGAAGTGTTAGTTGACTAATACTGAATGCACCAGTGCAAGAAATATCATGCCAGTAAAGGCAGGGAATGTGTTGTTTGGACACATTTATTTATTTATATGACATTACAAGTTACATTTCACAGTTCCCCTGAGGGAAAAAAAAGTACTTTTTCTAAGGTGAAATGCAGGTCTATATTTTATGGATTACATAGACTTGCTATTGCCAGTGCTGCTATCTCCCTCATCCTGATTCAGCAAATACTCTTTACCTAGAAAATTACTTCAGCACATGCTTATATTCCTTATCAAAGTAAGGCAGTGGAGAGCAAGTTCAAGACTGGAATATGAAGGTATGAGGATTCCTGAGCTCCTGGGTTGCATCTAACTATTATGGTCTCTTTGGAGACAACTGAATGTAAACAGCATAATATTGTAACAGCTTAATTTGCCAACATCACACATCACACCTAAGAGTAATTTGTCTACAAGTATCTGAAGTAACTAAAGACATATACATACATTCACTTCATGCCTAATGAAAAGCTAAAAATAATAATTAAGTTCATTGTTATGGCTGGGAAATTATGCTTACTGAGGTGAGGTGAATAGATCCATTCCAAGTAGAGTTCAGAACTTGAGACTACTCTTTTTTACGCAGGAAAAAAACTACAGCAAGCTAGAGTCTCAGCTGAGTATACTGTTTCACTCTGTTCCTTTCTTTGCCAAGTAGAGTAATAAAAGGAGGCAAGGCACAGAACTAGCTGGGAAAATGGAAATCCTGTTCTAAAGTATGTTTGACATTTTGAATCTTGCTTCCACTCTAAATTGCAACAAAGAGGAAAAATGTGACCTCTTTCCCCCTCCCCCCCATGTCATCATGGAAAATCTGAAGAAAAGAGGCACTCTGATATGATTGTGTGTTTGGTTTTGATACATGTATTGCTAGAGGAGAAGAGTCAAAATCTGAAAAAAATAGGCACTCTGATATGATTGTGTGTTTAGTTTTGATACATGTGTTGCTAGAGGAGAAGAGTCAAAGCAAAATGATTTAGTCATTGCCAAAGTGCATCATTTTTGCCATATCAAAGCAGAATGTCTCAACAGCATCAAATACAAGAAAGTAAAAATATTGTATTTGGCTTGTTTGCCTTTAAATTTCTGTATAAACAGACACATTTCCATAGAACGCACCAGTTTGGATGACTCTTGTGTACTGATGGAAAAATTATTGTCAAAAATACTTGAAATAGTAATCTCACAACAAAAGCTTGATATGCTTTGGATAGACACATCATGATTTGATCACTCAAGTGATAAAGATGGATTCTCAACTTTGTGGACAACTTCTGTCTGTCAAAAAAACCTTATAAGGTAAAGTAGCAAATCCTGGAGATGATAGCTACAGGATCTTTATCCCATCATGCCTATCTGCAGGAATCAGAGCCCTGCTGAGACAGGACTCAATCTGTGCGGCAAGGCAATAGCTTTTTCAGAGAATAGGAAACAGAGAAAGGGATGGAGCAAGAGGGACAAGGGGAGTAGAAAAGGGAGGGTACAAACAAGAAACCACTAGCTTATGAGCTAGAAGCTGTAAATGGCAGCTTATCAAAGGGCTTGTTCATAAATCAGGCTTGGACACCTGTGCTCACAAAAAAGAAAATACAATATGCATGCCTGTGTCTGCATGTCATGCAGACATGACAATCAATACAGATTTGTTTCAGGTTTTATAAGCACAGGCAGCTAAAATTCGGTCTAGTGATAGATGCCACAAATGCTCACCTAGAAAGGTCATCTTCAAGAAATCTGAAGTGACTTTTTCTTCAGAGCTAGCAGAAATGTTTTAAAAGTCCTTTCACAGTTTTGACTTAAGGGAAACACCCACTTCTTTAAAATAATATATATATTTTTTTCTATTTGGCTGGAAAATAAAGAGCTTACTTAAAGCCTGCTATAAGTTGAGTAGAACAACAAGAAACAAAGCAATACTTTTGAAGAGCCATAACACTTGAATTTTGAAATGTTTTGACAGCCAGTATTGACAGCTGAAGTGCAAGCAGAAACATGCAGTAAGTTTATGTTCAATGAACTAAACCACTGGGGGGACTGCAACTGCTGTCCACAACCTACCGTTATCAAGTCTTCTGTCTCAGCAGCTGTATTGATTAAAAGCTAATCATTGTGCTGCTGTCCAGGTCCTGTCTGCAGTGCACTGAAGAGTGCTGCACTTACATCAGTATGAGTTGATAATAAGGTGGCAAAAAAAAAAAAAAAGAAAGAAGAAACAAAGTGGGCTCATTTTGGGCAGCTGCCTAGGTATTTGCTATAACCTTCATACTTGGTTTGTGAGCTTTCTTATTAGTATTGGGTTTTACATGGTATTGATTTCAGTGTAGCAGTCAAACACCATATAGAATTGAGTAATCAAACATTACATTTAAAGATGTTGAAATGAAACCTCTTTACTATTTTTTTTTTATTTTTTTTTTTTCTGGAAACAGACTCCTTTCCTTCTTTTTGGAGACATGAACATTTATTTTTCTATGGAACATGTGACCAAACCCAATTATTGGCTTATTCCACCTTTTTATAC
Organism: Ibidorhyncha struthersii; assembly: GCA_013398815.1. NCBI lineage: Eukaryota > Metazoa > Chordata > Aves > Charadriiformes > Charadriidae > Ibidorhyncha > Ibidorhyncha struthersii. The sequence goes on along the minus strand of VZSZ01008634.1, from coordinate 2,909 downwards.
AGACATCAGTAAACACACAGATTCACAGCTGGTGGCCAAGGAGTCTGAGTTCCATGGACAAAGCTCCATGGAGGAGATATTTGCTCTGAATTTTCTGTACTGTTCATCCACACCAAGCAAGGTCACAAAGTGGATTCCTATTGTTCTGGTTCTGTAAAGGAAGAACAAGCCTGTTCCCACAATCAGGAGCAGGTATATCTCAGTCACACAGTGCAATCCAAACTAAGAACTGGCTTTGGTATTTTGGGAAGTTTTGGTGGTGCCAGCTGTAGCCTTGGTGTGTGTGGTAGTTCTCCTCTGTCCACGGTGCTGGGGTGGATCACACGTACAGATACAAATCTCTGTCCCTTGCCTTGATGACAAAAACATGGCTATTTCTGAGATTTGTTGCTGTCCAGTAAACATGCTATTAAATTGCATTACTTCCAGATTAATATTCATAAATATTGTGGACATAATATATTGTTAAATGCCATCAGAAAGAGGATCCGTGGGGCACTGCTCATATCATTGCTATGACCGGGCAAGCTGTTATTTCTCTTGCAGCAGAAGTTGTGTATCTCAGATAAATCACATAAAAGATCCCCATGAGTCCATCAGTCCAGTTGGGTTTCTCAGGAAATTGAGGAAAGGTTGTGTTACAACCTGTCTGTTCAATTTCTAGGTAAAAGTCTGCTCCAGAAGCCTTTCTGAGACCACTATTAGACACAGACCCATAGACTACATCACCTCTTTCTGACCATGTCCTTTCTTGCCTCTGTGTGTGAACCCTGTGTGGTGAGGAGGGTACTGGTGGGATTTTTCATGACTGACAAGTCGGGGTACTACCTGTATAGGAGGTACCCAAACTGGGCTCAAAAGCATTCAGGTTTTCATCTTGAAGATACGTCCTGTGGGAGCTGCTTGGAAGCTGGCACTTGGGGTAGGGAAGCAACACTGACACTGGGACTAGGAGTATCTCAGTGGGGTGTGTGGTTTGGTGATCCTGTGCCTTGTTCTCCTGAAGAACACTGTGAAGTAGTTGGTGTTAGAGTCATGTTTCACTGCTTCATGTGTCTTGATCTTCTGTTGCAGCTGTATAATCTGGAAAAAGTGGGAGTAGTTTGGGGACAGAACCATGAGTACATGACCTTTGGAGAGCGAGCTCATTCTGGGGACAGACCAGGACACCAAGAAGCTCAAGGACTTCTCAGGGTCTTCTTGATGTGCATATTGTTTTGGCTGGTTTGTGAAAGGGAGGGAAGGGAAGGGAAGGGAAGGGAAGGGAAG
>VZSZ01008633.1:1925580-2003918 GCA_013398815.1 Ibidorhyncha struthersii | reverse complement strand
CGGGGCGTCAAGAACCGGCGGGAAAGGCGGCGGCGGCTGCCGGCTGCGCGCCGCTGCCTAAAGTTACGCCAAGGGGGTAGAGGAGACCGGCAACCGTGAGCCGGGCGCGATGGGGCATCCCCAGATCATTCACTCCTTTTTTGCTTTGGCTTCGGGTTTATTTATTTATTTTTCTCAGTCAGGTAATAGGACGTTGTGGAAGGCTTGTGGTGGGGAAGGCGGCTCGGGCAGGAAGGCTGAGGGTGTGTGTCCCGGTCAGGTCTGCNCCCCCCCCGCCAGGCCTGGGCGGGCGGCGGCAGGCAGCGCTGGCAGCCGGGACGGGCCGGCGGTGGAACTGCCGCAGGTGGAGCGCACCCCCGGCACCCGGGCCTCTTTCGGTTTTTTAATCCAGCCAGCATTCCAATTTCTGGATTTGTACAAAGGCAGGGAAAAAAAAATAATAAAAAACCGTAGGAAGATACTCATATCCATACTTCTGAATATGAGTTCCTAAAATCAGGTGTCTAAATCCACACATCGGAGAAAAAAAAGCTGTCTGATTCCCAAGGCTGCTTCTGAGTTGTCCACAAATCCCATTGAAGGCAATGGGGTAGCGCAGCTACAAGGTCCTGCACCAGAGAATATCAAAGTTCCTCCTGCGGTGCCTAAAGAGATGTTCAGAGAAGCTATACATGGAAACAATTGCTTTGTAATGCAAGAATAAAGAATATTTTAAAAATTATTAATTTAAGGGTTATTTTCAAAGGAGTTGTTCAACAAGCAAAGCCAACACAGAAATATGCATTTGGGGTCTTTACAGAGATTTTTTTAGGTTACAGTGGGCCTACCATATATCAATATTTCCCATATTTAGCTGTATTAACAACATCCTTTAATAAAACGAACCTTCAAAAACAAGGTTAACAGGAAAAGCTTCGGGAAATATTTATAAATAGTCAAATAGTCATTAGTATTTTGCCTTAGTAAAGGCAAAGGGGAATAAAGGGCAGGTAAAAGGAGAAAAGTTCAGGTTTTAGAATCTGGGAGTTAGACTAGAGGACCTTTAAAAGTCCCTTCCAACCCAAACTATCCTACAATTCTGTGATTCTATGTGTCCCAATACTGTTCTGTTTTAGAATTAACACGGTCTAAAGGAAAGTAGCACTGACATGACAAGGTTAGCTTTTTGGGGTCATGGGTGAAAATCTGGATTTTTCTTCTGCTCCAATTTTAGGTTCAGTAGTAAGATGCTTCCCAACCAGACCGCCAGAAAAAAATAGCGTGGAACATCATATAAAAAGGCCCCCCAAATTAAGATGAGACATTTGAGCCCCACATATTATCAATACAACTGCTTGCCTGCAGCCTCTGAAAAAGACCTTTCGTGTGTTTATTCGCACAGCAAAAGTAAACTGAAATTCCTTCCCTCAGGCCTGCTGTTGCATGATACAGATTTGGGCTTTTTATAATATGCTTTCCACAGACAGCCCCAGTAACACATATATATGTCTATATATGTTTATATGTATGAGTGAACTCTCCGTATACTTCTGTGTACTTGTGCATCTCCACATACACCTGCATACACGTCATATAGGCATGCTGCACATTATGCGTCCTTACTTGCCATTAACAAAACCAAATTAAACCTCTTCAAGGAGCTTAGAAGGTCTGGCTTACCACTTCTTTTGCTTTTACATGTCAGGTCAGACTGTAGCTGAATACAAAAAGGAGGCGGTGAAGGCGGTGAAAGATGTGATAGGAGCATAGACAAAATCTTTTTTGTGTTTCCTCTCACATGCAAAGCACAGCTTTGCCTCCTGGTAACCTTGAACTCCACAAGCCACAGGAAACTGTTGGGTAACAAAGCAGCTAAAATGGGTGCCATCTTCTCTAAGGTGTCCCTTCACCAACTTTTAACTGGCTACAGAATTTCCAGGGGAATGGCCTTGAAAAAACAGCGCTCATTCATCTACACACAGATTAAATTTTTATAACCTCATCTATTACAATGAATTCCAAATTAAATCTTAACCACTGTGCTCTAATGTTTCAGATGTATGCAAACATGGTAAATGTAACAGAGGAAAGCAAAAATATTAAATATAAAAAAGGTGGAGTCCTATTTGTACACCCATTTTTTTTTCCTGAAATTTAAAGCCACTTAGTATTGTAAACAGTGCAGCAATAAATTTTGTAAGGGATAATTGCACCAGGAAAAACAAAGAGAGGAACCATAGTTTGAGGACTTTCCTAGTCAGATTTCTAGAGAATATATTTTTGTAGATGCAAAGAGATCCATATATTTCTCTTCTTAAAAGAAAACAGAATTTGATCTGTCCTGGGAACAGAAAAATACCTATTCTATTTTAGTTGTTATTTTCTTAAATAAAGAGATCATCTTTCTGTTAAAAATAAGCAAACCAACAAGAAAGGAAATATAGCATAAGCTTAAATTACGTGTAATAGGCTGTCCTTTTTTCCTTGGGTAGTTATGTATACATAATTCATCTTTAATGTGCCATGATTGTGTTACTTATAATAAAACTGTGACTTCCTGTAAAAAAAAAGGGCATTCCTTTTTTTTAATTACAATTCCCCATAATATAGCGTGTTTTGTGTTAGTCCTTTGAGCCATCATTCACAACTGTATGTGATTTAATGTGATCAAAGTAAACATTTTAATTAAGACACTGACAAATAACAGATTTACAATAAAACACATTCTCCATGCATTACCCAATAGGAATCACTGATTTTAAAATTAATGTAATGTTTGGACCAAGACACCTATATTAGGATTTTTTAGAAGGGTAACACTCGCGCATACTGACCTAAACAATAACATGTTTACTAAGAAAAAATATAAGGTAATATTGATCCCTTAAAGTCTGAGCCAATAGCATTTTTAGTGAATAAATACACTGCTGATTTGGCAATCTAACCAGAAATGAACCTTTTAAGTTTATAGCTCTTATTCAGGGTTCTAAATTATACTTTCCTATAAAATTGAAAGTTAATTCCATTTTGTTATACATGGTGTTCTTGTTTCTGCAGAATTATACACATATTTTTTTTGTTTACACTACCACCTTTAACATACTGACAGGTGGACACTAGATCACTATTGATACTTTTTCCTTCTTCCTACCATAGTCCCCAAGTATGCTTATGGTACGTGCAGCAATTCACATGAAGTTTTTTAAAGTACTTGCAGATTTTGACAGTTTTCTGTGTTCAAAAAACAAACCCCCAGCATCAAGGGAAAAAAAATAGAAGGTTCATAAAGTTTCAGGCTTATTTCCTTTTCTATTATTGATACAGAAAAAGACAATGAAAGAAAACCAGATGATAGTCAAAAAGAAATGTGTAAATTCAAATAAATCTGTTAGAAATATAAGCATACTGAAACTGGGTTGAATAAGTATTTGAATTCTGACATCAAACATATTATTTGAATTACAGACATGGATTTACTATGCTGCAGAATATTTTGTTATAGGCAATGATTCCTACACATACAGGAGCCAGGAAAGTCCTTTGCCAAGTCTTGCCTGTTAATTATGTAAGTTATATTACTAGATTACATTTTTCTTTTCAGTAGACTTGTATATAGTGTGGACATATTCTAAGCACACTAATTCTATTGCTCTGCACCATGTAAGAAGGTGCAATTTAATTAAGTGACAATGAACCAATTATACTGAACAATGTTTTAGGAAAATTACTGACAAAATGTGCAGTATGGTAGTTTCATCCCCATCTTGTTACATGCACAAGCTTTGAATTGCCTCAGATTATTTTTACACTAAAACTACTGAATCAAGATTATAAGATTATACGACATACGAGGTTATAAAATGTTACACATTTATCAAAGTTTACACATTACAGTTACAGAAGAGCCTATGACAACCCTTTCTTCTTCACCTGTATTTCCTTTTGCATTTCCATATTAATTTAGAAAATAAACAAAATAATTCAAATTTCAAACGGGTGGTACAGGCAAATCAGTTACCATGTTTTTTACTGGCAGTTTCTTCAAATCAATCTAATTATTTGGATTAATAAGCAAAGCAAAAGATACAGTCTAAGAGGTTTATATTTTGCAGGAAGGTTTAATAGTAATAGAATTGTCCTGGAAATCTTTCAAGAATAACAAATTGCTTGGCAGTGAATATTTTCGATATTTAAATTTAGTGAGTGGAATCTTGCTGCAGCGGGGCAACGGGATTCCAGATAAAGGCAGCAGAATGAATTAAATCACAGATCCTGAAGGAGAGGAATGGAGTATCTAGACCACAAAAATAAATACTGTGACCTCACTGACAATGGAGGAGCCAAAATTTTCCACAAAGTGTTGGCAGAGGTACGTCAGAGACGTAGATATGACTGTGGTTTGGTAGAGCATCTGAATTAAAATTCAAGAGAGAGGAGAATTACATACTAATCAAGCATGGGAGTCCAAGACAGGTAAGCTTTTTTTAGAAGGGCTTTATCCATCTCAGTCAATTAAATAATTCCGGCTGAATTCATTGCAAATTGAGTTGGGTCTCAAAATGGTAAAATAAGTTTATTCATGAACCAAATGCTTTGGAAAAATCAGAAAAAAACTGTAGTTACTAGAGAGTGAACCAGATTCTAGTCAGACTACCCAAATAGTCCCCTTGACATAACCGTGAGTGATGAAGTGAGGGCATACTTCAAGTCTGTGTCTTAGAAGACTTACATTGCACTCTCAACAGCACATAAAGCTTCTTATGTTCTTCTCTAATAATGTTTAGAACCAATTAACGACGGTAGTGAGATATTTCTTTAGTAATTAGAAGTAATAGTAAATACGACCATAAGTGAATGTGTAATGGTAATGCTATAAACATTCTGGGTCACATTAACAAGATTATATGCCCAGTTTTAGTGACCTATGTTTCAAATTGCCATTGAAATATTACTGCTAAAACTTTAAAAAAACTATTTACAGCTTTAAAATACACTTAAATTTGGACCCTTTTATGAAGAGGCAAGAATTTAAATTTCTCACCGTACTCATAAAAATTGTGAACCCCAAAGTGAGGTCAAAAATATTAATTCATATTGTGGGTTGTGATAAAACTGGTGTTTTGCTTTTGCATGGTGTTAGCTATGGACAAATTGGAGCTGTCTGTATCTAAATACTCTAGTTTTATAATACTTTAGAAAAATGGAAAATTTTTCACGTCCTTTAATATATATTTCTCCTGAAATCAAACCCTGTGGCTATATACTATTTTACTTGAACTAATACTGTATCTACTTAAAGATTTGAATCTTCCTGATTGTTTTTCCCTTTTGGTACTGCTGCCTGGTAGATGAAAATAAGAAAACACCAAGGTTGGCTCAGTACAAATAACAATAAAGGCAAACAACCAGACTTATTATAAAGACATATCTTTTTGCCCTTATCCAACTACAGCTTAATGCAGAAATTGCTTCAGGCACTGGAGCAGACGTGTTTATCATTACCGCAGATTAATGTTCTGTGTGAACAGTAATTCCTATTCATGCTTGCATTATCTTAGTAACTGGTGTGATGTGATGTATACATTTCTGCATATCAAGTTGAGCTAATCTCTATGAGAAGCAGTTGTTCGCATGGAAAACTAGCAATAGGATGTACTAACTATATCATAAGTGAGACCTGGGTGGCAATTACGTCAACATAGTTGATATGATCTGAACTACTCCCAGAAATGATGAGTCGAATTATTTTCAGTTATATGCAATGGTCCTTCATACCACCACCAAATTAATCTGGTGCAATCACTTAGTCTTAAATTTTACACAAAACATTTTAACTGTAACTAATTTTGAAAAAGTGTTAGCATCAAACAAACTATTCCAAGTCTAAAAACATCTGTCCTTGGCACACACTCAAACTGACATATAGGAAGTAGCCATTCACAATGACTTCAGTAAATTTGGACCTCTCAAACAACCTTTACTTTGCCCTTTAAACATGAAAGAGACATCTTGGAATGCAGTCACAACCTATTAATTGAGCTTTGCAAATTAGCAAAATGTCATCAAGTTTATTTACTTAAAATAGCCACAAAATGTCTAACACTTTTAAACACAATTAACATTTATAGGTGTCAGAAGCCCCCAAAATTGTAGCTTTGTTTGGACATCATGTTGCTTGCCACCAGCAATGACAACTCATTTATTAGACGTTTGAGGAATGCATTCGGATGTCCAAGGGAATTTTGCACGTAACTGTAAGGAGACATGGGATTATGCTTTCAAACCTACTGTTAAATATTTATATGTGTGTATGTATGTGTATATGTGTATAAAAGTAAGTATGCACATACATACTTTAGCATGTGTTTGTGAGGACATCTAAGTAGCCTGCATATCCTAACTATGCATTTGGCAAATTAACATTTAGGGATTGTTTAATTTTTAAAGATTTTTACATTTTAAAGATGATAAAATTGATAACAAATTGCAGACTGGTATTAACAACTATAGGAACATCCTCAAAAACTAGCTACTTCCGTAATTTTCATATGTGAATTTCCCAGCTTTTTATATTCTTATCATTTTTATAGGTTATGCATTTACATTATTAGATGCTCAGTTGTGGCATTGAGACCAGCAGACCCTTTTCAATATCTGTGGATACAGCTGTATTCTTAGAGACATCTCCCCTTAAATCTTAGTCTGATTGAAGGTCCCTGGTAGCTGTCTAGAAATAAAGCACATAAAATAGGACTGGGCTAGACTGGACTACAAGGCACGTTCTTAGGCTTAATGCTTTGAGTGGACCACCATGGCACCCTGAAAGTACCAACAGGATCTATTTATCTTCTACGCTTTTCTTTCTCCCTTAGACTACAATGGCCTCAAGTTCTTAGGAAATGAAGTTAGGGTAGCAGGCTAAGGGTCAAAATGCTGTTCATGATAAAGAATTGAGAGCATTGTTAAAGAATGTTGTTATGTGCTAAGAAGACTTATTTATAAAACCTCAGAGATGCCATTTGTATTTTAAAAAAGTAGTTACAGCTGAAACGACAAGGACTCAATTTTTAAAAATAAAGATCTGAGACTTTTGTGTTGTGAATAAGTATTGCATATTTTTAATTTTGTTAGTACAAAATGCATTTTAGTGCCTGATCCCTGCTTCATTCAATGCACAGGATTAGTAGTGTTCAGGACTGTAAACCGGAGTGAGGCAGCAAGGTGTTACAAACACCACTTGTTGTACGAGTTAGAATGTAGACTTAAGGAAGACAATTCTGTCATGACCTTCGCTATAGCCTTTTGCTATGACACCAAAGTCACTGACATTAATGTTTATGACAGGTAGCTCAACTGATCACGTAGGTGGGAGTTGTCAGTAACATATAAAACAGGTAGTGACGAAAGGCCACAAAGTTTAAAAACAGTCTCATCCCTTTGTCCTGACTTCGAATGCCCCTCTCCCCATCTGTCTTCCTATAACCTTCTGTTCTAACTGCAACCCACTTTTCTTCGATATGCATAAAGGCTTTGAATATATTTCTTGGTTGCTTGATCAGACATAACATTAAGGAAACATGGGACATATTACTGAGGGGCAGTAAGAAACAAAAGACCTTCCTAAGTTTTTCAAGGCATTATGATTTTAACCAAAGCTTTGGTAAATGAGAAAGAAATTGCTACACATTTTCTGAGTTGACCCACACTTAGCAACTAGTCTATGATACAATGTGGTATCTCAGTTGCAGTTTTGCTTCGTTCCATTTCCACCAAATTAAAAGGACAGTTATAAAAGGAATCTTTGTAACAGGAGATTTGCTTAAACCTTGAATAAAAAGGAGATGCCACTTTCCTTTGTAATATAGTATTGTTTAGGTCTCTTCAGGAAGGTGTGATAGGCTGGGCTAAACTAGAGCAGAAATAACAAAAAGAAGCTATTACACTGCTGTTAAAACTGGCACAAATGAAGTGAGATTTATCCCATAATATGTCACTACAGAGGGAAAAAACCCCAGAATTACTAAACCTGGCGTTTTTTTTAAAGTCATGGGTCTAAGAAGAAATCAATCAAGAAAATGCATATCTTGTCAAAACTCCATGGGAAAGGGTTTAAATTTCTTTTAGCAAAATGTCAAGTAATAATAATAGTAGTGAAAAATGAAAATCCAAGGTGTGTGTATGACTTAACTTTGTGCCAGTAACCCCTCGGAGGGCTTACTTTGAACTTTGAAACTTCTTTGCTTACAGCCATTGCCTCTACACAGGTATCTGTTGCTTTATCTTTGCTATGATTCATTTTTTCTTAAGAACATCTCCCTGACTTTGCTAGCTAAGAGTCTTTGCTACCACAACTTCAGCTGGCTGCCTCTTACTAATCCTTGCAGTGTTTTCTAATAATGCGGAACAGGATTTTAACACCTACTTTCTAGATGCACGCTTGCTTCTATTCATCAGGGTTTAATTCACAGTATAATTTACTGTGGTGCTGTGTAAGTTATATAAAAAAACACCTATGTGCATCGGCTGTTTAAAAAAATCCCATGCAGGCTTAGAGGGACTGAGGGTAAACAAACAATTTTCTTTGAAGGCTTTGAGGACCAAGTGTTGTCAACATTTTATTCCATACTTTTTATCTCCAATACACAACAAGACTACTATTGGGACCATCCTATCCACTGAAATTAGTGGAAACTGTCAATTTTTCAGTAAGACTGCTTTTGATTTCAGAAGATGATTTAAAATAAAAAAAACCCACTCATATAAAACAGAATTTTTTCCACTTTTGTTCCTGAAATCTATTCATTTCGATCACCTTAAATACTTTGTCAGCTTTGTTAATAATTATTTAATAACATAAGAATGAATGTAAATTATAATGCTCTCCAAAAAAACTTCAGAAGAATCTATCAGGATATCACCATCATTTTTGTAAAGAATAAGATGTTTCTGTAAATATACATAACTAAATATATTTGTTGTAGTCATCAACTGCTGATGTAATAGGGGAAAACTACAATAATAAAAGGTGGGTGGTGTATCTAGGAACCTAGCAACTGAATTAGTAGCTTAAATCTTACAATATTAAATAGCATTATACAGTATGAATCATGTCATCTTTTGATCTGTGACCTTTATTTAATAGCAGAATCTCAAAGGGATATATAATCACTGGACATAAAATGCAATAAATGGCGATTAAATAAATATACAACTAGACATTTCAATTTGGGAATGTAGCTGCTTCTAAGAAAAAGGTTTTTGGAAGACAGCAAATCTATTTGAACTGCTGATCATGCGATAATCAGTCCATCACAACAACTCGAGATACCATTTGAAGTTTTTTGGTACAGATGCTTTTAATAATCTGAGCCTAAATTTCCAAAACGTCTTTTCAAGGTTGATTGCTGGTAATTCTGAAATGTTTACTTGATGCTATGTTGAAAGTAAACAGTAGGCAGAAGTTAATGCTTTTTGCCCTAAGAAGTATCAGGGTAAATGGTGTTCTCATGGAGATGAGAAAGATGAAATAAAATAGTGCCACTGTCACTGCTTTTTAAATTCTGTCACTTCTAACTACTTTGAACAAGGAAGAGTATTTTCAAAATGCAGAATACAAAACCACTTTAAATTATTTTATAGTCAGAAGCCAGAAAAGGTTGAGAACATGAAGTCCTTAACTTCTTAGTATTTCAGAACTAGCAGCCAACCTAGCACACCTTAATCCAAATACTGTTTTTTAAGACTGAAAGGCCAGTGATATTAACAGTGCTAATTTTTCAGGAAAATAAATTAATCTTAAGGATGCATAGTATGAATAGCATGAACACAAGTTGAACTGCTACAGGGACTATCAAATGAATTTAAGGCTGAATGTTGTTCTACTTGTTCATTTGACAGATTTTAAGTAGTACATGGTGTTAAAGGAGAAGCTATTGCCTGAGCATTCACACACCATTCAAGGAATTACACACACCCCACATGAGTCTTTCACTGCTTGGACCAGGGTCCTTCACAGCAGGTGTCCCCCAGTGGGCCAACGGGTGCCCCTTTCGACTGCTCTCTCTCACACACACACACATAGGCACAAACACTTACTCTCAGGCGCGCTCCCTGTTTCTTCAGGCTCAGCCCTCGGTTTCCCACAGCAGAGTCTCAAGCATCAGATTTTATAAAAATAAGTAATTTAATTGAAAGGTATTGCAGCAAAGTCAGCCCGGGCAGGGTTCCTCCAAAAAGCATCTCAAACAAAGAAATCCCTGGGCAATTATATCTTTGCAATCTATACACCTGCCCCTCAGATGCTATTCATGCATCTTTTAGTCCAACGGTGATTTTTGGTCTGGGGTCTTCTAACACCTTATTAGATTCTTTTCCTGTGTCCAAGCAGGCAGGCTGTTGACTGCTCTTATCTTGTTGATTTGCAGTCCCTGCTGATGGTTGGAGCCTCCTTATCTTCTGGTTTATGGTGGTTGTGCACCTGTGCTTGCTGGCAGAACATGGGGAACTGAAAAGTCCCAGGTTTAGGGAAAACACTACCAAAACATCAGTGTGTTATCAACATTTTTCTTATACTAAACAGAGCACTGTACCAGCTGCTAGGAAAATTACTAAGAAAATTAACTCTATTGCGGCCTAAAGGCTTCGGCAAATTGAGCTACTCATGCTAAGTAAAGCTAAGCAAACAGTATAAATCACACCATATTATAACCCCAAGTAATTTATTCTAATTAAAATTTACTTATTTAAGCTAAACAATATCTCTCAAGAATGTATAAAGAATGAAAAACAGAACTAAGCTTTTATGGTTATCTATTACATACCAGATGCCACTAGAGGGACTTGTACAGCCAAGAGTAACACATGAGCTTCAGACAGAATGTGGATAAATTATTAACAAAAATGGAAATATGAATAAGAAGTAGTTATAGCTATATTTTTTTAATTACACCTAAAGAGAACTCTGCCTTTCCATCTCTGTCTTTTCTTGACAATATCCTTTTTTTTTTTTGTAAATTGACATCCTATAAGACAACATCAGGAGCGTACCTTTAAGATTATCTGTATTACATAGCTAAAAATAGACTTTTGACTTCTGAATATGGTTTAAGTACCTTTAGAGTTATTCTCACTCCTCTTGATTAAAGTTCAATTTGTGGTATTCAAACAGTTCATTTGTTTCTGTGCAAGCAAGGCAATGTATAAGAGTATGCATAGTTCACAGAAAAACCTCATCTGTATAGACAATGAATATTCGATGAGGTGAAAGGATTGAAGTATTTTCAAATGAATTTTGAGAAGAGGTCTTTACAGTGATCTAGCTGCACCACATGAGTAAGTTGCTAAAATGGGATAAGGAATTTTCTGCCCTGTATTTATAAAATGAACACTTGAACTGCAGTAAAAAGATATTTCTGTCCTGTCAAATTTTTCTACACATCTGTTTCAGGTAGTAAAATAGGCAACATTAGTCCAAGAAGACAAACATTGCATTACTGTAAGAAATAAATTTACAGTAAAGTATGTATGTACCCAAACCATCACAAAAAAGATATTTATGTAATTGCCTGCTGTAAAATTCAAAGTGTGGTTAAAATACATAGACAGCTGACTTCATATTTATTCCAGACAATGCCCCAATTTATATTAACAGATAGAAAATGAAGTGGGTAATAATTTAAATTCATGAGAAACACATTTCATGTGACTGTTTACTTTGATCATTGAAGGGATATAGCCAATCAAAGTTTTACCTTATAGATCTTATAAGAGTACACTTTAAAAACTTTAAAATCAATGTTCTGAAATTCCAGAAACAAATGAATTGAGATATTTAAGACAATGATAGTTTTGCACTACTGAAATGGCTGGATCTAATTTAAAGCAGAAGGTATCATCATCTCTTTCTATTCCCTTTCTAGTTGATGCAAGATGTGTTCATTATATCTAGAAAAGTATTTTTAGCAGAAAAAGAAACACTTTTAAAACTTTCCAACTCAAATTTGAAAGTAATGTTATATAGCACAAAAATGCATGTTATCTAATGCCTTTAAAGAACATGTTCTTATTTTCAGACTGAATCAAATGGTAAAAACTTGAGATTTTTTTTGTATTAGTGGGAGAGTAAAATATTACAGTAGAGAAAATATTAGAATCAGTCTACAAATCATTATTAGTTTAAGAAGAATACAGAAAACTATAACGTAACTTTTGAAACAGAACAAAAGAACTCAGAAAAAATATTGCTGATTTGATTAAAAGTTTAGGTTTATATAATTATCTCCTCTTCATATTTTTTACAACAGTTTTATTTAAATTATTTTTTACTCATGAAATACCTAATGACAGATGCAATATTTTGTGTGTGTGTGTGTGTGTGGGGGTCCTGTTAATTCTTATAAGGAGAATTGCAAATTTGACAGTAGAGCAGATTACTAAGTAGATTACTGACTTTACCATACTCCACAGAAAGAAAAAGAATGAAAAGAAAAATCCCGTCAAACTTAATCTAGAACATTTTGGTTAAATCAAGAGTGTAAGTAAAGCTTTCCCATAAGGAGTTTCTAGTCACATATGCTAACATGCAAAAAGCATACAACATGGCAAGTTCTGTACTATGCTGATTATGTGAATCCAAAAATGATAAAAATGAACTTTAAAGAAGACAGACATTTAAAATCGGGAGTAAAAATTGCTACCTAAATTTCCCTAGCAGGGCAGTTACTTTTAGGGAAGCAATTGTGTCTAATTTATCTTACCAATGAAAGTACAGAAAAATCTTGAGCATCTGCAAATGGGAATCTCTAAATTAAAATTGCTTAAAGGACATAGGAATGCAGTCATGGCACACAACTGAAAACCCTGAAATCTTAATGCATATCATGTAATTGGATATGGCTGTGTCATTGTAACCTAATCTGAATACAATAATATAGATTTATTGGCTACTGGGCACTCAAGTGGTTTCTTCTAACCTTTGGTCCATGAAAAGTCATCGCTCACCTTTACCTCACATCTTGTGTATTTCCTGAGCATGTAATATTCACTTAGCCTGGAAAGATAAGTTGACTTTTGCTGCCCGTAATAGCTACTCACATATACTAAACTACTACACTGTCTCTGATGGTTATCATGCATTTTTCTCTGTATTATCTTTTTCTGGCTACTAATACCTGGATTTACTAAAAGAGGATTAAATGACAGGTCTACACTCTGACAAATTCAGATTATTTTTTCAAAATAACAAGGCAGGGCAGATTCATGTATCTCCTGAAGGGTTACATAAACCAACCATGTCTTGTAGTATTTCCACTTCTATTACTGTTTCAGTTTTTGAATATAATTATAAGAATCAAAAAAGGGTGTGAAACCAATCATTTGAGAGTGACCAGGCAAGGAAGAACTAAGTAAGAAGACCTGGCATAAGAATACTACTAATGCAAACTCAGATCTTAACTAAATCCAGACTTTATTAAAATAATATATAAAAAAGAATTTATTAAAAATGGTTCCTATTGAAGCAAAACATTTTTTTTTAATATTCATTGCGCATCTTGAAGTGAGAATTTATTTGAATAATTCCAATCTTTTAGAACTTCGAGTTCACATTCATATGTGCTCCAGCTTATGTTTTTCGTGCCTGATTATCTAACCACGTAGGATACAAAAAAAGTCCCAGGAAGGTATTCTTTTCCAAAATTCAGCAGAATGCTTTGATTACCAATTTCAGACAGTTTCTGTACCACTTTGTCAGGTCACTTTTAAAGGTTGCACCGACAAACGCTGCTCAGCCTGATATTTTGGTTGTGTGCAACAAGGCATACCCCCATCTCATGCATTCAGTGAGTATCATGCCACAAACTACATTACCCATTCAGCCTGGTTTACCCAGCCAAAAGCAGCACCATTCCCTGACTCACGGACGTCATATCCCAGCATAGGCAAAAGTAGCACCATTCCCTGACTCACGGACATCATATCCCAGAGTCCTTCAACGTCCATATTTCTTTAACATCAATACAGATATTATTTTATCATTGTAGGCTATGAGAACAATACTGGTGAGTTCAGAAATGAACAAGGGAGGAAGCAGCACTAGAAGAACACCTTGTTCTCTTTAGGACTGGCTAACATCCTTTCCCATTTACCCCTCTAGCTTTCGATCGCCTGCTGATCCACATACCGTTATTTTTAACAACTCACCAGTATTTGAGTTGCTAGAAGTCAGGCCAGAAATGGCAGGTTTTGGTGGTTCTAGGTAAGTAATGTAAGCTATGGAATAAGTATTATTAAGTAAGCAATACAAGCTATGGAATTACCGTATGGCTACAGGAACGCATCATGGGCTTGTGCCACACATTTCTAAGCTCATGTGTGGGTGGATATACACTGCCTCAGAAAGTGAGGTGTGATTTCAAGTAATGGCATCAGTGAGGCACACCTACCTGTCCAGCGTCCCATAGATAGACACAATGTTTCATTATAATTATCAAGGCGATCATTCATTGAATTTCTGGTCCTCAGCAATCACAGTTGGTAATGTGAACATCAAACATCATCCCCATTTTAAGAACTTCAGCATGTCCCAGCCTCTCCCCCCAGCATGAATGTGTCTAACTCTCTTACCAGTATTTGTGATTATTGCCTGCTGCCATACTATGGGGTCTGAAGATCATGTTGCCCCAAGGAAATTGCATAATATTCTCAATGTCCTACAGGAACTGATTAAATGAGCCTTTATGTGTTATAAGGCCAGCTGACACTTCGTACAAGCTTGATGCTACTAAGAAAAATTGTATCAATTTCCCCATGGTCCACTGCAAACCATAAAATCTCTAAGAGGACTGGAAAATCTCCTGGGTGTATGAAGGAGGGAAGGATGCTCCATTGGGCTCTTTTCCAGCCAGACACACAGTACCAGTTCAGCCATGACAATATCTATGGCAGTTGTTTCTGTTTCTGTGATAGGCTGCCTGGAACATCCAATCTGCACGCTATCAAGGAAATCACTCTCTGAACAGGACACAAAACTGCAAACAACCATCGTCCGATTTCAGCAAGGCTTTGGTGGATAAGTAGCTACTAAAGTGGGCTGAGGAGCAAGAGCTGGCACCTGTAAGTCCCCAAAAGCATCTCTTCTCCTGGGGGTTTGGCTGCTAGGGGCCAGGACCAACTTAGGGAGAGGGCAGCTGACATCTCTCTTCCTGCTAGTAGCCATGGGGACAGTCCCACAGACAACACTGTGGGGAGGCCTCGGTCAGGGCCAGCCTCTTGCCCACGGGAGCTGCTTTCAAGCTGAGCTGCTGAGCCTCTAGTTCTTGGCCCCCACCCAAGATACAGCTTCTGGCGCATTGCAGCCTGTGCAAAGCCAGGGGACTTTGACTGGGAGGTTGCCTTCCTGACTTCACCCAAACCTGCCCCATATCCATGGACCTCCCCCTGCCACTGGACTGTGTCTGACCCGTTCACTGACACTGGGCTTGATCCTGACCCTGACGTGCTGGCTGATCTCCGTCTGACCTCAGACCTGCCTCATCACAATGGACATGTCTGTCTCTCACTTGAACATGACTGCCATCCTCCCTCTCATGGCTCCTTCGGGTTGGGGTGTTGGGAGCAGTAGGAGCCCCCCTGGGCCAGCAGGTCAAGACGTCACCTGCCAGCGAGTAGGGTGGGTTGGGAGACAGCTGGGGGCAGCCCCAGCCCTGGGCATTGGGCACATGCCAGGGTACTGCGGGTTGGGTTGGGGTCAGCGCTGGGCTCAGCAGGCCCGTGGCCAGGCAGATCAGGACTGCAATGCAGTGGGGCTGAAGCTCAGGCAGGGACCAAGCATGAGAGCCTTGGCTAAAAGCAGCTCCCAAAGGCAGGGGTCGGCCTTGACTGCAGCCTGCTTGCAGCACAGTGCTGTTGGGGAGCTTCCCCCCATGGCCAGCAGCAGGATGAGGACCACCCTCAGCTGCACTGGCTCGGAGCTCAGCATCCCCCCCCTACCCCGCAGAAGAGGGGATGCTCTTCGAGCCCTTTCAGCAGCCTACTCTGAACCTTGGACTTATGCTTGTTTTTAATGCATTTTTCTTCGTGCTAGCCTAACTATGCCATAGCTCAAATCTTTAAAAAAATTCCTTGGAATACCCAAAATGCTCATCTGGTTATTTTGAGGTATCAGTGACAACTTTGTGAAAGGAGATATTGGAAATATTATTTTTCACAGAGCTAAGCACTGCAGACAGGAGCAGTCACTGTGCACGTGTAGCCTGTGTAGGGAAAAAGCATTCAGATTTCACATAATGCTAAGTGGCCGTAATGATTAGCACCTGTGCACTGTAAATTCAAAATCCATACTGAGAAAGCTTGTGGCTAAGTTCTACAAGCATCAGACTTATGCAATACTGTACTATTTAAAAATACACTTAATAACCCCATGCTCATCTTCCTAGAAACAGCAATTCAAACAGCAAACAGATCTCTTTTCTCTGCTGACAAGACCACTTGTCTCTTCAAGCTGATCTCATCTGCTGCACCTTTCCCTCTTTCCTATTCTACCTAGGTGGAAAACTTACCCTATATAAAAAACGTGATTACACAGGACATCCTCAGCTACATCTTTTTCAAGCCAGTTAAAGAGCTCTTTAGCTATTCAGTATAGCTGCACTTGACACAACAAGTAATTCCTGAAAGGACTCAAAAAGAACTAAGAAAGTTTTTTGGACATCTAAAGTAAATTTTAGCCCATTAGGCATCCAGGAAAAGCAAAAGGTAGTACTGGACATCTTTAGCTTTTAGGGAGTTGCTAAAACTTCTGTTTCAGAGATATTAATGCAAACTTATTTTTTTTTTTATGTTACAAATATCTGAAATTAGGAATAGAGAGCTTGCATAATTAGAGGATGTGATGGAAAGCTATAATTAAAGTAATTTTCATTTTTAGGTGGATTAAATGGAACAGCCATTTTTTGACGTCATCAGACACTACCTAAAAACTGACTGTCACTAAAGGAGCAAAAAGCGGGAAAACTGAGAAAATGTGAGAGAAGTAGTTCAACTTACCCCCCTTCATTATTTTAAAAATCTCCTTAAAGGTTAAAATTCAGACAGACCATGACATACAGAAACAAAACAGGAATAACGACTCAGCTAAGTACTAGCCTTTGAACCTAGCTTCTATCTTTTAGATAATGAAATTAAGAAAAAAATACCAGCACTAACTTTTACAAACGTTAACATTTAGAATATTAGAAAGACTTTTTGACATTGGGAATTTAAGAGCACATATTAAGACAAGCCACTTCCTTCACCTGAAAATTTAAATGCTCTCACATTGTCTCTCTTCCTGGCCCTCTCCCCATTTCCTTCTCCATTCATGGAAGAAGGGGTTGGAATTGGAGTTGAAATTCCAATACCAGTACCAGACATTTTTTCAGCTAACAAAAAAAAAAAAGTCCTAATAAAGGCAGCAGGTCTAAAGCAAAGAAATTAATTTTGCACTGTCTTCATCATGTTATTCAGCATTTTGCTATTGATATTTCTGAAACCAGAACTTGTGTTCCAAATGACTATGGCCTCCATAAGTATTTGACCTTAGTTTTAACCCTAATCTTGCCAAGGACAGCATATAAATGGGCTAGGCTTTTGAAGGTAATGTTGAAAGAATCCTTCTGAGGACATCTAAAAATTTCTTGATCTAACAATACAAGAGGATTCTTACATAATGTAGCATCAGAAACAAAATTATCTTTTCCTAAGTCGGTGGTGATATAGCTATTCCATGGTTAGTAAACTTTTTATTTATTTTGCCAATTTTTCACATGAAAAATATCCTTCTCTTTCTTAATATATTCTTCATTATCTCAAGTTTTGCTTGAGATCTTTGAGTACTTATCTGACCCTAACTTGTTAACACAAAAACTTTGTTACCATATGAAAGCAACTAAGCATCCTTTGGGGGAATAATTTTTTTTCAATTAAAATGGGTATTTCTAAGCATTCTTAGAGTTGTATTCTTCTTATAAAAAACATGAAATCTGGAATAGATATTTGTTTGAAAGGATCTCTCCTTTTACGGTACGATGCATATCAAAAGGTTATTTGGCATTGTATTCGTACTATCTTCAGTTTCTTTTAAGGCTTTCAGGTGATGCCAAGACTTATTCCAATATTCTGTTGTCTAGTGTTTTCTAATCTTTTGACCCAAGTCACAAGCATCAGTTTTATAGACAATGAGAAATTTGTTGATGTACATTACACCTGTCATTTTTGGTCTCTTAGCAATGAACACAGTGTTGAAGCTATCCTACTTATGCAATACTGCAATTTTTGACAGCAAACTACTTCCGTTATACTTTTTCCTGTTTGGAAACACGTACACGCACGAATGCCCTCTGACTTGTGGAATCTATAGCAACACTTATCAAGACATTCTCCATCAAGTCAGAGACTGACAGAGACACAGTACAATCATTAATCCTCCATGGGATACACAGCGACATAAACCCCTGCTTTACAAGCCACAGGGGACCACTTGCCTGGCATGCAGCTGA
This sequence comes from Ibidorhyncha struthersii, assembly GCA_013398815.1. Taxonomy (NCBI): domain Eukaryota; kingdom Metazoa; phylum Chordata; class Aves; order Charadriiformes; family Charadriidae; genus Ibidorhyncha; species Ibidorhyncha struthersii. The sequence goes on along the minus strand of VZSZ01008633.1, from coordinate 1,985,406 downwards.
ACTGTGGCTTTTTGAGGAAACATGCAGTAATCACAACTCCTGGGCATAGCGGGGTTTCAGCTTTCACCTCCAGAAAGTCTCCTGTGCATATTTTCATTTGTTTTGTTCTGTGAGACAAGAGAGATGATTTGTTGTTAATACCAGGTCCCGTAGTCAGTTTTTATTCTAGGTACAGAGCATAAATGCATCTAGAAGCTTGAGCACTGTGTTTAGTATTTTAGCATAAAACTTTTAGGAACTGGATTCTGTAGTGGAGTTCAGTCCTGATTTAGGCACATATGTATTGTACAATGCATATGGGAACAGTGAGACACTTTAGAAGGGAATACACAACAAGTAACACACAGAAGATGTCTGAACTAGCAATAGGAAATGATCAGAAATTCTAAAATTCAAATTTTTCAGCTCAGAGTTTAAGTTTCTTGATGCCATAGGTTTGTGGGGCAGAGTGGAAGGCAGGACATATTGGTTTGTGTTTTGCATTGCGGATGGGAAAACTACGTACTACATCTGTAATTAGGTTTGCTTGTCCCTTGAATAATTCAGATTGCTGCTTTATTTTATAATGAGCACACTTTTAGTAAGATACAGATTTTTCTTGGTCGTGTTTTTGTTGGTTGCTTTTTGGTTTTGTGGGTTTTTATGGGTTTTCTTGTTTGTTTTAAACAGAAGATTTCTATTTTTGTAGATGATCTAAATATGAACAGCGAGGAATTTCAGTTCCTGGCTATTTATGTTACGGACTGATTCCTACTGATGGGGTCTAAGAGGGGTGGGGTATTTGAGAGAGTATTTTGTCTTCTCTTTTAGCTGTTCCCATCATCCACATTAAGTTTTATCCCTGAAAAACTTCCAGAAGCCATGGAGGTTTGCACACAAAACTGTAAGAAGAAAAACAAGTGTTTATCACAGCTGATACACAGCACACTGGAGAACATCTTTTGAGCTGCAGACAGCATCTGCTAGAATTATGTCAAACGCTGAGATTTTCTAAAATTTCCAAAGTTTGCAAATATAAGCTACAATATCTCATGTGTGGCAATGGTAAAAGGCTATATAACTGAAGGGAACAGAATTATTAGCAATATGAAGCTCCTTGAACTCCTGCTTGTAGCTAAGGAGTCTTTAAAGAATTTTCAGGGAAAAAGAATCCACATTTTCATATCCTAAAAAAGGACCATGTTAAGCTTCATTTCCTTGCTCACAGGTTGCTTAACTCCTGCAATGAAAATGTACAACTTTAATTATGTCTTCTCACAATGCAATGTACTTTTTTTTTTTCCCCACAGATACATGGGCTATATATGATATTGGGCAAAATTATTCCTTCTTAAAATTCCATTCAATTCGTTTTATGATAATATCTGTCATCTGACATGTATACAGGCAAAAAAAAAAAAGATTTTCTAACATGTTTGTTTTAAACACATTTGTTTTAATTTTTCATAGTGTATATTCTGTTGTTGGACAATCGCATTTATGCATTATCCTATTACTAGTGCTATCTTATTACTTTATATAATATCTTCAGAGTTTCACAAAATCTACTGTGAGGTTCAGAGGTAAGTAAAATACACAGCCATATATTCTCAGTATTATATTTCTCACATAGACTTTTTATTACTAAAATAGGAATTAATCGTAACTTAGAAAGTTGCAATTTCATTCTGCAACAGGTAATATACTTCCTAAATTTCTAAAAAGCAGTACTCTCGCAAGATACACAGCAGTCATTTGGTTTATTAGACATTATTATCTTTTAAAGACCAAAATCAATTGCTGAAAGGATAACATATACGAGCATAGCTTGATAACGGACTTTGATTTCTTAAGTACACCATGATTAAGTGTTCAAGATATACTGCAATATTTTACTTTTTCCATTAGAGTTTGCCTATTACACCATTTTCAGACTGTAAATTATTTACGTCAGTTGAACATTCTGCCCTGAATAATTTATTTACTATGAAATTGTAAATTGCAATAGTCTGTCAAATTTCATGCAATCCAGTGAAAATAATCCAATTTATTGAGCGTTGATATTATTGGTTACACGAGCTTCCCCAGTGACTAGTAGACAACACTAAAGAAACTTTCTTATAGTGTAAGAAAGGAAAAGACAAGAGTGAACAAAAAGTCAGGAAGTAACCAGGTCTAATTTTTTTTTTAATGGAGACAATGAAATCATTGGCATTCCAACAACATGAAACTTTCCATATTTGCCATTTAACTTGTAATGTGTCAGAGATTTTGATTATACTTTAAAACAATTGTCTTTTAATTGCTATTTTCTTTACATAGCAGTAACTGACTGTAGTGGTAAGCACTCTTATGAAAATTAGTGTACAATTTGCATGAGCTAATAAAAAAATTATATTCCAAAATGAGACAGATTTATTTTTAAAGTAAAGGAAAAGATGTGTTGAAAATATAACTGTAATCTTTCTTTCGTGTTTCAGTCTTTGTGAAACCATGACGAATATAAAGCTTGGATGATTTCCAATTAAACATGGAAAATATTACTTTATTGAGGTTAGTTCCAATAAACTTTATGGAACAAAATTTTTTGAGTAAGGCAAATAAGATTTGGCCAAGGAAACAACACTTATGCATCCTTTGGAAAAATAAACTAATAGGCTGTCTGCCATACCAGAAAGGATAAAACAAACTTGGATTCCTGCTGACCCGTATGGGCTGTTCAGTATCAGCCAGGGATAATGATCTGGCATAACAGCCCATTCCATAGTGAAAAAAAGTGAATACCTTGTTCTCACAAGAGAGAAATACCCTATTTAACACACAATTTAACAACTATGAAGTCAATATATTAATGGACTATTTATTTGAATAAGTAGACAATTTAGAGGCAAGAATATTCATTCTGTGCTTTTTAGAATGTAATTAGTTATGTTCCTCACAGTCTTATGTTTATTTCAATATCTAATTCTTGTGTTTGAGATATGTCTGACATGCCCTAATTCTCTATTTAAACTGGACCAATGCAGAGTAACCATCTCGAAAGTCAATGGGTTGCAGTGGGGTAATGAGCAGAAATGAGCATTGATGTTCACAATTCCTGCCCTGATATACACAGACTGGATACCAAAAAGATGAATTATTTCTATAAATGTGGGACTAGTGTGCTTTAAATGGCTTTCCATTAATGCTGCATTATCTTATTTATTAAGTAATTTGGTTTTAAATGGAAGATGATAGATTTACATCAGACAGGGTCAGATTTTCCTTACTAATTGCAAAGTGGATCATACTGTCTATGAAATTATGTCTGCATTCTGCCTTTCCAAAATAAAAAATCTGAAAAGTAGAACTGCTGCATATTACAGCAAGATATCCAGATATAGCTATTCCTATTATTCAAATGGCTGCTAGTGCAACCAGCTTCAGCTTGTTCTAGAATCTCATTTCATTTATTTTCAAGTACTGTATCAACACTTTTCTTTACTTCCAGTGAAAAATGAATTCAAATATTATGTCACTTAGTGGTTGTCTTTCTTCTTGCAGATCTGAAACTAAAGAAAACTTCAGTTATTCAAACCAGCTAAATTATTCAATCTACAAGTAAATCTGAACTGGATACCAATTAATGAAAATAGGATTTCTGCCTGCTTCCTAGTTTTCCAGCCACTAGAGGGCAAGGTTTTTCTGTGTCTTTTTCCATAGGAGAAAGTATTTGACTCCTAACACAGAGTTGTTCTTTCCTTTAAAGCATATATGGCCTTGAACATGCCATCTGAACTTGAAACCTTTCACTACTGTTGAACAACATTCAAGAAACAAAGTCACAAGACACCTACATAATACAAGGATTTTCTTAAATTGGTGGTCATAGTAAACAAGAGGGAAGACAAACTCATTTGACATCAACCAATGTTAATTCAATTCCTCACTTACTTTAACTGTGCAACCTGCACCATTGTGTCAATTATGTTATTAAACTCTTAATTGCACCAAGGTAAATTGGAATTTGAAAGGTGATATTTATTCTCAGCTCAAAAAAGGCCAACTACCATTTTTATCAAAGAGATTATCTAACCTTCTCTTTGTTTTTCTTTGCTTGTGGATTTTCCTTTATTTTTCTCTGGAGCACACATTTCCCCTTCTTCCAATGATACATAATCTCTCACTTTTTCCACCAGAAATTTAATCCCATTTTTCTTTGGTATTCTAACACTGTGATTTTTAATACGTTCTGAGTTTTTTTTGTGTGATTTTGGGGAAAAAAAAAGTCTCTGCTTATAGCCTCCAGAGATTTTAGTTGATCTTACTGTTTGTTACTTCTAGACAGGCTGGATATTTCAAGGCCCAATTCTGAATGACTATTTTTTTAATCAATAATATTCTGAGGTCTTCTCTATGTAGCCTATTTGGAACCCAGTTGTCATTGCTCTTTTCTTGATTATCTTTTATCAGGTTCAATTGCTAGCATAAACTTTAGCATTGGCAACTAAAGCATTGTTGAGCTGAGTTATTGTGTTACTGTCAGCTCGCTCTCTCAGAGCTGCTCCACATTCTTTGCTAATACTATGTGTCTCCAATTATTTTTTAATTCTATTTTATACAATGGTCCTCTGTTTTTTCTGCTAGTGGATTTTTTTTTTAGTGGTATTTTTGAGAAGGAAATATTTCCTTCATGTCTCTTCCTAAGATTCATTCATCTGTACACTAGATTTGCTTGTTTAAAAAACAGTATTCATGGCAGTGTTATGAATGGCACACTGAATAAAACAGCACAGCATTTGACTGATAAATTTGTAAGGATAAATCTAAGTTTTGTGACACAAAATATTTTCTCAAGTTCAGTTTGAAAGAGATACTTAGAATTTTGTCTGTGCATCTTTGTGGTTTCTAATATCAACCTGCAATTGCTCATAATGTCAGTTCCTTTTTTATTTGACATACTTCTCAACCCCTCCCAAAACAGAGGTGATTTGCGTTCTTTCTGGTAACACCCATGTGTGCTGGAATGCTTAGCCTGTGAAAGCTGCGTTAGTGCATCCTTCTATAAGAACTGTTGTTGGTGCTCGGCAAGCTTTTCTCACAGACTTCAGTCCCATGGTCATAGTGGCTCTTGCATGTCCATCACTGCCCCAGCTCAATCCCTGTCCTGGGAGCTCAGTGGACCACTTTTACTCTGGTCCCTACTATTTGATCTGGTGAATGTGGGCAAATTATTTGAAGGGAACATTTTAATTTACACAGATCCTCAAAGACATGATTTGGTCCTCAAGAAAGTCCATCAAACGGATGTATGAAACAAAAACACAGTGTGAATTTAAGTAAGAAAGAATCCAGAAGCAGATTGGGTTGCACTGTAGGAAAAGCTGTGTGTGTAAGGACTGGAAGATAAAGGCAAGAAGAATGTCTTAGCTGACAGATACTATCTTTTTATCTTAATATATTATCTTCCCTGACATATCTTCTTTACCAGATAAGATAGGAAAAAGACCTGAAACCCTTCTATATGACTGATATTCTACCCTGGAGAGGTGTTCAAGTCATGAGTGCAGTAATATAGCTGCAGTCAGATATTCTATCAGTAGCCCTGTCAAGTCAGCAGCGTTCTATGGTGCCAGTAATGAAGCCAGTCTAAAGATAGTTATAAATTTTACAGCTACCACTTAGTTTACCAACAACTATTCTGAATTGCTGTTATGTTCAAAAGTGCAGTTCTCCAACTGAAGAGAAACTTTAAATACAAAATAAATATTATTTTAAATATGATTTTCAAATCAAAATACAACACTGCCTGAGTAAATCTTATTGCTAAATATAAAAACATGAACAGTGGTGGACCAAATTACAGAAATGGCCTAGCATTCTCTTAATTTGTATTCCACTCTAACATTATGAGTTCTATATAGACTTGGGAAAGAAATACTAAACTATCATCTCCATTGAGTTCATTACTAACACCATTCTAAGAAGGAAGCATTCTGTAACATTCAATATGATAAAATATAGTGTAATATTGTGTTTAAAATACCATATATAAATATAAAAACATATATGAACATATAAACTACCAATAAAACAAACATAAGAATTGATTGTTAGTTGGTTGAAAAGACAAGCAAGAAAGGTGAATGCATTTGTTCACTGCTTAAATTTGAGTCATATTTCTGGAGTCTAAGGAGCGTCCCCTGACTTAGTTGATCAAATGTACCCATAGGTATTCACATCATAGGAAAGTGGTTGTTGCTGGTAATGTTTTACTTGCATAAGGAAAACAAACTGTCTTTGTAAAATGATTTTCAGCAAGGATCCAAACATGCTTCTACTGCATATACAAAATATTCATGTTGCATTAAATATTGAGAGCGATAGAGAACAACCAAATTAAACACTGAATGATAATGCTGAGGCTGGCTCCCTGAGGCAACTGTAGTCACTGGTTCTTTGTGATGAAGGTAGGAGACAGACTTCATCTAAACTCAATCCAGTGGCAACACCTGCCCTGTGCTGGCTGATGAGCGAAGCAGTCATTACTATTCAGCTATAAATACCTATATTCATCTTAGGAAATAAATCAAGGACTGGAACTAGCAGATTGAGCAACAACAATCAGTAGTGCTAGTGGCCAGCAGGTCGAGGGAGGTCATCCTCCCCCTCTACTCTGCCCTGGTGAGGCCGCATCTGGAATACTGCGTCCAGTTCTGGGCTCCCCAGTTCAAGAAGGACAGGGATCTGCTGGAGAGGGTCCAGCAAAGGGCTACAAAGATGATTAGGGGATTGGAACATCTTTCATATGAGGAGAGGCTGAGGGATTTGGGTCTCTTTAGTCTGGAGAAAAGAAGATTGAGGGGGGATCTTGTTAATGCTTTCAAATACTTGAAGGGAGGATGCCAGGGGGATGGGAGCAGTCTTTTTTCAGTGGTGCCCATTGATAGGACGAGGGGTAATGGGCACAAACTTGAACATAGGAAGTTCCATCTTAACATGAGGAGGAACTTCTTTACTTTGAGGGTGGCAGAGCACTGGAACAGGCTGCCCAGAGAGGTTGTGGAGTCTCCCACTCTGGAGACATTCAAAACCCGCCTGGACGCTGTCCTGTGCAACCTGTTGTAGGTGACCCTGCTCTGGCGGGGGGGTTGGACTAGATGATCTCCAGAGGTCCCTTCCAAGCCTGACTATTCTGTGATTCTGTGATTCTGTATCAATTTTGGTAGCTGTTTTTGTCAGAAAACCCTCCTTCTTCTGGCATAGTTTGCTAAAAAAAGAAGTATAAACATTATCTGAGTGGGAGACTCGAGTGTTCAGTATCACTTGGCTGCTGGTTTTTGCTGACTTTGCCCCATCAGTTCACCATGTATCTCGAGAATGATCATGACAGTATCAAATGATGCAAAGTTATTTGGGATGTATTTTGAAGATGGACGAATGAGGCGAGAAGTTTTCACTATAGTCACTCAAGTTCTATGCACTACAAAAAACATACAAAATCCTTGTGAAATAACAACTTACATGCAAGACATGAGCTTTCTACAAATATAAGAATTTCATTGTTGCACCACTTAGTTTGAAATGGAGGAGGGAAAATCTGCACAGCTCTGCTCTGACATTTTGAAATAGAAATTCTCTTTACCGCTCCCAACTGCTTCCAGAGCATTGTTAGGTCTATTCCTTCCTATGTTAGTAAAAGACGCAAACTGTTTACAGAGAAAACTAGTTTTTTTTTCCCCATCCATTAGTTTGGTCATCCCATTACAGCAAAAATAAATTATCATTTTTGCTTATATAAAATGTGTGGTTTAGCTATCAGCCCTTTTAAATCTGCAGCACCTTTGGTGAAATTGCGGATAGTTTTGTATATTAAATAATGTGTAAAGAGTAATATTCATTACAACTATTTACTCTCTAGTGTATAAAGCAGTCTCAAACTTCACCGTCCTTCGGTGTGCAGTTAATATATTCTACGTGAACAACCAGATTAATTGTGTGTCTAGTAAAAGTTACAAGTATAATTGCATTGGTTTGCTCATAGCTCATTTACAGTTTGAGTCACGTAAGGACAAAATTATGAGAATGTTCTCTTTTTAAATAAAAAGAAAGTAACAAGATAGTTTGCTTAAACTAATTCATATCCTCTAATTCTTGCATTTTTCCTCGTGTTTATCAGAGCTTAGTGTTGCTGTTTTTCTCTTCCAAAAAGACTTTATTAAGTCTTTTTAAAGATGCTTCTGCTTCTCCCAGTGCCAAACAAAATCTGAAAACTGAAGGCTCAAAATACAGCATCATGAAAAAAGAAGCCTTCACCTTGAACTTTTACTTGCTTTCCCAGGATTTGGTCTTTGATTTTTTAAGATATAGGGTAATATCCTCTATTCCATTTCTCCCTATTTGTGAAATTGCTGTCAGGGTTTTGCGTGTATGTGAGTTTGTACAGATATTCACACAGGAGCATGTGCTGATATGAACTGTTAAACACAGTTCGCATAATGAATTAAATTTCTCTAAGAAGGAGAAATTTCTAACAACTTATCTTCAGTTGCAGTTAGAGATGATACAGGGTACCTCAAAATACAACAGCTATTCAAATAGTGAGCAAGATTATGGGTCTTGCAAGACCCTGCAAGAATCGAGCAATATTAGGCTACCTGCTAGCTGAAGAGCAGTTAGTAGAAAAAATATTCCTGTCCTTGTGCACCAGAAGGAGAATTAGTTTAAATCACTAGCTATAAGTTAATGTGTATGCAATTGCCGTATCTCACAGAATATCCAAAATTCTGCTCTTTAGCCAGGCCAACTGTGTGAAACCAAATTCTCATGGGTGATTGGAAAAATATAACTTAATTTATGTTCCAAAGAGGTTGAAAACAGAAGCAAGAAGGAACTCCAGATACATTCAGCAAAGTTACAACTCATTACGATCCTTTTTAAAGCAAGCACAGGCTTACAATACACTTCAAATCCAAAATTTAAAAAGTATATTATTCTAAACAATGTCCAACAAATTTGTTCAATAAATTATATAAAGGGAATGGGAATGAAATTCCAGCAGGGAAATCCTTACTGTTTTTATAACATACAATATCATGGACATACTTTGCAAGCTTTGTATTATCCCTTTTCTATCTCATTTACAATTTCTAGGTTTTTAAAGACAGTTCAGTAAATGCTGATGTGCCTCTCCAAGACTCCAAGATGCACGGTAGCTGTATCATGCAGTACAGCTGCATGATTGCTCTTAAGTCTCAGTGGTAGCCGCTCTCCTAATGAGCCAGGATAAAATCATTAAAAAGTAATTGTGTTCAGGTTTTACAGATAAGTCTCCACTCTGGGACAAGGCAATCCTGACAGACTGTAATATTTCTAAGGCAATATACTCCTCCCTTCCTGTTTAATGAGCCACAGATTTTTAATCCGGGAGTTTTGGTGATAGGCAGAAGGAATGCACAAGAGGTCGGTCTGGAGGCATCTGTATGCATCTGTATGTTATACATGGCTGTATTCCACATAGACAATGAAAAGATGGGAACCAAAACCACCTCTCAGTTTCCCCAGAAGTTCTGTGTTACTGTCTCTGTTACCATTCCCTCTAGTAATTTTCAATCACAATACACAAGTCCAAATGTACATTTGCTTTCAAATGATGGAATATATTTACTACTACCCTTTAATGTAAATGAAAAGATACAAAACCAGGACTTGAGTTACACAGCAAAACTGGAAGAAAATGTAATTCTAGTTTGTAAAATCATTGAGAAAATAATTGCAGTAGAGGATTTTCCATCCCTTAAAGATGGACTGCAGCTATATCATGGATAAATATAAACCAATTCATGTCACAAAAAGAAAGAGGAACTGAAAGATAACAATTCCTTACAGGAATTCAAACATTCTTAGTATAGTACATTCATAATTGTCCTGGTTTGAGATAGAACAGAACCAATTTTCTTTTCAGTAATTTTACTTTTCAGTTCTCTCTTTTAACTGACTGTACTCTCTGAAATTAACAGCATATTTTTCAGACAGTGTCTGCTTCTAGCAGATAATGTCTGATGTTTGGAGTTAATACCAAGGAATGGTATGCAAATAGGCTCTTGCTTATACTTATTACTATAACAACCAAGGGCAGCTAACTTTGTTACTTGCTCCGTTGGAGGGTTGGAAATGGAAAAGCGCAGAGGGGTCACACCTGTGGGGAGGAGTGGACAGGACAGGTGACGCAAAACTGGTGAACAGGGATATTCCATCCCATCTGCTCAGCATAAAAGCTGGGAGACCAAAAGCATCAGCCTCTTTCTTCAGAGGCCAGTGTCCGAGGAGGACTCTTGTCTGTTCGTCTGCCTTTGATCCCGATTTGTGCGTTCCTGAATCCAGTTCCTGAATCCAGATCCTGTCATTCGCTGAGTACAGTCTAGGACTTTTCCAGTGCCTGCCAGTGACATGATCATCACCCTAGGAGCTTGATATTGATTTTGTATATGGTTGTATATATTGCACATCTTTCATTATTTTCTTATAAACATTATTGTATTTCCTTTTTATTGTTAATAGTTTTAGTTTCATATTTCATTAAATTAGTTTTAGTTTCTTTTCAAGTTTCTCTCCCTTCTTCTCTATCCCTTCTCTTTTGGAAAAGGAGAGAGGTTAAAAGAGAGCATCTGTCATTCATTTAGTGTCCAGCCCAGCCTGAACCATGACAATAATTAAATACAGTCCATCCAACAATCATTTTGTAATAGCATTCTACAAAAGTAGGAAAAATAACAGATGTAAAACAGGTAAGATGTCTCACAAAACATATTGAGAAAACCCCCAAAATCTACAAGAAGATAACGACACCACTTAGAAGTACCTGGTCTGCTTTTCAACTCACAGGCATGCATCACTTCATAGGAGCAGTCTGCCACACAACATACTCTGCTTTCACCATACTACTACCAAAATGTCAAGCTTTTACTATTCACTGCACTACATCTCCTCCAGTTCGTTATACCTTGATTTTGCCTGCTTAAGATCAGAACACAGTCATAAACAGACATCCAGTGAAATAATTTGGTGAGCTGGAAAAGAGCAAATTTTAAAAATCTTTGAAGTATCTCTTAGCTGTAAAACCCCTAAATTCCCAATTCCACATAACAGGTTTTATCATCTTTTGATGAGAACAATAACAAGAGTAGATAGCAAAAGGCATTGCAGAGATCTAAGTAAAGATATTTTCAGGCAAGTTGAGTCAACTTACTGCGATTTATTCTCCAGATATTGGCGCATCCCCCAAAAATGCAGGCACAAAATAAACTTATGCTGACTAATGCCGCTAAGGGGAGTATATTCTGTGGAACGCTTTTATTTAAGTGCAGAAAAAAACACCAAAAGAAGAGTTTTGGCTTAAGAGGGAAGATTGGAGTGTTGTACTTCCTCCAATGGTCTTTATTTATCACTTTTTCTTCTATAGTTTAGATTTGGAGTGAGAAAGAGACAACCAGTCATACCCTAAACCCTAGTAACAATCAAGGTTTTGGGGTTTAGAATATCTCCATTTAGAGTCTTCAATGGGAAGCTACGTAATTTCAGTGAAACCTCTTAAAACAGGAGTACAAAAAAATACATGGGTACAGAAATGTGCGTGCCTTTACTTGACACCATTTCTTATTTCAGATATCCACATACACATTCTAGTACTTTCTGAACTTCACAGGTGAAAGAGCTCAAGTTACCCTGAACCCTTTTCGTGATAAGAAATTTTCAGTTACAGTTTTTATGAGAAAGGATAAATTCCTTCTGTCACATCTCAAGGCCCATTTAACTTCCCCAGTCATTATAAAACAAGTGTTGCTTGTTTTCTCTCACATGCTGTCTCTCACCTTCTCTCACCCCACCTGTGCTGAAAGTTTTTCTTGACACTTATGATAATGATGGTATCTGCACTGTCCAGTGCAATTCTCCTTCTGTGTTTCCACCCCTCCCCACCACTAGCTTGTATTATACTACGAAGCACTGCACCACAAAAAGAAAACGCCTTGGCCAGGCCTTGATGCCGGTTATTCACAAGGCTTGCTCTGTGAAATCTTCATCTTAGTACTGGAATATCAAATCAAAAGGAAGAGATTTTCTCATTTTTTTTCCCTTGCGTTCAGAAAATAAGATAATTTGATACGTCAACATGAGACCATGTTGTAATAAATAAAATTGTTACTTGTGGCAAGAGGCCTACTGGAAAAATGATGAAAGTCTGAAAGAACTGGCTACTTTTAGCATGCCGTCTAAGCTTAAACCTACAGAAGACTCTTATATTTGAGGAGGTACGCACCTATTGCAGTATCTCAGGGTATGGATTTGATTGTTATTCTATCAAATACAGCAATGTATTGCATTTACCCCTTACGGTTGAACACATTTCTTATGTTACCTCATCTACACATTTCTCTTATGCTACAGTGCAGGTCTACTAGAAAGGCATTTTATTAAAGCAGCATTTTTCTAAATGATGCTATTAAAATGTATAAAGCAATTTCTTCAACCTTGTTAGCCAGACAAGTTGTTCTTAAGATTAAGACCAGGAAAGAGTAAATGACTAAAAAACTGGGATGGAAGCAGATTTGACTCTGTACTTGGTTTTAATACAAGTTTTTTTATGTGACCTTCAACAATTCTCTCAGCTATGATACATTTTCCCCTCTGTATAAAATATAGATTACAATCTGTGACATCTTTGCACTGTAAGAATTGAGGCCTTGTCTTACAAAGAGCTCTGCACATTCCAGGCTTTGTTCGAGACTGACACCTGCCCTATCTAATACTCAGTAGATACAGGGTAGTTTATGGAATAACTCATTTGTGAGTTCAGAATATGACACACACACAAAATTTCAATCCCATATTGTGATTCTTTAGATCAGACTGAAAGGACAAGCGTTGCAAAAGCACAAACATTTAGGCTTTATCTGGACCATTCTACTATTACCCGTCTTACAAACTTTAGCTGAAGGGAGATATTTTAGTTATTATTCTATATTCTGTTTTTATTCCTTGAGCTGCATAATTTTTTGTCTACTCATGTATCACTGATGTTGTAGGAAAATATGATCAGAACTCATAAAGACCATGCACTGTTATAAACTTACCTGTTTTCTGATTTCATCCCTGGAGGATTTAGCCTTTATATAGATAATTGGTGACATTTACAACACTCTTCAATCTCTGCTAATGTTGGACATTATAAATTGCACACTGAAATTTATTGATTACTGAGTTTCTTTATGCAACTGAGAACATTCAATGCCTTAGAGGAACTAACTCTAACTCCTCAGCCTTCTGCTTTGATATTATATCTAGACTATCCACCACATAAATGGCGTCACCCATCCTGTCCACAGTCCTTTGAAATGTGGAAAGTTTCTACAGAACTGTGTAACTTCACTTCAATAAATCTGTTCACCTTCAGGGTAGGATAGGAGGATATGAAACTTAGAACAACTAACTTTCCACGAAGATTGTGGCTTAATGCATGCTGCTCGATCTGTTCCTCTTCAGAGTGCCCACCTATAGAAACGCTGTAATAGCACCACTCTTTCTCTGTAGCCTGTAGGACTGACTACATCTTATTTCTTTTTCTATGTTACAACAGTCATCAGGCTGAAGCAATGTTCCTGGTCACAGAGGTACACACTTATGTTCCAAGGGAACTGAAACTTTCATTCTGATCTGCATTTTAGGCTCTTAGCTTAAAAAAAACAAAGGTGGAAATGAGTGTAAGAAAGTTAAAGCAAATAAAGTTTTTGTAATTCAAGGAAAATTTCAGCCAAATATAGGAAAGAAATTAAAAAAGAAGTGGACAGAAAACAGAATGGAGCATTAAGTTTTGCAACACCTTTATCTGTTTCCATAAGAAAGAAGAGAAAGCTTTCCTAGAAAGCAGTCAATTTCATTTCTATAGTATGCCTTTCAAGATGAGCTTGTTGTTATAGCAGATTTATGCTGCCATATGTAGTTCCTTGTTCTTCCTACCTCTGCCATAAGAAAAGTAGGAAGTTTTTTTTCTTAAAGAAACATCAAAGTATCCCTACAAAAGTGACTTAATGATGTCTCATGCCCCGAACAAAGTATAACAAATCTCTATCTGCGCCTGTGTCAGGAAGCAAGAAAGTCTCACCATTTCAGTGAGAGGTAGAACAAAAGTCATTGCGGGTTCAGACTCAGGCCATACTCTTGTTCTGAAGTAGACATATTTTACTTTACAATAGCTATGTTGTATGTTTTAGTCAACTGTATGACTTGTTCGTCTTCTTAGATTTCATGTAAATGAACCTCAATGAATAATTAATGTTCAGCTTCAGTAAGATGGAGATGGACACACATGTGCACAGATTAAGTCTCAGGAGAAATGGGTCTAGTCATTGAAATGTAGCCTAAGAAATTAATTTTCATTCAGACGTACATGAAGCAAAACATACAAGCCTGAAACTTTTACCACCAAGTTGACAGAATAAGTTTTATTTATACAGAACTTCTAAAAATATTTGTCACCTTTTGAGTTTATGGCAGTAGTTTATTGCCTTCTTTATCTTTTCTTCTACAGCTTCAACTTGTGCCACTCCACAGAATAATATATCCCTCTGAAAAGACTGACTAGAAAAGCCATAAGATTTTATTCTATTTGAAAACACAAAGCCTTTAGAGAATCTCAGTTCCATCTGGATGGACGTATTCAGCTTCTACACTGCCAAATTGATTTCAAAGAAGCAGCTTCCTTCTGTCTGCTTCCTACAGATATAGATATATTGTCGTGGAACCTAACTTATATTTGGACTTTCGGTGTTTAAATATTTTTTTTTCCAGAAAGGCATTAACAGGCATTAGACTGTCAGAAAAGAGGAGGAAAATAGAATTAGCATTAATTAAGTGGAATAAAGAAAAACAAAGCAAGTAACATTTATTATACAAAATGGCTTCTAGAGAGCTATGACTCTTCATCTATGCCATACAGAACAGGCAATTACTGGCAAAAGCAGTGGGAAAAAATCTCTACAGTGGTCTGTCTTAGTATAAAACATGTTGCATAATGAAGATGGTTTTCTGTTTTGCTTATGTGAGCAAAGATTTTTTTGGTTACAAAAATAACAATACCCATTTCTTTTGCAATCCAGCAGAATCTTGAATAACAGAGATATAATTATTAAGAGTTTTAACTGTTGCTAAGTAATTATTTTTTATTCCTAACTTAAAATTAATTTAATATATATCAGTTTGTTCCACTGCCTACCTTCCAGATCTTTTTAAAGAAACAAATTATGTTAAATGTGGCTGTATTGAAGTTGTTTTGGTATATGTTCATTTTTGTCCCCATCCTAAAACATAAATGGTCAACTGAAGTGAAATTTGGGCAAATTTGGAAGTCAGGAAAGATATTTGCTGGAATGACTTCAAGGACTTCAGGAGCGGCAGACTGGATATTGTCAGCATATCAATAACCTAACAATTATTCTCTCTAAAAGCTTCTGAAGGACTGAAACGGAACATCATCATCCACCCAGGAACAGAATTTGGACCCAGACAAAATGTAGTGAACTACACCACGACTGATACTGCATATGCTTCTGTAAACACTGAGCATCCTCAAAGGCCTTTGTCATAATGTTAAGCATGGCTGCATCTTGCACAGTTGCACAGTAAAACATGCCAAAAATAGTGACTCCAGAGGCGAAGCTGGAAAAAAAGTAAAGGTTTGACCAAGTCCACAACAATTCCGAGTTCATCCCTGTTCTAAGACTCCAAGCTTTTAGGCCTGCCATAAGGGTTTGGGCATTCACTTCCCTGAATGGCAAATCCAAAACCCAGACACTCTGCAAGAATATGAAATGCTTTTTACAAGAGGTCTATCCAAAAGACAGCAGGAGAAAGATAGATCTTTTCCACCGTGGCTGTTGTTAATGACTGTAAGATAAAGTATAATGTTTTTACTAGACTAAGTATTGACCTCAATTGATTCACTGGTGTTTCAGCTGGGAAAATGCATTTTTCTTTTTATTAAGGTCACAAAATTAGTTCATTTCTGTATTTGGTTATACCAATACTCTGTTTTAATAACTTAATTTGAATAAATATCATTATGCTTACATTGAGTGGGAGATGGAATGTAAAACCTTTGCTGTTTAGTTGCTTTCACAAACTGACATTTTTTGCAGCTGCGTGCTGCCAGTTTATTTTTTTGCCAGGCAAAGTATTCTAGCTTTTCATGACAGCCAAGATAGCCTATTCTGGTCAAACTGCAAAAAGGTGAAATGAAAAGGCAACATCTGATAACACCTACCTACACTGAATACGTCATGCAAAATGGTCTCAAATTGATACACTGAGAGCTGTGAAGCCAAAGAAGGCTTGACACATGCCTGCAGGTATTAAACCCACACATGATTTCCAAGTTTTTGATTCCTCTTCACTTCTGCTGCAGCAATGCTGAAAGGGTTCATGATTAGGATTGATTCTAAGGGCTTGTTTTCACCAATTAACTGCTGTTGGAACTGATACACAATGTGTTCCGAGCTACAGTCTACCATTTCAAACAATATTAGTATATCCCATTGCTAGATTTAAAGCTCCTTAGAGCAAGGCAAGGGTTAAACTAGTCAACAAGTTACGACAATTGGCAGAGGACTGAGAAACAGAAGATAAAAGGCCTAGTAGGACCACAGGAGAGGAGTCATCTGGAGAGTAGAACTTGAGAAACTACTCAGCAGAGTGGAGGAAATAAAAAGGCACTTATTTTCAAAGGTGATGCTGACAACTGTATGGCTGGGGGTAAATAGAGGGCCTGGAAGAAGGTCCTGTGAGATTAATATGGTTAATATCTACTGACAGGAGCAAATAATGACAGCAACGGACATACGGATTCCAAGAAGATGCTCCAGGAAGAGAATTTTTTCTGTATAACTTACATCAGTTAAGACAGATTCATATTTTAATGCCTCTATAGTTATCCCAGTAATACCAAAAAAGGGCCAAATTCTTCTATTTCATGAATGTTTTTACTGCAGCAAAACTTTAGTATACCTTTGGTTTTGTCTTTCTGTAGTAAAAACTAAGTTTATTTAAGTGTACAGATTTTTTTTGTGTTTGATTCCATTACAAATGGAAATGAATGTCTTTCTTAGGGGAGCAGAAAAGGTATGGTTTCCAACAACTTCCTTATTGAACTGAAACCAGATCTTATGACCAGATCTTATGTACTATAGTGTGAAGATGAAGGTATAATGGCTGTAATTTCTCCACATACTAATGTACTCTTTCTGAAAGTTGCTAGACGCAGAGTATAGGGCAAAAAATCACTAGCAGTCTATATATGTTGCAGTATCGAATGCATTGTTACATTTGCAGAAACTTTTTTAGGCACTCTACAATGACTTAATTCGTTACTTGCCAACAATATAGAAACAGGACGTTAATCGTTATTACAGAGCCACACAAGATTCCTGGTCCTTAAGAGGACATCTCAAGAGTGTACCATATCTTTTGTTAAATGCAACTAAGAAAGCTTAAATGTAATTAGAAACTAGCTATAACAAGGTTATATTTGTTCACTCCTGCTAATTCTTATGTTTGTTTCAACACTGTTGATCCCAAATAGTACATTATGTTGAATTCTCTGGACTTGTTATTTGTGACACTGATATATTTGCATTCATTATATGCCTATGATTAACCAAGTTGGAGGGCTTAGTGTTAAATAATCAGAATATAAGCAAACAGCAGTTTGAAGACTTCTATCTAGATCTCCATGGTTCTGAAGTTCAAAAGAACTGAACAGGCATCTTAGTATGGTTCTCTGTAACCGCAGACTGTGAATGCCCCAGAAACTTGTGGGAAGCTTGCCCTGGACTTCTCTTTAGTATCACCACTCTTACAGGCTTAATTATGGCCTTTATTATCCTATTATCCTTTGCATTTATCTTCTTGAAGACTATTTTACAGAGAATCTGTTTTCCATAACTTTATTTCTTAAAGGAGAATCCAGGTTTTGAAATGAAGTCTGAGGTAGCCTTGTTGCAAGAGGACAATAATGAGGATTTATTTACATTGACCTCTTGTTTCCCTGAAAAAGCACAAGAAAAAATAGTTTGTGGTGTACAGCATTCTTTTACTACCTTGAAAGATTGCTCATTTCAGTGATCAGGGCCTAGTGACAGGTCAACATAATGAAGGGTGAAATGTCTCCCAGTACACAAAGCAGGAATTTGCACACTCTGCCAGGTGTATGCCTTCACAACACAATGCCGGACAGGAAGCAAATAGTTCCCCAAAACTCTTGTAATGCTTATTAGACAGTGTCATAGGTGTTTACTAACGACAGAGTGATTTGTACCCAAAAGAAAGAGAAATATTGGTAAATATTAACTAGTATCAATTTTGTCATAGTTCTGGACGCTGCTCATCTGTATGGACTGCGTGGAAGATGAACTATTATAACCACTTAAGCAAAAGATTTTAAAGGGTTAGATTTGTTAGATGTCATGTATTGGTAGGCATGAACTAGTCACAGAAGAAAGGAAAAAGTGCCTGGATGTCTTCTCCCAACCTGTGCCACAGGTGTCTGGGCAGCCACATCTCTCCCTGTTTACAAAACAGTAAAACATGAAAACATTATCCTCCTTGTTTATGCAACATGCAACGTATTTCTGTCTTACAGGCCTGTTTCACTGGAGCAAATGTATTCTATTTAACATGATACCCAGAAGCCAGGGATGTGCTTAAATATCAAAATCCCTTCTATGACTGGTGTTTCAGAAGTTTATTTCATATTATAAAGTTGTTCCATAGCTATATAGCTCCCATGAGAAAAAAAGTCATTTCCCCCCTACACTGAAGCACAATTGCTTGAATATATTCACAGTGACTAATCAGTGTTGAAGAAAACACTGATCTGTAGTTTCATCCTTCTTACTAAGGCTGCGACATGATTTAAAGTGCTATTTTTTCAATCTTGACACTTAGTCTATATGTGCAAATTACTCGGGGGGGCGGGGGGCAATCAGAGTTACATTTCTTCATCTAGGAGCTACATGCAATGCTAGATTGCCCTGTGCGTCCGGGGCTCGTTCGGTGCCTGTGTGTGGATTCATGGCTCGCACCGGGAGTCGGAAGCGAGGCAGAGGGGACACAGGAGCCTGACAGGTCCCCGGCTCTCCAGCAGGGCCACTGCAAACACCTGCCTTGCCCGATGGCCCCCACGGAGGAGGGAGTCCCGCCTCCGTGTCCCTGCAGGGAGCTGGTGGCGAGCGGCTGCCACCTCTTTGGTGCCAGCAGCGAGGCAGGGTACGGTCAGCAAGCCAAGGTGGGGGCTACTCCCTGCTTTGGGGAGGAGGCCACAGGGCCCAGGGGGTGGCTGGGCAGGCCTTGTCAGCCAGGGCTCCTGCCAAGGAGCAGGGCAGCCGGCGGCACCGGGACAGCTCCGGGCATCAGTCCCCTCCCTGGGGAACAGGCTAAGGCTGGGCTGGTCCTGTGGGGAGCTGTAGACCGGCCCTGCTGCCCAGCTGCTGGGCAGGGGCTGACAGCCCCGGGCAGCTGACATGGTGTCCTGGGCCCTGGGCAGGGTAGAGGCGCTCTGGGGAAGGCTGTCCCCAGGCACCTGCTGCCCACCCTGCTGCTCCTCTGTAGGGCCCACCGTGCAGGCCTTGGGGTACCTCTGGCTGCCACCGGGAAGGAGCAAGAAAGAGGAAGAAGGGTAAAGAAATATTTACACATGCAATGGTATTTTGCTGTTGGTAGTGGCATAATAATTTTATAATTATTTATTAATTTATTACTAGCTGGTTTTGTCACAATAAATTATAGATGAATATTGAAGAAATAATTACCCTTATTTATCTCATTACTCTTAGGTGAAGGCCACAGACAAGTCCACAGTCTTTCCTTCAGCAAACAGCCTCCCCCCTGCATCACTCTGGAGTCTCCTTTGGTAGGTCTTGAAAATAAGCAGCCTTGTTTGACTATAGACAACAGATAATGCTGTCTTTTTTTGAAACCCTGACTGCCTACCAGTTCTTCTACCTGTAATGGGTTGTCCAGAGTTATACAGGCTCTGCAGCTTTCAAAATCTGAGGTTTAGCTGGTCATTTCTGTGTTCATATGTTTATTCCTGCCTCCAAACACCAGTCTCATGCAAAGCCGTCAAAAGAAACAGGTTTTTTCTATAATGTCACCAGTGTCCCAAAATGCTTATTTAAGAGGATCTCTATCAAAAGTTATTTATCCCCATTGTGGTTATGACTGAGTATACTGTATGTCTGCCTCACTAGGCATTGGGATATTCAGTGATAAAGCAATTTACTGAACTCAATCCACAAAGTCTACACAAAATAATACTTCAAGGTTATCTTCCCCCTATCACCGCTTCCAGAAATTTCTCTGCAATTCTTCCCTTTTCTGTGGCTCCAGGAGTGGTAGCCTTATTTGCTGGGTCTTGGGCTTACAACTGTGATTTATTCACTGGCAGCCATCTGACTTATGCACAGATCTAGGCCAGAACCCTATTAGAAATATGTTTAACAACAAAGAATATAATCAGTTCAAGCAAGAAACATGACTGAGATCCCCTTTTAAGTTATTACCCCTAATAATTCCGTCCTATTCTATTACTGTTTTGTTTGTTGCTTTCATTGTTTACAGCAGTTTTAAGGTTTGTGTGTAACATGCATAAAGGCAATAATGGAATAACTTGCTTTTTAAATGCCCGCTGGTAGATATGGGCAAAAAAGCTATTCTGAGCGAATTAAAATAGCATATTAGTTCATGAGACCACCAAGCTGACCTGGAAGCATTCCTCAGCTGTAACAACCTCAAGTTTCTAGTAGTTCAGAGCAAAGAAATATCTAAAAAAAAAGTGTCAGCATAGTGTCCTTTAGGCAACATTGGAAAGTATATGTTAATGTGTCACTCTGCATGCTCTAGACACCTGAATAGAATTCCCTTGCAATATCGTTATTAAACTATACACAGATTCTGAATCAGTTTTTCTTTGATGAAAACATTGTTTACCACCAGAGGTGTAGAATTTCACCCAGTTACCTATGAGCAAGACCCATGGGTTTTCCATGCAGCAAGACTTCTGGTTCAGGAAGAGAATATTCTCAGAAATGGCATCCAGCCTTGATTCAGGGTATCAGTAACTGATAATCGTCTATGACAGCCCTAGTTAAGCTATCCCACTGTCCTTTATTTTACAAGCTTAATTTTATTTCAAGACTCTATCCTCCCTCTTCTTTTTGTTTAGTGTCCTTGTCAGCCTCTGGATTTGCTGTCGTCTACTAGATTAAATCCCTACAAGCATTCATTATTGTACTCTGGGAAAATAAACAACTTCTTGGACTACTTCATATTTGCAGAAAACAAATGGTGCAATATCAGTAATACCCCTCAGTGAAATGGAATATACATCTTAAGTCCCTGACACTTACTCTATTTTCTTTAAAAGCTTCTTTATTCAAAACATATTTTCCCCCTGCCTTTAAGGGAACAACTGCTTGGCTACTTAGTATCTCACAATGTGTCACATCCTTTGCCAAGGAAAAGATTACTCCATTGCAAAGACAAATGGTAGAGACCTGAAGCAAATCCAAGGCAAAATGCCAAACGCAATAGAAATTAAAGAAGCTGTGAATCAGCAATACACTGACATACATAAATAATTAGAGGAATTTATTTTGTTTAGAACAAGCAAACAACAGCAGTGATGTATGATGTATTTAACTCTTTTCAAAAGCTGCTACTTCGCAGGTACCAAATTACAAAAATTACTCTAAACCCCACCATCTTTGGCCTTGTACTCCATCTTTTAAAAAAGTCACAGATTTGCATCTAAACACATCCTGTTAACTTGGCAGCATGACTTCTGATTGTTGTTGTAAATTCTACAGTGATTTCTCAAAAGATGAGACAACCTGATTCTTTCTTGTAACATTGGTATCAAAGTAACATTGTTATCCTGTATTAGTAATAATAATTGTGCATTGTTTCACCAATAAGATAAAATGTTACTGTCAGAACATTATCTAACTATATGTATTTTTTTTGTATTTATATTATATATGCAACTTTTAATTATCTGACTATATGTATGAAGTTAGGCTTCATATCTACACTATTTTTGTATGTTAAAGATTTTTGTTCAACTCTGCATTAATGCTTTACCATCTTAATTTTAATAAACTGTTTTAAATCTCCGTGTTTTATTCCGTAAATGAGCCTTGCATAGCAGTTGATTAAAAATGCTGAATGAGGCATTTAACATGAATTTAAAGTCACATGCCATCTCATTTGCATCACTTCTGATGTAAAATTTTCATTGATATGAATATTAACAGAGCAGTATCTAAACACATCATTATCTTTTATTCTTAGCTAACACTTGAATCAAATACCTTTTAATTTGTATAAAATACTATTTTTCCCCTTTAATATTTGATTAATTTGTTTTCTCACTGCAGTACAAACAGTGTTTCTCACTAGTCAATGGCAGCTGTAGGACTATGTTATGGGAAAAATTTTGAGGCTGAGCTATTAGCCTGCAAGGCAAGAAGAGATTCAAAGGTCACTTAGAAGATCTTTTAGATTAAGCTTTATTTCCAAGATTGTCATTGTGCTAATGAAGAATATGTGGTTAAAATTGCAGATGTTTGCAATACAATTTAACTAACATTTTGTTTCAAATTATATCACATTTTGCCAAATCCACCAGCAATATAAACAGCACTGTAATGGAAACATATGAAAGAGCAGGTCCAAGCAGTGAACTGGTGTCATTTCCATTCATTTGTTATTCAGTGATTCACAGGATTAGTAATTACAATACTTTTCCTTGTTTGACCATCTAAATTGCCTCAAACGTCGTGGGAGTTGTACATAATTCTCTGGTTTGAGTTCTAGCATTTGTACTTTTAGAAATGAAAGGTAAGAGAAAACAGCCTGGATGGTCACCATATATTAAGAAAAGTGGAATGCAGCCTGAAAGTTAACTTTTTAAAAGTAATTCCATTGAGCTACAGAAAATAGTTAATGCAGAGTTTGTCATTTTATACATGCTTGACATAAACTTGCAGGTAAATCAGAATGGAAGCTGTCTATATGCAGGTTTACTACTTAAAAAGATTAATTAAATCTTCCATATAAGATCTTTGGGATTTCCAATGATAAATGTCAAAATGCTGCATAGTAGTTTGAAGAGCTTGAATCATAGTAGGCCAAAGCCATGTGAACAACATCTTGTTGTATTCTTAAAAGTAATTCTATAGATGGTATTTTATCTCTCGTTTGTCACACTGATCATGAGAGATTTGTTAATAGAAACATATGTTGTTAGAAACATATATGGTTTTCTTCCATGGCCTGTTTTTAGGGCTTTTATCCTTATAAGGGTAAGCTAAACCAAAAAGTAGGGCTGATTCTTTTTCCACATGTGACTACTAAGAGTATGGTATGAATGTAGCAACATGTTTTGCCTATAGAGTATTTTCAAAAATGAAGTCGGCTAGATGTAACTGAGGGTATAATACAGTGATAGAAATACACTAGAAGTCCTGAAGCAAGCCATTAGCATTATACTCAGTTTATTTAGATCACAGTGTAGTTTAATAAAGATCTTGTGTTCATAGAAAATGGCATATTTAAGCACAAATTTTGATATCATAGGTGCAACACTTTCTGCAAATTGTTTAGAGGGTAGGCAACATTTGTGCTTTCTACACTAATGCCTCAAACCCCTCATATTTGCAAAGCTCAGAGGTTTGGCAGCAGGCCTGCAGTACGCTAAGGCTTGCTGATCTTTTGTTTGTCTCTTTTTTTATATCAGCATAATTTCAAACTGTTCTCTACAATTTACCTGTCAGAGTGCAATTTTTCCAATAGAAGTCCTGTACTCTGTGTTAGGCAGGAGTCAAAGGGCACCTCCCAGCTAGCACAAATAGAAATTTTGTTCGAACTTCTTATATTCACCAGAAGTAGGAATGCTTTTTACATTCTGCTCACATGAGAATTAAATATCTGGGTTTTTTCCTGTTCAACAGCTTCTAGTCAGGACACAGGACTAATAATCTGCTATCTATTTTAATTAGGAAGCTGCTTTTCTTTAGGACTAGGAATAGATTTTCCTTTTGATGCTAGAGTTTTTGGTTCAAACAAGACAGAGCTCCAAGACATGCGTTCTGGGAGTTCTCTACAATAGGTTCTCTGTGAAAACCCACTCAGGTGAATAAGCAAGTTAATTTCTGATTATTGTAGTGTATCAGATGACATTGGTTATTCCAGATTTATTCACAAAAGGGACCAGCTGGGTTAAAAATTGACTTAGAGGAAGGCTTCTGCATAAATTGTCTAAATTTCTACCATTAAAATTTGGAAAGTATCCTCTCTAGAATTAGACAAGAAAATAGCAGAAGGGTCCATGGTATTTAGAATGGAGGGGACTGGCAGCAAACTTTCAAAAAAAAAAAAAAAGAGAGAAGATAGTGGGGAAATGGTGTGTATTTTCCAGTTTTCTGTTGTTTAATATCAGATAAACTGATAAATGTGCAGTCTTTTAAATCCCTTGTTTCTTGCCCCAGAAATGAAGAAATATTGAAAAAAGCTTTAATGGAAGTGTTCTTGACTTACAGAGGAGTACTGGGACCAGTAAACATTACTTTAAACATTACTTTAACCATCACAGCATAAATAAAAAAATAGGAATGGCTGAATTTGCAAAGAGAACTTTGTGAACATGGTCTTGTAAAACAAGATTCAATCTTCTTCCCTTCTTAATTCCTTCTGATATTTTTAATATACATGGAGAATCTGATACTTGAGTTTGTTTTTTTTTTATTTTAAAAAATGACTGAGTTTACCAGCTTGTAAAGTTGGCTATGAATTCCTGGAAAAAATCAAATAGTCAAGCAGTTAAACAGCATTTGCTAACCAGCCGATCAGGGTGACAGGCAGCTTATTTTTACTTCTAAATCAAAATCTTTCACCTTTCGTATCATTTGCTTATTACCCATGACCCACAAAACTTACAGTGGTGCCACAAGCTTCTGTAGGTCTGAAAATGTAGAACTAGTAGATATTCCTCTCTGTTTCTCTGTTGCACATTCTGTCTGGTGAATAGCAAATTATATCACAGCATCACAGAAATCTCCAGCCTGAAACAATAAAGGTGAGAGTAAAACAAGAAATACGTATAGTAAGTACTAGCAGAACATTATTCAGTTGTTTAAAGCAGGGCAAAAAAAATCTTGGTTCAGGTATTTTCATTTGCCTGAATTGCACATGCCACAGGGCTGAGCGATGTAAAAAGCTGCTATTATGTTGCTATTATTTCTCATCCTTGGTTCTGTCTCAGACTACAACTTTGTTTTACTTTCCTTTCTTCTTGGTGTTTTGAACTGCTAGGACTCAGAAGAAGTGCTTGCAGCCTATGAATTTTCTGTTTCCCTCTCTGATCTCCGCTGTCTGTGCCTCAGCATCCTGGTTCTTCACCTCTCAGTGGCTGTTGCAGGTGTTTCCACTGTTAGCTCCTTTGAGCTTGTCTTCTTTCTGGAGTTATCCAGGAAAGCAGAAGAAAAGGGCAGAAAGAACCTGCCTGTGCTCAAGTGTCACAATGTCTTTTAGCATCTGAAAGAGTCTACTTCTGCTTTTTCCTATATCCCCAGTTAATGAATGAGTACCTGGTAGATCTCTGAGAGTATACATCACAGGTACTGAATGTTGCATTAAATAAGCTGTGAAACATAGCAGCTTTAATGAGGAAATGGGAAAGGATCAGACCTGGCACCTGACAGACCCACACTGCTAAAAAAATCTGTCTGAGAGTTGAGTTTATTTTGCCATGTTAGCTCAAATAGCAAAATTAATTAAGACTGGGTTATGAATCCCTGTGCAACAATCAAACATTGATATTTGAATTCCCAGACACGACATTGCCCTCTCCTTGCTGATATACAACTATAAACACTAGTCAAGTCAAACTGCATAAGGCACAACTACAGACATGAGTGTGCAGGCAGGCAAACAGACCCAAACACACAGAAACAAATCAAAGTTTTAATAGTTGGAGGTGAAGAAACAGGAAGTATAGGGACAAGGAAAGGGAACATCAGTTGGCACCACTGAACAATCACAAACTGACCTCATCATATGAGTGAAAAGTGAAATACATTCTTTGTAAAAAATGTGCATATAAAGCTTGTTAATAATTTTCCCTACAGTCTGATCCTTCTGTGTCAATAGTTTATATTCCAGACACACAGTGAAGCATTGAAGAGATCTAGTGTCCCATTGCAGTTCAGTGAGGATGACTCCTGAAGACAGTAGCTCCCCCATTATTGTGTCCCTTCAGCTTGTACACTATAAAATAGAATTGTCAAAATTCACGAAAGAAAAAGTAAACATATATTGTTTTGCAGTGGGGCAACAGCATGACAAACTTCCTATTAGTTTTGGCTCTGTACTGTGCTTGATTCTGGAACTGCACTTGCCTATACAGGCTGACCCTGGGAAATCGCATCTAGTTGAGGTTTATCTTAAGCTGATATGTAGTTTGACTTAGGCCTGTTGACCAAATGTGGTTGGGTCACAGATGTGACAGGGTTATTCCAGCTATCTCACGCTTCCTGTGCTGCATGGGAAAGAAAAATAAACTAGTAAATTTCTGAAGCCATTCTGACCTACCTCAAGCAGCTTCTCTGTTGAGTTGCTCCTCACACACGTCTGTGCTTCTGAATTCAGCATGATGGGCTGAGAAATGAGGCTTGTTATGTGCAAGGAAAGTCCATTTAACAAGACTGAAGAATAACTCTGGTTATTCTTTCTTTATGCTAGCAACAGGTTTAGAGAATAAATGAGGCAAATCTCCAAGGAAGTAAGTAGCAAATGGGTTTAAATTAGGTGATATAGGTCAGGGGAGGGATGGCCATACAAAGATGATCCTGGTTTGTGGGGTTGATTTCAGGTTTTTTGAAACAGCAGTATGTTTTCATTAATGAAATTTAGAAACAAGAACTACTACTGCATCTACTGTTTTTTGACATTCATCTTAACATAACTGGATTGTCTTTGGAAGATTCATAACGTGTGGAAAAATCTCCTGCTCTATTGTATACGAATACTCTGTTGTTTTCATGATGAAAAAAGAGCAAGTTAGCAATTTTTTTTTCTTCCATAATTGAAACAACTTCTCTAATTTCTGAAGATTTGTTCTGTTTTTACTTACTTCTCCTACTGCTCAAACTGTCCATTGGCCTGATAGCTACAATATTCCCTGAAAAATATGGGGATTACATGGAAATAGTTGCATATATTCTAGTACGAATACATAAATGCTATTGCAATAGAAGTTAAAAGAATGTTGTGAGCTTAGAGAAGGAAAATAAAACTATCAGTTTTTAGCTGCACAAAGACTTGTTATTAGTATATGGTCAAAAAAAATTAATCACAAGTTTTTAAAGATTAAATACAAAAGTATTTAATCAAGTGTAATTGCTCTCATTGAGTCTGAATCGGTGCTAAGAAATGAATAGTCTTATCTGAACCACAAATCTGCTGCTAACCAAAATCAATGAAAAGTACAAAAGTCACCTGAATTATGAGCTGACCCTGCTAAATAGGACTCAGGTGACCAGCAGCAGATTTCAATTATTGGATCAACTCTAGAATTGGATGCATACTTTACAATTAGTTATTGATTTAGTCAACTTCCATACATCATTCTTTTGTCTCTAAACATAATGGTTTTGTCATTCTTTTTTAACACACCCATTGCTGTACAGCTGGACTTATTCCCAAGCCTAAATGTTTTTTTTTTTCCTACATGATGTATTCTCCAGTACTGAGTGACTCGTCTTATAATCACTCAGTAAAGAAAAGCTAGACAAAAAAGGTAACTAATCAGGGCTGTTGGAACAGAGTTTATAAAGGTAGATAACAGGGCATGTTGAAGAAATTAGGTTCTCTTCAATTAGAACCAAAGTTTTCACTTTTTCAAAGGTACCCTTTCAATGGCCAGAAGTACTCAGTCTTGTGAATACCATTCTGTAGTGAAGTCTAGGAGCGGTACTTTCAAATGTAAATGAAAAAGAATGGCTACATTGTGAATAAGATTATTGTAGTGAACTGCATTTTTGAGGTCTTTCTGAAAGCTATGGACAATGATGTTTCATACAATAATAAAACAAGTTACTGCATGGCACAGAACAGTTTTACTTGAATTGTTACAGATGCATTGTACTTGTCCTGAGAGGTGTTTTGCAAAAGAAAGGCAAACCCAGAGTTGTCATTGTTCCCAGCTGAAGGTCCTGAAAGCAATTTTTCACCCACAGTTCCTGAAAGCTTTGACAAGTCTTGGCTCTGGAATAAGCGAATAATAGTAAGCAGCAAGCTAAAAATACTACAGCAAAATGAATGAATACTGAAAACAACTAGCAGAGGGGTTTACTGTTCCCCTTTTTCATTTGTTATACTAACAATTGGAGCCGCAATACGTGCTTAGAAAGTAATAAGTGTATTCTTGATTATACTGATTAGAGGCCCTGATACAGCAGTCTTTTTAGCCACGAGAAATCAAGCTAGAGTAAGCACACACTGTATCTTAAACGTTCAGTGTATGTGGGTAAAAGAAGAGGGGAAGGTTGGAGAAAAAGACTTTCATATTATCTGCCGGTTGGTGTGCAGTGAGGGCCGACAGCTCACTGTGGGCCTGGTTACCAGGAGCGGCGGTGGGGGTCCCTATGGTGAGAGCCAGGGCAGAGCCTGGCAGCCAGCGGCTGTCCCGCCGCCCCTAGCCAAGGTGCAGGGGACGGGCTGGGGGGCAGCCGAGGACAGCCTCATGCCTGGGCATTGAGCACCTCTGAGGCCGTGTTGGGGTCAGGATCGGGCCTGGTAAGGAAGGTTGGGCAGAAGGTGACGCCAGGTGAGGCAGGTTGGGTAAGGCCAGTCAGTGCCCTCAAGGCCCTGACACTTCTGACAGAGAGCTCTGATTTCACCTGGAAGATTGTTAAGCAAAGTTCACCTTAACTATTAACTCTCATTGGAACATAATATTTCTCTGACATACTCTTTTCAAGACTGGAAGCTTGCTTTTGTAAAATCATTGGTAGTTCTCAGCACCCGATGAGGATTTTAGCAAAGTTATATAGCCAGTTACTGTTCTGAGATCCCAGAGCAGACTTCCATATGCTTATGCTAAAAGCAGTAAAATGGTCACTGAACTGAATTCACTGTGCCATCTCTATTACAGAATGTCTTTTTTTTTTGACTCATGGGTCTTTAGAGAGTATTAGTTATAGGTAGGCCACTAACATTATTATACTGGTTGTCTTAGGCTGGCTTCCTTTCAGGTGGTTTTAATCAATAGAATGCATATTCCCTCTCACAGTGAATGGGATGCCTGTGTAGTACTAAAGAAAGTGTTGCAAAATCATTTGTTATAATGAGAAAGCTATGGAAGCATCTGTACATGCTTGTTAATGTATTTGAGAAATCTATTCATTTGCATAGATACCTTAATGAAACATTACAAAATCTACAAACCATAGCTTTTGCACGTATTCAACTGCTCTGAATTAAATGGTAGAGCAGAAGGTTGATAGGATTTATTAGTTTATTTATGAATTTTGAAAAATGTCTTTTCTAAGGTGACTATATATTGTCAGTTTTAACAAGCTTTCCAAAACCATTGCTTTCTGAGCACTTACTGCATGCTACATCAAAAATTTGCCGTCAAAAATTCAGTCATGTGCTCTTTCTTCTAGGTAAAGCGTGATGACTTGAAGGGAATTTGAATAGAACCAGTAACTGAACAGGGATTTGGACTTGGTTTTCATTTGTCTCTTTTGTGAAGAGCAGTCTAGCAAGAAACATGGAGAATTTCTTAATTAATGTAGGAATAGTTTATAAAACATGCTAATGGTGATGGAAGAAATGCAGTCTTATTTAAAATGTATATGTCCATGCTTGTCCCTAAGTACCTTTTGGGGTTTCAAATCATTTTACACTTTATTGCTGTAATTGCACCACCTTGTCCCAGTGAGATTAAACGTATTCCCAAGTGTATAATCTCATTTTGCTCAAAAAGAAATCTATATTCCACCTTTCCATTAATTATGGCGGAGCAGCTGGTGACTAGTTAATTTTTATGTATTACTAGCTGATTGCATGAACCCTACCTTTGTCATTTCTTCATCTAATGTGAAAGGTCTAAGTGATTTACAAGCTAAATGAACCCAGTAGTTTATCATAACAAAGTCTAATGGCATAGTGTGATTTTAAATGATGATGCTGTTTTCACTGCCAATTAGTGTTAAATTTCTCTACCACTCGTACTTTATATTTTCATTTTTAGGAGTGGTAAACAGAAAATGAAAATTGCATGTCTAGGCAGACTGACATGGGAAATAAACAAGCAATAATTTTTTGATGCTTGACACATGTTACCATAATAGAAAATAATTGTGAGCAGTCAGAAGTTTTAATAGATACCCAACTGAAGTGTTTATCAAGATTCTTGAGAGAGTGTTATGCCAATAAGATTACTTGTTTATTAATTTAATCAAACAATATGCTAGATCTGGCAATACAACACAGAACACTTGTGTCTAACTTTTGCAGAAGCAAACTTTTGCTTATTTTGAAAACAGTTTTAGAGATGAGGATAAGCTTTCTCTATAAATGTAACATTACTTTAATCAAATTTTTAAATACATGGCATGAAATGACTGCTCAAAAGGTGTTCATATTTGTGAAGTGAGTGAGAAAATGGTTGTACCACTGATCAAGGCTCTTCAAAAGAGAGTGAGAACAGTATCTTCTGATTTTTTTTTCTTTCCTATAACTGAGTGATTCTTTTTCTTTCAAGTGCTATGCTTTTATCTGTATTTTTCCACATCTTTTGTAACGTTAAACTTTTGAACACCTTTCAAAAAGTACTGTGGGCACACAGAAGTGACCTGGTTTCTGCCAGAAACTTGAATCTAAACACTCACTGCTTGCATACATAGCTTGACTGAACTCTATCCCTTAATTGAGCTCAGAAATTACAAGGACAGGCAACATCCTTTAATAATTTACAAAGAAAATGAAAAACAAAACCTATCTTTGGGAATCAAAATTTGCTTTTAATCAGAAAAGAAAAAGACCACCAGAGGTAATAGTTTTCTAGATAGTTTTATTGGATTATCTTTTCTCTTGGTTTGTACAGGCTTTTGGAGCTTGAGATGTTCTTTTCTGAAGTGTTTAGTTACACTGACAATATTCAGGGCTAATGGCCAACTGGGCATATGTTACAATCTGTAATTCAGGATATAAATATTTGGAAATGCCATCTATCTAAAATCAGATTTTCATAGATTTTGAACCTCCAATGGAAATTTCACTCCCCCAAATTGGTACCAATTGGTACTAAGCTAACTCAGATTTACCAAATGTCAAAAATGCTTGCTGACAGTAACAAAAGCTTTTTCCCCAAAATCCTCTCTCCTTTTCCCTATCCACTTGTGTAAGAGATGGGGTTTTTTATTCCTTTTCTTTGGGGCAACACATTTCACAACCATTATCTATATTGTGCTCACGCATGCCTTTCACAACACTTTCACTCTGCATTATGATGTCTACTTTCAGTCCAGTTGTTCAGCTTTATACTGTGACCTTTATTTCATTCCCTTTCCAACCTACTACACAAATTTATATCTTATGTTTGTACCTTCCATTTTCCCCTCACCTGCACCTCTCTCACCACTTTCTGTAACTTTCATACCTCTCTCATCACTGGGCTATCCCTTTCCCTTGCTGCGTGTGGAATACTCATTATATCTCTAAAATGGTGATTGTTATTCACACTCTCTTCACATCTGGCACCAACAACTTCCTCTCTATTGACTACTCAGATTAAAGCACTTAATACACAGGAGCTCTTTATACTGTCTCCCACTAACTTACCGGTGATATTTTTGTCATTGTTACTTCACATACTCTTCTTCTGTCACTTTCTTCCCCACAGATTGACTTTTGACTACATGTCCACACTGTCATTGAATCTCAAACTCTGTTTTAATATGATTATTTGATCTTACATGATCAAAAAGAGATATTTGGCTTCACTAAGCATGGCTCCTGCTCGCTGTCTTATTAATCAACTGGTCTTGCTGGGTATTGTCCATCAGCCTCTTAAAGTCTCCTATCACATGGCCTTTCTAGTATTGTGGTGCATGAACTTTACATATTCATCATCTCCTCTCTTTTTGCCCTTGCTTTGGTTCAGCTGTTTTCTGACTCCTTAGAAGCTTCCTGTTTCTGGCTCTTTTGCCCTCTTGCTGAATTTTAAGATTGCTAAAGCAACTTCCAGCTTCATCTGAATAACCGCTCTCCTTCTCCTACTATCACGTTGTAAAGTATCTGTGATAGCAATACCATGCACAGGTGGGTGCCTATTTTTCTTTCTTTATTGGCCATCTTCCTACCAAAACAATTATTCAAACCAGTTTTAGCTGCTTCCTTCTTGTCTGTCATTCCTTCCTAATTCTCTGTTTCCTCTTTGATTTCATATTTGGGAGGAAATTTGACAAAAATACCATATGACCTTTGTCTTTTGCAGCTTCCTTTCCTTTCCAATGATTCCTTCCTCTTTCACCATCTCCTTCATGTCCATTTAATCTTTCTCTTAGAGTATAGCTGCCAAGTGAAGAATACAAGTGTGTTTTATAAATTTTTTTTCCCCTAATATGGGATTTAATCCATGAAAACAGATTCAACTGATGTTGCTATGTTGGTGACTTGCACTCTACTCTAGATCTTTATCTTTCTGGCCAATTTTATTTTTTTTGATGGCCCTGTCTGAAATGAACACATGCAAATCTAAAATCTGATTGCATTTAGGTTTTCATGGATAGAATTGCATTAGATAAGGCTGAATACTTGAAAATTTAGTATTTTGGAGTAGTACTCTGAACAGATTTTGCGTACTGAGAAACTGGGGTTCCCTGGAACGCTGAAGTCTTTTACTGCAATGGTGAGTATGTACTTTCTTTCTGATGCCTTCCTTTTAAAGCTACCAAGATGTGCTTTTTGTTTGACTAGCCAACCCAACCTTGGACAAGGTTTGTGCTCTCAAGCTTGAGGTTAGAAATATTTGAGTTTATTTCTATAATATTTGTTGGCTCCTATCAAGCCGAATTTGTTATTAAATCAAAACATAAAGCTATGAAATTATACTTTGCTGATTCAAAATATTTACTTTTTAGACACTCATTCTCCAAAGATAATAAATGTTGTGCACTAGCTCTGTAAGAGAACTTGTATTTGTCAGAAAACAATCTCTGTTAAGAGTAAAAGTCAAATTGGTCCTACGTGCCACTTACAATGAAAATAAAATGAACTATAATAAACATGACTAAATATTAGAATTAAATAATTCAAAAGTTTTAACTATACATAGAATTTCAGCCTGTCACCAAAAACTGGTCTAGGTATTTGTAATGCTGATCTACTGAATCTTCTGAACCTGTGATCTTTTGTGGTAGGAAAGTAAATCTAAAGCCAGATAAAAAAAAAAAAAGAAAGTCTGGAATCCTGAAGATGTGTAAAGGATGTTTTTCTGTTTCTGTTATTAATTATTTGCACTTTTCTGTATCTGACTGATATGCAGGTGAGCATACTTGTGTGAGTAACAAAGTTGAAACCTGTAGCTAATCCTAGTTAAAATGTCATAAACTGCTCAGCTGCTACAACTGTAGTTTGACAATTACTTTTGCCTTTTGAATATTATATGAAAAATATGAATCATAAGGGCAGTTTTATCTCCATACAATTCCTTTAAACCCCTTTCTAAACACCCCACTGCTTAATGCAAGTTATATAGTTACTGGTTAGATTATATTTAATCCTGCCATAGTAATGGCTTACCGATATTCAAATCAGTTGTTTCAGAACAGACCCTAAATGATAATGGTTGAGTTAAATTTATTTATTTATTACTTAAAAGGGAATACCTGGTAATCTTAGAGATGTCTGACGATTATGTTGTTTGGAGGGAAAGAAAGAAAGGAGAAGATGGATGAAGCTTGGGGTGGGATGCTTCCTGATGGTAAGCAAATCTTTTAAGGTCGTGATATGCCTCAGGCATTTTTTGGTGGTTCCACTACTTCCCTGATTCTCCATCTGAAGAAAAAGTTACTGTGCATTTCATGTGTTCCTTCAATAGCAAGACTGTACATTTTTACTGGAAGATGCCTCTGGATCTCTGGAGTGTACATATCAGTCACTGTAAAGGACAATAATTATGTTCTAATTAACCTTTAGAGTTCAAGAGAGCTTAATGAGGGCCGATGATGAACAGAGGGAGATAAGGAAATAGCAAGGTCCAAGTAAATGAACTCTATACCAAGGAAGTTGTTTTGCAAAGCAGGCAAACTTAAGTGTGGGTTATCTGCTAGAAAAAGAGATGTTTTGTTTTCAGATAGATTGTTTTCTTTGATACCATTCAATTTAGGAGCTGATCATGCTACAAGAAAACAATATTCTACCTTTATGTTTGGTAACATCATTATTGCTCTTTTCTATAGGTTATTTAGATGAATGCAATGACATATCACATCAAAGCATCTGATGCTGTGCTATATATAGTGAGTCTCTTCCTGTCAACCAATTTTTGGGGGCATATTTATAAACATTGTTTGTATTCAGTGGCAATGTAATCTGCATAGACAGATCAGGTTCCATTTGGGACAAAGTTTGTAGCGCTCTGAACCTTTTAAGTTGTGTATTATCTACTATAGTCTCTAGCTGACGTGTTTTGAATTCCGTGCTAAGCTATTACCATTGATACCAAGGAAGAATTAGGGTGGTCAGCATGATGGTACTTGCTAGAGAGTAACCAAGAAGCCAGCCTCCTGATCGTAGGGCTTTATGTAAGTTTGGAGAAGTAAGGTTTTTGGAATAGAGGACATCTCCAGTCTTTAAGACAAAGCTGAAGTGCTGGAATTAAAGCAACAGGGCAAAGCAGAGTAAAGTTTTTACAAAGAGTCAACATATTTTATATGTTTTTGCCGGCCAGCTCTAGTTAGGGGACGACATTACAAAAACAGAGTGAGACATTGTAGGGAAAAAGGGAGAATGTGACGAGACTGAGGAAGAAGATAAGAAGAGGTCCAAGTCAAGAGTAAAACCACTGTGACTGACAAACAGGAACAGAAGGGGTTGGATTGAAAGGGCAGTCAGCATAAGGCTGAGAAAATATAATCAAGACATTCTCTCAACATGCAGAGATCTATAACACAGCTATTTTTACAAGAATGTCTCTGGGCTGGAATTACTGGCAGGTTCTTCCCAGCATTTTTCCCCTGAAGCCACATGTTAAAGAAGAAAAAGAGAAGTGTCACTTCCAGCATCAACCTTCAGTGAAAGATTAAAACAACCTTTTCCCCTCACTTCTCCCACCTCTGCCAGTGAAAAATCCGAATGAGATTTTGATTTATTATTTTTCAATGCAATATTGTAAAAAAATTGCCTTATCAATTTCTTTGTTGTGGCATAGTAGCGTGAATGTGGAACACTGAGAATTAGCTAGACCTTTTTGATACAGCAATTACCATTTGTCATAGAGCTTCTGCACTAGGATATAGAAAAAGAAGCCGATCTGTTACATATTTTTCCAAAAACTACTTTACTGTAATGAAACATTGTAGTAGTGGCAACAAATCACAAATGGTAATTTGCGCTCACTATGCAGCCAATTAAAATTCTGTGTAAAAGCATTGGCAAGATAATATTTTCTGTGTAGTATCATAGATTTTGCCTTAACTTCTCTTGTTCTGGGCACTTAAACTGCTAATGCACTTATCTTTCTAACTTTTTTTGCCTGGGTGCCAATAGATTATTTTGGAGAATGGGGATGTCTTACATTCTCTTACCAAGTTTCTGCAGTATGTTGAAACTACTGATTTATGTACTCTCTAACAGACAGATAAAATACTCTCTAGCCTGATAAATGTTCCACAGAAATGATTACATAATGCTTTAAAAATGATTAATTCTTCATCACAAACTTTCCACAGATTTTATGTTGATTGACAGTCCGGCTTATAAGAAATGCATGACTAGAATTAGTGTGGTTTTGCAGACTGCCAATGATAAATAAATATACTAAAAGGAAGCCATAATGCTACCATTCTACAACAAGTTTTGGATCAACTTGCCCTTCACTTTCATTACCACTACTCCAAACCTCATGAA
Source organism: Ibidorhyncha struthersii (assembly GCA_013398815.1). Taxonomy (NCBI): domain Eukaryota; kingdom Metazoa; phylum Chordata; class Aves; order Charadriiformes; family Charadriidae; genus Ibidorhyncha; species Ibidorhyncha struthersii. The sequence goes on along the minus strand of VZSZ01008633.1, from coordinate 1,949,202 downwards.
CAAGGAAGGATCTTTGTTGTTCTTTAATACTTCACAGTGACTACTCTTCTCAAGCCCACTTAGTTTGCACCCTTTGATATAGCAAAATATGCCTCTTTCTTTTAAATAACTCCTCTTGAGAAAGTAATTGCATTTTCTTATAAATGGACAATTCTGTCCCACTTTTCATGATGGCAAAAAAAACCCTTAAAATGTGTCAAGAATTTAGTTACATGTTTCTTCTGAGACAAAGCACCGATGAAAGAACTGTCATTGGCACTCTAAGAGATGCTCGCTAGAGAACAGAAGCTGTTGCACCAGGCTCTGTCAAGCGGTAACTCCATGTGTGGAATTCTCTGAGGAGCAAAAATCATTCATACTTCAGCACCTTCTAAATACAAAGTATGGTGTGACCATGTTTGCTAAGAGTCATTTTTGCAAATCTTTGTTTAGGTAAAGTTTTGTTCATGTTGTGCTACTGGGGAATAAAATTCTATGGGATAGCTAGTGCCTGTAATAATGACATCAGACACATTTTATGCAGAAGCACAGAATATAAATAAATGTCAAGTTCTGGGAGGACCACTGCATGGAGCAATCTCCCTACTGGTATGTGACATGCCAAAGTGACTCTTGAAACACTTGCCAAAGACCACTCCTCTCTCTAATTGGCACTTCATATCACTGCCTCTTGAAGACTAGTGAAAGAGACTGACAGAATTATGTGAGCATTATTTTCAAGTGTTTGACTCAGAGAGGGAAAGTTAATCTATGCTGCTGGGTTTACTAGGCATTTGGGAAGCCACAAGTTTGGCAGTAGCCCTGAAATAATAGACAAGTTTTGAAACAACTAAAAAAAATCCCACTGAATTGCAAACCTTAGTCAACAGTTACTGTACTTGAAGACAGGTCCAGAAAAATTCCCCTCTCTTTGCACTGGGTCCACATTGTTTTTTCACAGTGGTTTCTATGTTCTCTTCAGCTACAGACTCTTAAGTCCAGCCAGAACTCCCCAGAACTGGAGTCCAGAGGCTCAGAAAAGCCCTTCAGAAATGCTCAGAAAAATAATGAGGCTTTGCCTTTCCTAGGTATTTCTGGCAGAGGCTTCAACATATCCCTATATTTTTTGTTCAGTAGGTTTCTGAGTTTGAAACCCTTTTCCTTGACAAACAAGTCAGTCAGGAGCATCAAATTATGCTTTGCATGCGTCTTGTATGATAGGGTGTCAGCTGTGATGCCTGTAAGGATGCCTCTCTCTGCTGCTCTATTCAGTCCTTCTCAAAACCAATTGACCTACAAGTAAGCCTTTTTTTTTCCATATAACTGTAACAGAAAATTGTAGCTTAATGCTTGAATTAACCATTTAAAAAAATAATAGTAGGAATGAAAACCTTCCTTTTGTCTTAGAAGAAGACTTAAACGATCTGAGATGCTTTAAATGTTCAAGTGTAAAAAGTAGCCACTTGAGAAACTGAAAACTGCGTGTGGCTAATGCTCAGTATTTCAAGCAACAGTAGTAATGGCAAAAAAGTCTGAGATTATAGTGTTTGAAATAAATAGCCCTAAACATGGCTTGCTAGATTTGGGAAAGGAGGCATGTTTTAGGATGCCCTTACAACACAATCCAGTGAAATAATGTAGTGAAAGTGCAAGTGCCAATGGTTATGCATCTCAATCATTGCAGTAGTTGATTGAAGACAAAATTTTAGGCATAGTTTATGAGGGGTGTTTGCGTGGCAATTTCATGAATCCACTCTTTTCTTTAAACTTTCGCTTTATGTCCTTGTTTCCTCTTTTTAGCAGCATCTTCACATTTTTTGAAACAAAATTGCTTCCACTGGACAAAAGATAACATGTCTTTCTTCACCTCCACTTACCCTGAACACTTTCTTCAGTCTCCTAATTCTCTGAATGTCACTTCTGTCTTTGCTTCTGTTTGCTCTCTCCACCTTCATCATTCCTGACCTCCTTTACTTAATTTTCTTCTCAGAGTGCCTACGATCCCCTTGAGATTCTTCTCCTGGTCACCAGAGGTACTCAGGAGGACTGTCAAAGCAGAATAAAGCTATTTCATCCAAGGACTTTTCTTAGGTTTACTTTGAAATGAACTCTAAAGATAGGGTAAATGTCCACAGGTCATCAGATACTGATTGCTTCCCCAAGTCCTGTGAGCTGGCAGAGGAGTGACACTGCCACTTGTCAGTTTTTGCACTTCCTTGTGAGTCATGTTATGTTTCTTGTTTTGCCTTTAATTTTCTGTGTGCAAGTGAATACATGATTATGTAATCTGGTGACGTCGTTCATCTCAAGAAAGCCATTTCTACCCTTTAACATATATAATTAGAAGAATGGAAATACAATCCTAAAGTTTCTAATATCATAAACCAAATAAAGACAAAACTGTTATTTTTAAGTGCCATGACTTTTCATCCAGTTGTGATATAGGTTAAACACCTTTTAAAAATAAAAAATGGTGGGTAGTACTGAGCGAAAAAGAGATGTTCACCTTACTTTTATGAAAAGCTACTATTAAAAACCTGAAATAATAGCTGTGGTAACCCTTTGCTAACCCTGATTGCTGCTGCACCTGACTGGGCTGGAAGCAACATGTCAAACTATAACATCTGCGACTTTAGTCCTTGAACACGTTAAAACAGGAATCAGACAGGTGTGTGTCACAGAGGTGCAAGACTGTTACAAGCTTTTGTTCTTGCAATGCTATATTTTACCTTGCTTTTTCAGCTTTTAAATATTAGTTTAACAACAGAACAAAATATAACAAGCATCAATACAGACTGTTTCTGTTTCCTACTCAAATTAAGGGTACTCTGCAGTAGCATCATGCAAGATGCTGTGGGTAAGAACTGAGCTTCTACCAATCTGGTAACAGTTAAAAGAGATGATATACAGAAGCAGAATATGCATGTTGTGCTGCACTTGCTTATTCATTTTCCACTTTTTCTGTGTTTAGGGCAGTAGTTTGGGATGTTTTGAGAATGCAGGCACAATACCTGGACACAGAATCTATTTACTTCCCTACATTCTCTGGGCATGATAGAATGAAGAAAAGTAGCATTGCAGAAGCTTCAATGCACTTAAGCCTCTGGCTTACACAGTCTGACTTAGAAACTGTGGGTAGGATAGGGGGACATTTCGCTGACCAAGGAGAAACACCACCAGGTCTCAGTGTTCTTCAAATAAGAGGGAGGAAAGAAAAGCTCAGATACAGTAAAGAAATGAAAAAATAATAAAAAAATCAGCATAATATAAGTCTGTGAAAAACTGCACATGGAGCTATAATAGACAGAGGACTCAAGTAGTCAATAAGAAGACACTTAAATTCTGTTAATAAAAAGCCCATAAATACACCAGCGGACTAAGGTGCCATCAGTAGCAGATTCAAATAAGTAATTAAACTGTAGTTTTCCTTGTGCTAATTTTAAAAGTCAAACGATTGCTCAGAACTATGAACGATACTGGGGAAAAAAATGGAAATGTTGGGATAACTTCCCCAGTTAATGACATCTTGCCATGTGTGAAGTTAAATGGATGAATCAATTTTCAAAATATCAGAGAGAAAAACTGGATGTTAGAAAGCTTGCAAATGTTTATAGAAACTACATTTCTAGTGCATCATTGTCAGATATAATAAAAGCAGCTACATGAATGTTTCGTGACAGACTTAGGAAATGGCTACTAAACTGGGGCCGGAGGGGAGTCCACCTTAAAGCTGGGTAAGTTTTGACTTCTGTTCTTATGTTATTCTATTACAATACCGTAATGGAAATACTATATAAGATTATATGGAGGATATTGAAAGAGTTTATTTTTCCAATACTTCAGAAATGCTTTATGCTTGCAATGGGAAATGCAGCTCATAGGGTTTAACACATTTGCTGCGTACAATATGTGAGTCTTTAGGCAGGGCCTGAAGCGATCATTAAATTGTGCTTTTCAAGCCCTTTCCAGGCTCACGTGAGTGGTGTGTTCTCCAGCTCTGTCCTGCCTCCAGGTGAGACAAAGCTCAGGTATTCCTACTTCCCCCACACTCCTGATTTCTTCGGGAAGGGAGCTAACTTGGCCAGAAGGTGTCCATGATAAAACCTGGCCAGGTTTACGGGTTGACAGCTGGGGGATCGGAACAAGGGGCAATGCCACATGCTATTCCTGCCTGAATCTCTCAGTGTGACCTTTATGGCTAATAAAGGCAAATTCCATCTTGGGTTAAAGTTTGAAAACTCTGGTTGTTTAAAACACTTTTCTTTCTTTTTCTCTGAGTTAACTCCAACCTGTGTTTCCATGGCAATAGAAATGAAAATCTATTGGCAGCTTGTAGGCAGGCAGCAGATGACAGCTCTCAGTACCAGATTTCAGCAGCTGACTTTCAAATAACACTTCCAAGAACCCACTGCAATAACAAGCACAAAGATTTTAGTACAATATTGGCTCCTACTGTATGTACTACTTAAAAACAGAGGGAAAGTGGCTTGAGGATAAAATTATTATTTAGAGAAATGTTTATAACTTTATATTGACAATTGCTTGCTTGTGTTCTTTGGCTTCAGTCCTGCAATGTACACAGTGTGCATAGATGTAATTGTATACTTTCTGTGCGATACCTATGTGATAGTGCAATTTGTGATATTCAGAGAAGATATTTGGTATTGCTAAAGTGAGATAATTTAGATAAAGAAACTTGCAGATGGGGCTAAAACACTCTAGGATATGGAAAAGAAGAAACTCATAAAACTTTGGAGAGGAGTTTAGGGTATTTTTTCATGGGACCCATCAAATGTAGATTCCAAGGAAGATTCCAAGAGACAAATCAATAAAGAGAGAAGTAGTGATCTGGGGATTCTCTGGAGAGCTTCCCAGGAAGGAACACAACAGTAAAGCACTGTTAGAGAACAGGTTTTCACTCTGCTTGTGAGTCTTCCAGAACTGATCAGAAGCAATCACAGATAGTCATCTTGTGGGTGCCAAACCTGTGCACCCCTTACAACTGCAATTGCTGCCAGCAATAATGCTGGCCTTTTTCCCAGTGCCACTGACGACTGCAGGCCTTGCAAGCTACTACTAATTTGTAAATCAGACCATGAAGAAAAAGACTTTCATTGTTGTTTTCTTGTTTTTTTTTTTTTTTCCAGAACACAGGTGCTGAAGCTGTTTTCCTTGTTAAAACAGAGTTCTAATTCATTGTCCTACTAGCACCGGCCAATATTTATTTTAACCAGAGCTGGAAAATTCTGAGCCAACAACTGCATGTATACTTTATGAGTTTTCCTTTGTATATGTCTCATATGGTTTGTATATGATTTTGCTGGTGAAATTCACCTTTTTGCAGAGTGAAAACACATTAGTTGACAGTAATTAAATCCATTTCAATTATGCCAGTATTGCACAAGCCTTGTGGAAGCCCCCTCTTCGTAGAGAAATTTCTAAGGTGTTTTCTTTCTAGTCACTCTGTCATGAAAGTTTCCAAAAAGGTCAGACCAGTAAATCACTTCTCATGAAAGGCCTCAAAAGCTCTGAATTGTGTATGTTCCAAAGGCTAGAATAAAAGCAGTTACAGAATTGTTTACAAACGAGATCCTTTCCTTCCCTTCTAGTTCCTCTATTGTGCCAATCTTGGCTAGAACATTCTATATTCTAAGCCAAATATTGATCATTATGGACTTAAATAAGGAACTGGAATTCTTCTTAAGAGTTAGGACTTCAGATAAGTAGAGTTTAAGTGTTATGCCTTTAGCCTTGCACATGACTATAGGCTTTCTTCATGACTTTTTTGTTCCAGATGTTGGCAGATTTAGCTTTTTGAGGAATACCAATCATTGTTTGCTCAGGGCAGCCCCATTTCCTAAATTATAATTTCTTGGAATTAGCTCCTAAGGAAAGAATGTCTTGTCCTTCTAACCAGAATTTTTTTGGTCATAGCTGTCAACCTCTGTCATGTGAACTATTCCCCACAAAGATCTTGAAGATGTAAAGTTCTGGGAGATGGTGCTGACTGGACCTCAAAACAGGAGGTAGCCAATTTTATTATCTATTAAGCTTATTCTGAACTTTCATCTTCATCCATCTGTAGTGTCAGGGACATCATGTTGAGAAATATTTTCTCCCATAAAATTGTTTGCTTGTTTCTTTAAAGGTAGGCAATATATTTTATTGCCTCCATTTTTAGGATCCAGGGCGCTTAGTTCACTAGTTGCTTGTTACTTTCAGATGAGGGCACAAAAACCAGTTTCTTGAGGACCGTAGTCATTAAAATACTTTGTTAAAAAAAGCTCAGTTCATTGGGAGTGATGCCAATTGAAAATCAGAAATAATTCCAATAGAGTATGAAAGGTATCATTAAACAAACCAAATACAGCAATGGTAGGATTAAACACACATGAAGCACTGCTGAGCCTGTAAGGATGCTGCTGGGAGACATTATATCTGTAGTTGAAATGTGTATTAATCGATATTGATTCTGATGCCTTTGTTAAAGGGAAATTGATAGATGTTACGATTTGCTCCTAGTAATGTGAGAGGAAGTGTACATATTGAAGTGAGTAATTATGGTATGCTAAACTTATTATAATTTGTTAGCGTCCAATATGCCTAATTAGAACATCGGTGAGTTTCCATAAAAAGAAAATGAAAGAAGGAATAAACCTTTTTTGAATAATGAAGCTTGTTGAAGCCAGACGAATATTCTCTCATTAGCCATCAGTCATTTGTGTTTCATTTATTGTTGTATGGGTACCTGTTGTGGCTGCATCTAATAAATACTAAAGCATAAAAGTTTCTATGCCCAACTGATGCCCTCCTAAGCTACATGTTTCCTCTTGTCATCCAGATCCAATCTTTGTCACTGAATCATGATTGCTAGTTTACAGATGTAGTTTTAGTCCCTCTTTTTGTCTAATGAGGCACAAAAGTAAGCTGAAAAAAGCCTGATCTCAAAGTGTTTGTGAAAAAGCGTGTGAAAAAGGGTATCTAAAACTCCCATACATTTGAGCATGGACGGAGTTTCTCAGATTGGCTTATGTGCTACAATTTAAATTTCCTGTTTCCCGTGGTTGGTAAGGCAAAGAGTAAGAGTAAGAGAGAGAAAGTACAGGCTCAGAGATGGACATATAAGGAAAAGTTTTTCTAAGAAACCAAGCTTTTGCTTTTGTATGCTGAAATACTTTACCTCCAAGTAACCTGCCAAATCAGAAAAAGCTCTCAGTACAACTTTCCTCTGTTTATATTAAAGGCATGCTTACAATACAAGATTGTTCTTTGTGAGGAAGTAGCTAAAATCTTTAATATGCTCAAGATCTTTACAGATAGTATGATGGCACATATACCAAGGAAGCCAGAAATTGGCACTGTGTGAATAAAATATCTAATTTTATGTTAATATGCAAACTCTGTTTAATTGGTGTCACATTTAGTGTTTTTTAGGGTCTTCCAGGCTTTTTTTTTTTTCCGGTTGGTTTGGCTTTGGTTTGTTTTTTGTGAATTTGTAACGAGTCAATCAATTAAGGTTTAGGAAAATAATAGAACATGTTGAGAGAATGCTGATAGGCTGAAATGTAAACAAGAATATTTAAATGTTGACAGCAAAAGTAGAAACTGGAAAGTAGTGCAAGAAAACCAAAGGCACAAGTCTAGGTCAGTTGGCATAAATTTCCATACGCCACTCAGCCAGTTGACGTGTGAGAGTTTATATTAGTGAAGAACAGCCTCAGAGTTCAGAGTTATTTTATTACTTCTGTAATAATCTGAAGCGTACTTCTCTGCTGAGATTCAGTTAAAATACTCAGCATTTAATGATCCTTTGAATTAAATCACAATTTATAAAAATGTGTCCATGTGTTGGCACAAATATGTATCTCTCTATGTATATTTATCTTTAGTCTCTTTTTCTTTTCTTAGGGTGTTCTAACATCTAAAGAAAGGAAACATTGAAAGCCATTAGAATTAACGTACTATGTAAAATAGCAAGTTTTAATGTTGTGCACCAGGACTTTTAGGAAACTAAATATATATTACATACATTTAAAGCAAAAAAAATGGCTCTTCTATTTCTCTGGAGCTGTTAAACAGCTGAAAAAAAAGCTGAAGCATATAAAAACTCAGATGTCAAAACCTAATTCTATAGTATGCATCATGAAACGTACTTAAAGTTTTTGGTGTTGCAAAGAATTCACAGAATTGGAACAAACTGTGACTTTGAGATGACAACTATTAATACCTACTGTAGTGAGGTAGCGCAGGGATACTGAATGTATTCATTCCAGGCTGAATTAGGATATCCTGTTTATTACTCCTATCCCAAATTTCACATACCATCAAGAAATATGAAAACACTGGCTCTGACAATACTCCTGAATCTTTTTTTTTCTTTTTTGTAATAACTTTCAGAATGGTGGTATATCAGGGCAGCTATGAGTACATGAAGACAAGTATTCCTAACTATTGGGAAAATATTCTTATGATGCAAAAATGACAATTTGTGATAAAGTGGCCATTTTAATAGTAGGTTTTCATGAATTACTGAAAACAGAAAATATGAAACACAGCTGTAATTTAACTAAATATACTATAACTTCTAAAGTCTCAGAGAAAACTTAAAATGATTAAAAAATACAGTTCTATTCCAAACTCTCCACCCTTAGAGAAGTGCTGCATAATGACAACATGAAATCCAGTGAGAGCATTCTCACTTATTCTCATGAGGTATTATCTGAAGCAAAGTAGGAGAGGTGTTTCAGGATATTGGTATGAACAATGTATTTAATTTCCATAGACTTTTAAAATCTATGGTTAAGCTTTGCATTGTATGCTTTCCCAGGAGACATCATTTGGATTGTTTTCTTTCATTTGCATTAATATTGCAGAAACTTCTCATTGTCTAGCTATTATATCCCACTTAACCTTTTTTTTTCTTGAAATAGGTTTTTCCTTCACTAATACTAGATCTCTAGATAATTTTTCCCTTTCTTTTGCCATTATTCACTTTCTGTCAGATTTTAAATGTTTTTCCCATCCCTTTTCATTACTTGCTGGATTTAATTATTGTATTTGACCACTTATCTTTGCCTTTATAGGACTTTTCTGTTGTTCCTGTTGGTTGCAGCTTGCTCAACATTTTGACATGAAAATTGCAACATAAATTAAAATAGCTAGACTGCAACGTACAGTCAAACAATCCAAATAAATTCTTCAGTTGTCGCCTTTTAGCAACTGGAAGAAATTTTTTATAATGGGAATTTTGACTCTTTTCCCAGCTACAATAATGTAAATCTGTGTGCAATCTTTTTATATTGAACACCTGCATTATATGATATTTTTAATGTTCATGTGTGTATCCTCTTGTGATGGAATCTATCTTTATTGCTCCACTGTTCTCTAAATGAAACACGGGTTTTCTTCATTAGTATTGGAATGTATCTTACATATACTGAAAGCTGTAGGTTACCAGAGAAATCTCACCCTTTTAAGAGTCTATTTCTTTAGTGCATTTATTTTTATGTTGTTAGTTTATGCAATGACAGCACAACTTTATTTTTCTTCCTCTTCTTTCCTTGTTTTATATTGGTGTGCACTGTTCTACAAACAAGTTGATTGTTCTCACATTTTTTTTGAGTGATAAAAATATTGAGGAGCTTAAAATTATTTTCATTTTACTATTGCTGAAGTAGGCAGCAGCAAATGCCATATTCTACAGTGCTTGTTATTGCAACAGAATGGCAAAAAAAAAGGCCAAATAAATAAATAAAATTCACATACTATCATGATCCCAAAATGAAAATATATTTATTGTGCAGCAGGATGCAAGAATCTCTTTTCTACTTGAACAGGTAGTTGGTTCATTCTCTAGAAACCAGTCATGCCGTAATGTTCAGTTACTTAGAGCAAATCTCTCACTGGCATGTATTCACCTCAATATTCATTGTCCATCTGAGAATGACAGAGCTAACTTACCTCTCAGTGTTACTTGTAGGAAGAGGCAGAAGCAATGGTGAGCATCTTACCTGTATTGCTCAAGCTATAAACTGGTTTTGACCATATCTTTCCCCAGCAGGACGTACTACGTTGGTATCAGTGTTGGTTAATATTTTTGGATGTAGTCTTAAAACCTATAAAAATGTAGACATCAAAGCTTCAAATACTTGATACTTTAAAACTTTATTATTTTATCTGCCATATTTCTTCAGCAGATAATTAAACTATTTGTGCTTATTTAGTGGAATGACAATTTGCATGCGTTAGTAAATTTTACGGTCTGTACTACTAGGGGTTTGCTCTGTGCTCTGCTCGTTGCTGTACCTGCAGTGTGACATGTTTAGTTTCACATCACTGCAGGGGGCATGACTCACTTTCACATTCTAAAAAATTTGCATGGGACTACATAGATTTTGGTGCTAGGCTTTTGCAAGTGAAGTACCTACTGTTAAGGGGTATATCTGAACATAATGGTATCTCACTGTAAAAAGATGATGCAAATAGGCTTTGACAAAACAGCAAGACCAAAAATGTTTATGTATTTTACAGTATTTATAAATAACTTTGTAAAGATAAACCTGAAGTGTACCCAGAGATGCTGAATGGAAAGTTACAACCAGTCATAATAATTATTCTATGAGAAAGAGCTTTGGGGAAGTACTGAAGGTGTAGTTTGTTTCTTGGTAAAAAAATAAGCATGCAAAGGAGTCTGTGGCAGACTTAGAACAAGCAGGACTACCTCATGTCAGCTATGGTCGTATCTCTGAATGCTGTATACAGAGAGATCCTCCTATACCATTTGTGATGACAAAATCCATGGCTGTCTCCATCCTCTTTCCTTCCCAGTATAGCTGCACAAGAAAATGCAAGACTTTTTGCCTTCAATACAGTTCTTAGTGCTCACAAAATATTCCTTCTCTCTTCCTTAAACTAAAAATAGCAAGCTACCCTGTTAGGTTTTAAATACTGGGGGCTGCTGTGTTATGCTTATAGTCTGGCACAGAAACTATGAAGTCGGTCATTAGCAGGCTCAGGACAAGCCTCTGAGCTAAGGATTCTAAATTGAAAAAATAAGCGTAGTTCTCCTGCACCGACCTGGTATGCTGCAAGTTCTCTGTCTGCCTCATTATCAGGTAGCATGTTAGGTAAGAAGCCCTTTTCTGGAAGCTGAGAAATAGACTTAAGTAAATGACATTCAATCCTCTTAACTGGTGTGAGTAGCAAGAGAAGCAAAAGATTGGAGGTCCTGAAAATTATAACACTGTATACGTAAATGAAATTATTGGCTCATGGAGAAGTCCGTACTACAGGTTGGGCTAGACCCCCATACACTGCAAGCCAAATCTTGCTTACAAATAAGTGACTGTATTAATTCTGAAGGGTATCTTAATATATCAGGCCACTGCCTATAATCCTGAAAGTCAGTTATGCATCCACCATATTGTGTTTCTCTTTTGTATCCTACATACCACTCTCCTCAAATTTAATTTTGTCTAACAACTTCAGCACAAACAGATATATAAGAATCTTTTTTTGTAGCTCTAGTGATGTGATACTTTAGTCCTCCTGCACTTCCAAGATCCTATGTAGATAAAAGAATTAGCTGCAGAGCTACGCTGCCAAATGTCCTGTCTAGTTTAAACCTGAAGCAGTTCAGACCTTGTTCTTTGCTTTTCTGATTTTGTCAATGATAAACTGTCTCTTTCCGATTCTTATACAGCTATTTTTGCTAATATGTACCCAATTACTGTATTTGAGCACCTCAGTTCCCATCCTCAGACCAGCCATATAAGCTAGGGCGTGTTATTAGCCTCTGAGGTCCTAGACTAATGCTTTCACCAAAAGAACTGTCCTTCCACATTATATAGCATTCATGCAAGCTTGATAGTTTCCTTCATGACTGTGAGACTAGAGTACTGACTCCCATTTTTTTGTATTAGGTTTCCAAAAGAGTTGATTCTTCTCCATTGCAAAAGAGAAATTGAACAGGGTAATGTAGGTAATCCTGTGAAAGACACTATCTGTTGTCTTTTTTTCTTGGTTTGCCATTGAAATTTATTAAGGGAGAAGACATCTTTGTTGAAGGAAGAAGGAATGCCTTCAAGAGGGGAAAAAACTCCTTGCAAGCAAACGAATTAGCTGCTGGGGAGAAGAGCTTCTAGATTCAGCATGGGGCAGAAGAGGGAGCAAAGAGGAATTGGGAGCTGGGAAACTGGTGGCTTCCAAAGCAACTGGTGTCAAAAGTGGGGAGCATGTAGTCAGATCACAAAGGAAACAAAAACTTTCTTTTTGAAGCACTGGAGTGGTCTGTGAAGCTGTAACTGATTCACAGAGTGACTGAAATAATGTCTGGAACCTGCTTGTAAGGGAATTTGCTTGTAAGGACACAGGATAGACCCTTTATTTTTCTCCTCTGACATAGTTTTAGTTTTCACAGAAAAAAAAAATCTTATAGACTAGTAAACTCTGGCTTTTGAGTTTACAAGACTTTTCAGTCTTTACAAGATACAAAATATGAGAAAAAGCCCAAGGCAGATCCATCTCAAATATCATGATGACTTAGGGTCCCATCATAAGAACTTATTTCTGGTTTTATTACTATAGTATTTGAAGCAAGTTCAAAGTGTTAAATGGTTAAAGTGATTTTGGTCAAGATTTCCATGCCCCAATTTGGACAACCTCTCTATATGACAGGATGGCTATGAAAATCTGTGGTGGCTGTGCAAAAAGGAAACAGAAAATGCCCTGGAGAGTTCATTTAAGAAGGCACAATAACACTGAGGAGTGGAAGGGAGATGAGGGGTGGTTTGTAAAAACAGCTGGTAAGTTAGCTATGGGACAGCCAGTATAACTCCATTTGACACAGAAGCTAAGAAATGTCCACCTACTACAAAGTTAACCAGCCAAAATATTTTGAATGCATTTAAACCAGTCCAGCTCCTTTGGATCATGCCATTGTTGTGAATTTTCTGGTCACAGAATTGCTGTAGAGCCTTGCTCTGGTATGTCATATATGACCAAGACAAAGGCTGATGGATGTCCTGATCAGAGAGAAATCCTTACTCTAAGCTCCATTTAAACACATCCTCAAATCCCAGTTTAAAAGCTTTTCTTCCTAGAGATAAGCATAAGCACATCTTTATCTCTCTCTGATGAAGGGCCATCTCTTAAACGTACAAATAATAATAAAAAATAATATTTCTGCTTTGTTCTGAAACACCATGCAAAATGATTGTTTCCTTGGTATTCTGATCATTGACTTCAGAGTGGTTTCTGAGGCCTGAAGATGTAATACTGTATACCTTTTAATGTGACTAATATATAACTAATCCTCAGATTGCTCTTATGCTCTCTTTTTTCTAACTGTGCTTTCCTCTGAAGTATTTCCAAGTGAAGCAGATGTAAGTTTATATTGAACATATTCTTTGGTTCCTTAGTTTTTACTAGTTCTGGCCTTTTATTCAGTAGGTCTTATCTTAAATGAAAATCTTAAAATCTGACAAATAAAAAGAAGTTTTTTTCCCTCTGTGATCATACTTTTCACTCACTGCTGGCTGCTGAGGCTGTTAGGCACCACAAGCACACTCTCTAAGGAAATTTTTTGAAGAATTATTTAACAGAGACCATTAAATAGCTGTAAAAGTGTAAGAACACCAACAGATTTAAGACTTCAGTCTTATTAAGAAGCCCTCCCCTCGCATGTGGAGCTACACATAGAGAAATAAGATGATAGATAAATAAGACAAACTGGGGCAAGAAAGATACTGAAAGCCCAAGAAAATTCCATGTAGAAGCTGTTGATTGTGAAGCAAGTATGCGTTGCATAAACAGGGAGTTACAGCTTTCAAAGGTGCTGTGCACTGGTGAGCTCCTGTGTATATGGTGGAAGTTGCAAAGCCCAGGCTCAGACTGAATGCTAACTAAATATCTGTGCCTATTATTTTCTGAGTCTTCAGAGGTAGAAAGCTAGTAGGAAATGCTATCAAGTAGCTTAGCATCTGGTTGCCTGCAGGTGGCTGATAGAAAATCTAACAGAGAACCTTAAATGGGAAGCATGTATTCTGAATTTGGAGCCCACTGATCAGTATCTCAGTAGAAAAAATCAAGATGCCCTTTAAATTTAAAATCCTAAATAGAGGTTTATAAGCTTCAATCCCAAGTTTGAAAAGCTATATTCCTCCAGCAAATAAAATCAAACTCATATTTGATTTGCTTATGTAATTTCTCTCTTTTTCTTATAGAAGAATGTAGAGTTTTTAAAGGACTGTGTATCTGAACAAGAGGGACAATGCCGTCTATTGGTTTTCTAATGTTTTTCTTTGTAATGTTCAGTAATGTTTTCAAGACTACAGTTAGAAACTTAGTCAGTTAGTGGCTAGCACTGTACTGTCAGTTAAATTAATTGCAGCATACTTTGTGTGCATCTGCTTGTGCACTGCAGGCTAGTTTGGTAAAAAGTTGTCTGTCTTAGAATGAAGTTTGAAATACCACCTGATAGTGCTGTCACAGGGAAGATAAGTGTAATAGAGTTGTGCTACCATTGCTTATGTGAGTGCATCAAAGGGAGGCTTTGAATTATGATGAACTGTTGTTTAACAATTGAAGGAGCATCTTACGCTCTGGGAAGAACATATTTCTTGATTTGCATTTAAGCTATAAGGAAAACAGTGCAAAGCCATACTGCACTGAACAAGGATCATCCACATGCATTTCAATCACTTAATCTAACTTTTAAAGGTGTAATTCAGGATCGTGTTCTTTTTGTATTTGCAGTTAGGTGGAACAGATGTGGAAGGCTTAGTTTAAAATGAAATGTCCAATAAACAGTCTTTGTTTTTAAGGCATTGCTCACCTATAGGACTTTTTCTATTGAACTTTCTTTTATAGAAAAGAGTTTATCCTCTGATTCAGATATTTATTGTATTTAAAAGTATTAAAGCTGCACAGGATTCCAAAGGATTTATTTTGGGAGCATGTGATTTTTCTAAAGTGATTTACTGAAATTTGTGCTTGAAATTATTCTCATAATAATGAATTTAAATTTTGCTGGTTAGTTCTAACATAGTTAATGATTTACAAATGATGGTAAAGAATTTTCATAGTTCTTACAGTTAGATCCTAGATGTGTCCAAGGGAAATCATGCCCATATTCTTGATAAAATGTTTTTTCCACATCATATACCATAAAACTGCTTGTCTTATAGTTGCATTGATGCAACTGAAGCTCTAAATATCCCTAAGATTGCTGAGCAATCATGGTGAATTGTACAAATACCCTAGGAAAAAGAGAAAAGAAGTGACATTTTTCAAGGGCATTGCTTCCAGAACTGTGAAGTAACTAAAACTATTATTTCAGTTGTGAAATGAGGAGAACCTATTGCTAGTTACTACTGAAACTTAAAAGAAATTAGGTTGTGTCCAATGTCTAAATATTTTTGACCAACTTATTTGCTGACAGAATGTAGGTGCCACTTGCCTTTTTCTTACAGTATTACCAAAGGCTAAAATACTAGGCCCACACATTCACCATTGCCCTCCCATTATTTTTTAATTGGTTCTTAATTGTCTTTCTTTCAAAAAATGGTATACTTAATAATTTGCACAAGTATTGTGTATGAAATGAATCGCAGGGAGGAATCATATTCCACATATGTTGTGGAAATATGCCCTTTTCTTCAACATAAAAAGTTGTTATACTTTATAATTCTTGAATATTGTCCATAGACTAAAGTCTGTAAGAACTAGAAATGCCAGAAAGAGGAGGCTGCTGTCTTTGCATGCAATATAAATGTAAATTTTCATCCCAAAGTTTATGAATATATGTTCACATACTTTTAAACAAACTGGCCCTTTGAGGCCTTTGTCACCACCAAGTAACTGTCATGTGATAAATAAGAGAAGGTCACTAATCGTAACTTAAAATACTTAAGGATAACAAGTACAGTATTAGCTATGGAAAGTATTGAGCCAGAACCAAATCTAAACTGCTAATTGAGAAGTCTGGCTGTTGACACATGGCTCTCATGATTAATACAGCCCCAGGCATAGTTTCATAATTACAAGGAGTGAAAGCATCTTGCCACTGACAAAAACTGCCCTCAAAGATCCTCACTGCTCTTTATAGGTATTCTCTTGGATGTTGCCTCAGTTGAGCAGTAGTAAACTTATATTTAAATTGTCCTCTTTTAAGCAGCAATGAATAAAATTGCCTGACTGAAAATTATTCTGAGTTCTACCTATGAAATCATGCCTGCCAGGACTCGAATATGTTCACCAAGTAGTCTCTCTTTGCTTGTTAAAATGCCTTTTGTTCAAACAATCTCTTCTCCCTGTTCATCAATATTCCCCACAGCTTTGCACTGCTTAAGTTTTGTGTGGGCATGCTGTCCAAATGAGGGCTGGATTCAGCCTTTATTCATTCTGAGCAGTCCCTTGAAATAAAATTGAACTGAAGTAATCAGCTCTTACAAGGTCTCATCCTGAAGCTAAGACATTTGGGTTGACTGGGGTAGTAACTGAACTTTGAAGTTTGCCCAGCATTATTAGCGGCATGTAAAATCCTTCAAAGCCAGATGCAGCCATTTTCCTGACATAGAGTTGGAACTTCTAGAGGGATGCTAAATTGGCATCAGTGAAATAACTGTTACCAAGGCAGAAGTCTATGTGAATAACACTGTCACAGTCCAGCCCTATTTGAGTTTATAAATATAATTTCAAATGCGTAAAGCCAGATACAGGTCAGAATCTAGCTAAGGGAGGATGCAGGGATCAGACAGAGACAAACTGGCATAAGAAAAGAGGGAAATCTATGCCAAAGAAAGAAACTAAGAAACAATAGTGTCCTTCCCAATCAATGATATTTATCAGCAAAAGAATGAATGAGAAATTTCTACAGCATTAATCATGCTTTTTCCCCTCTAGAGAGCTCCTCATTCAAGGACTGACCCCTTGTCTGGCATTGTGTGACGCGTGATTTTGTTAATTAAACACAAACCTCTTGAATGTGCTGGGCTCTTCAAATTAGCCTATTAGCAGTTTAACACAATTAGATGACTTAAAAACAGCATCCCTTCTTAAATTAAGACATTCGTTCCTTCTTTATAGTGTCGGTCGTGTTGTGTCCCCCCCCCCCCTTTTTTTTTCTTTTTAACCTGGAAATACCCATTTCCCAGCTGTTTTAAAATAATGTGCTGGTTTGACATTGCAAAGGCTGAGCTGGATTCTCCAGCTGAATTCTGCCATTCTCACTCAGGGTGAATATTCCTTCCCTGCCTGAACCAATCCCTTCAACTAAAGAGAGCTGCTCATCTTGAGCCAAGTACTGCTCTATGGATGTGAAGTGGCAGAATGGGATACTTGCTGAAGTTATATTTTATGAATGTTCACAACATGGAGTTTTGGTGGGTGAGATTGACAAGCTATTTTGGTGAAATTCTTGATTAAAAAGACTTCCTGCAGAAATCATTACCTACAGGGCCCGTAGCAGCCAGCACTCATTATTAGTGGAAGTAGTCTCCAAGAGACAATATAGATGTTTGGAAGGTTAAGGTTGAAAAAGGTAAGTTTTGTGTTCTTGTTTCATCTTAAAAAGCTCCAATCAAAAGCCTCAATAACCCCTCAGACGTGATGATGCTCTGTCACCCTGCTATCTGAATTATTTGAATGTGTAGGCAGGATTTGGGGGGGTGTGGGTGTTGCGTGTGATGTAACCCAAGGAAATATTCTTTGAAGAGGCTTTGAATATGCAGTAACTAGCATTTAAAAACTGACAGATTTTGCACAGCAATTCTTGGCAGCTTGAGTGTGATAAATAAGCTGGCTAAGATTTGAAATGAGCTTTTTTTTTTTTAAACTAAATTTTTGTCAATACAGATACTGCCATTTTAGCCATATCCATTGAAAGTACTCTTCTTTAAAAATGGGCAAGATTATAAAACAAAAGTCTTCTAAAATTCTGCAGTTGCTTGTATGGAAATTGATAAGAATGGCTTGCAGCTAGTAACTTAGCCCAGAAGGCAAGTAAACGCTGAGTAATGAGGGATGGTTATGAGGGAAGGAACATACTCATGCCTTTCAACAAACACCGTACATAGAGATAACTTCATAGAACTTTTACTGATGCTCCTTTTCACCATAGCATAGGTTCCACCACAAAACTTTTAGTTTACCATACTAGATCTCAGAGCTGTACCCTTTGGGTCAGTGTGAGTTCTGCCAGTCATTTCAGGCTAGATCAGGCTGTATTTGGACAAGTGAAGTTAAAAAAACATGTCAAATTAAGCTGTTTTGCAGAGACCAAGTAGAAAACCCCATTTGTATTTTTGGTGTGCAAGGTAAGACTGAGCTGCAGCACTCTTCATTGTGCCTTTCTCCCTCTAAACATGAAATGCTAAAATTGTCAATTACTCTGACATGTGGTGATCTTTGAAGAACAAATAGCTATAAGGACAAGTTATAAGGCCAACATAATGTACAAAAGTGCAGTCACAGAACTTTTTTCCTTAGATACTGGCTCAGATTTTCTCTTAATGTGCAGTGAATGCTGAGACACACATAGAGCTATCACAAAGACCTGAGGAGTTGTGTGCTATAATTTGTACACCTTTATTGTCTTCTCTGTCATACTGCATCTAAGCCACAAGTGTCTACAGAAAATCTTGCAATGACCATTTTGGAGAACTGATGCTACAGAAAACTAGGCTTTTTTTATGGATTGCTGAAATCATATGGAAATCTTGCTACATTTTATCTTCAGAACTTCTGGAGTTGTGACTGAACTAAGTTTAAATCCTGTATCCAATATGTTTGTTAACTTTTATGAAGTTATACAACAGATAAATACATTCTATAATCTTAATTTTGTTTAATATTGTATAGTCTAACTGTGAGTTAACTCATTATAAAAATGTCTTCCCTGAATTTTAAAATGTTAAAAATGAATATTCTCCTTCCCTTCCTCTCCATCCCCCCATATATAGGTATATATTTATATAGATATATTTATGTGAAAAAATCCTGACTTTTGTTAGTATTATGATAGGAAATAATTATGTTTTAGGGTTTGTTTTCTTAAATTTTAGTTGCTGTATAAACAAGCAATAGAGAACTGGTCAGCAGTAAGGATCTTCTATACTAACAGCTAACGGGAAAGAAGTAACTGATTCTACCTGGACTAATGTTCTCTCCGTTAGAAAAGGCTGGTTTAAGCATAATTTACACTATATTTGGTATTCTTAGGACAGTTGAGAAGTGGCCTATTCTTTGATAATGTTGATTTTCTTTAGAATTTTTTTTTTTTTTAATTTACACGACTCAGCTGCAAATCTTCATTCTTCAGCCCATGTATTTCACTTTTCTTCCTACAGGTCACATTCTTCCATCAGATTACAGTACTAACACACAATTATCTCTCATACTTATATGAATAGAAAATGCATTGTAATACCTCAAAAATCAAGGGCAGAGATAGTTCAAATTCTAGCCAACTCTTACTTCTCCCCACAGAATAGGGGCATGAGACGCCCAGACTGTGATCCTATATATATTTGAGAACTATTTCAGAAATTAAGATTACAAATTTTTCCTGAAAACCGATTCTCAGATTTTTTTAATGAAAAGTGGGAAGAATTTGGTTAAAACCCCGGTTCTAATTCCATCAGCTTTCATAAAATGCTGTCTTTGTATTAAGTCTTTTATTCCTTTGATTAATTAAGGGTTACTTCATAATTAGTCAAGTCTAATTATTGTAGTGTATACTCCAAAGCTCAGTAAATCTAATGCAAGTATGCTGGGCTCCGTTACACTGGCTTTGAACCACAGAAAAGTTTTTGCTGATGTCCTATGAGCAAAGGCTGAAGGTTTTGTCCTATCCTCAGGTTTATGCATAGATTTTTTTTTTTTTCCCCAGAGAAGGCTTCCAGAACATTGTCCTCAAACAAGGATACTTCACTTTGTAGTCAACTTTTTTGACTCCCTTTCAAGTCATCTGCAATTTGATGTTCCTATAGCACCTTCTATGTACAGTGTAATCTACTAGAGGTACAGCCAATTCTCTCAGAATATCTGATTCAGTCATGCTGACAGTGCTTTTATTGTTAAATATTTTTGTCATCACCTGTAGAAATATCTTAATGGAAAGTGCCATACCAAATAGTGATAATGACAGGCGACACAATACATACAGACAAATCTATAATAACAATAGCTTCCCATATTGCAAGCATTAAAAGCAAACATCTAGTTAGAAAACAAATATTAAAAATGTGAGAGGGCAGTACAAATTGAAGAGGAGAATCACAAAGTCTGAGAAGGTGTGGGATGGGATAGAGGCTGAAAAGTTAGATTGTTGTTTAACATGCTAACAATTTCTTTTGTTCTGTATTAAACTAGTGAACATTTTCCATGCTTAAGGCAAGGTTAGGCATGAGCTGATAAAATGCTTAGTATTTGCATATGCTTTAACTGACTATGGATATGATGCATGGTTGAATGTCATGCCCAGTAGCTAAATCGGTCATGGCGCCAAAGCATAAGTGCTCAATAGCAGTTGTCTGAGACAACAGTTCATTATGTTGTTCTAAACCACTAAAATTCGGTCATTAAGCATGGGGTTAATGGAAGAGAACCAAAATACAGTAAAGCTGCTATAGGCATATGGTTGTACATTAAACAGTTTCCTTAGATCAGAAATTAATGGTAAATATCAGTCCCTTATTGATATATTATGCTGTTGTACAGTAAGAAAAAATTGTCAGCTTTAGATACTCTGAGTAGGAATGACCACTTCCCAAAGTCAAAACTCTAATCTATATATTCTGACCTGTTCTGCACCTTCAGAAATAGGACCTCTCCCCTTTAGAAAGGCATTCCTCGTTGTCAAAAGCATCTAATTATGCAACCCATTCAATTCTACCTAAATTGTCAGTCTGTATTGTGACACAATAGGCATGACAGGTTGAAGGAACCCTAGATTCTAGCAATGCTCTAAGATACTGATGTAAATCAGGTTCAAAATTGAAGAGGCATTATCACTTACCTTGCATGATAATGTCAGATCATCACCACAGACTCCATCAACAGTACAAAGTAGAACAAAAGGCATTGCTTTAGCCCCTGTTATCAAGGTGATATCTTACAGGGGGACATAGCTTGATTTACCACGTAGAGCCTTTCTTGCCAAATCTTTTAGAATGAATATATGGTACTTCTACTATTCTGTCCAACAAGTACTGAATGCTTAAATTTTCCTGCAACCAACAATTGTGAACAGAGTGTTGATGATGTTGGAAGTGAAAAATAATTCCTGAGTGGAAAACTATTTGTAAACAGTAGAAACTAAAAATTTAAATTTAATTTTCCCAAAATTGTAATGAGGGAGAGGATGTATGTCCCGAAGTTTTGTGTGAAGGACAGGAACATAATTACTATTTATTCTTGCTTCTAATCTGGAAATAATAATGACCGATAACGTTTTGCTATTCTGTCTGATTAATACCCGTTTGTGGCTCTGTTTCAAGGAAGTTGTGAGTGTATATGGCAAAGTTAAGTGCATATTAAAATAACTTTATGCTTTGCCATACACAATAACCTTACAACCACTTCAGCAGAACTAAATAAACAATGCAAAAAGCACTTTGAAAATATTAAATTTAGTTTCAAATTCAAGTCAATCAAACATGGTTAAAAGACTGTTGTGTTCTTTTTTCATACCTGTGCTGTGTACTTGTTTCAGCAATGAGAAAAAAAAAAAAACAGTTTGGAATAAATTAATATTTGAGATATTGTTCTTGCAAACTGCATGTTATTTACTAGTTACAAAAGTCCTGAAGTCAGTGAACAAAGGCATCACTTAGAAAAATTGGACAAATATTCAGATGTGTGTTTCAGAGAGTCCCACAATCCTATATAATTTACCAATCTGTAAAATAACCATTCTAACACAAGTTAAGGTGAATAAATAATGACAATAATGTCACCATTTTAGAGCTCAGCTCTTAAGAAATTAATAAAATAAAAAAATAGAATACACAATAATCTTGAGAATATTATGATTTTTGCAAATATTTCATGAACAGAAATAAATTAAATGAATATAATACATACAATGAGTATAATACATACAAAATATGATTTATGTATTTGTCTCAAGGGTTTTCCGATATCTTGACATGAATTCTAAACATGTGATGAGACTAACAAACCTCAAAGGCTGTACATATATAGAAAACTTTTGTGAAATGCTCTTGCTAGATTTAGAGGCAAGTATATTTTCTTCTGCCAATTATCTCTGATGTCCTCTGACCAGGACAGCATCACTGAGAGGTATAATAATTTATTGAGACAACACAATACAAAAGATCAAGGTGTAGAAGGAAATTTGTATCTAATCTTTTTTTCCTTCCCTTTTTCTATACACCTGATAAATTTATCCTTGTTCAAGACTGACCACAATTTAACTGAATAAGCCAGTACAGTTGGTATTACAATATAAAGAAATAAATAACAAAATATTTAGAAAACCAACGTCTTAGTGACTCTGTGGTATGCCTAGTCTACCTTGTTGCCAGAGAAGACATAATCCATATAGGGTAATAGAGACAAAGGCAAGGGAAAATCACATTGAAATATGATGGACGGAAGTGTTTTCTTCATAAATAATGAGTCATTTTAACATAATTATATTGCCACTGCCATACTTGTTTGGCTGATGTTTGGCACATACTTCTTTCTTTTTAAATGAGTTACAACTAGGAGTAAATCTTTAACTTACTCTAACTGGTGAATACTGGATTCTTAGTGATTCGGCTGTTGAAAACACGTAAGCTAATTTTAAAATGTATATCTAATGTATATTATGCAAGTTTTTGGCCCCTTCTCAGTGTGGCCCAAAGTTCTAATACTAAAAGTAATGTTAAGTGCAACTATTGTGGATATTTTTAGAAATGCTCTGCCACCCACACAGCCTTCCATTTAGTTTCTTTGTGTTTGTGGGAGGAAAACATCTGCTGGTGTAGTATATTCCCAAAGACTGTACTGCCTGTTGGAATGGTTTTTCATTGTATCTTAGACTTTTATTAAGAGTTTAGAATTTTGCTAATATATAAACAAACAGACAAAAAAAATAGTGCTGTAGTAACTAAGATAAACATTTCCCAGGAATGACACAGATTCAGCAAATTAGTTACCCAGAATAAAGAGTATTAGTAGGAATATACTGCATGATAACCTAATTTCATGACTGTTACCTGCTACATTTGTGTATCAGTATCAGTATAGAAAGCCTACAACAGCTGAATGGTGCTTTTCCTTTGCAATGACTTGGGAAAGCATTAGGTTAGTCATCCTCATGACAGCATGTGTGAAGTAACCGTGAATTATTGTGCTATCTTGTTTTGTTTGTAGTAAAAATAAGAAAGTAAAAAAGGAGTGCTTTAACTGCCAGCAAAGTTGTCAGTATTGAAAGTAAAAATCCTACCTTCCTGATGGCATAGCTGATTGACTGCATATACACTGTCACTGAAGAACAACAGAATAACTACCGGTCAGTGACACGGAAGAAAGTAAATTCAAACGAATATACACTTGAATCATGTGTGTCCAGACAGGTGTTCTGGTAATTTTTCTCACTGCTGAGTAATGGTTTAAATCACAGAATCACAGAAT
>VZSZ01008633.1:1912168-1925320 GCA_013398815.1 Ibidorhyncha struthersii | reverse complement strand
TCCTCATATGAAAGATGTTCCAATCCCCTAATCATCTTTGTAGCCCTTTGCTGGACCCTCTCCAGCAGATCCCTGTCCTTCTTGAACTGGGAGCCCAGAACTCTGACAGGTAAATTGTAGAGAACAGTTTGAAATTATGCTGATATAAAAAAAGAGACAAACAAATCTTCAGACACCTAATGCACATGGGAGTTGCCTTGTCTTTTGGGTGACAGATGAGAACATCATGAGTGTTGAGGATAATACCTGGTAAAACTACGACTCCCTAGTTTTCCTCTGAATCTCTAGGCAAGGAACAGAGGAGCACACATTTCTGTAACCTGAAACACCAAAGTTCTTGTGAGAGGTCATCCTTTCAGTCACACTTAAAGTGTTCTGAGGGAAGAAAACACAAGGTTTCAGAGGTACAAGGGGTCCAATAGCTTCCTTGCTCTTCTGCTTCCTAATTTTGTGCATTATTGCACTTTCTCACCAGGTTTACCATCTCCTACAATGGTGTTGCACACCTTACTACAGATAGGATTTTTGAGGAAGTACTATCTACTGAATTTTTATATAGACAAAGCCTTACATTTGTTACATTAAAAACAAAGTTAAAAATTAGAGAAAATACTCAAAAGAATGACATTTAGAAGCTCAAAGTGTAGCTATCTCAAAAAAAAAAAGAAAATAAAATGTTCTTTACATTTTTAATGTCTGATTATTTTAAAGGCGATTTCCTAATTCTAAAAACCCCAGTTCCTAATTCTGAAACGTTCAGGACTGAGAGTCCATCATACCAATATTATCATTAAACTGTCTTGCTGAGTCATCTCATCTGTGGCAGCTACTTATATGTTTCTACAATAAGATTAAAGATCTTATACTTAATTTTTTTCTGTTCTCTTTTGCTTGCTTTCTTATTTTACCCACACTTCTCATCCAGGCACGCAGGAATGCTCGTCCATTTGCGTTGGAATAATTAGAAAACTCAGAAAGTTTGCATTTAAGTGGCTGATTCTTACCCCCCCTCTCCAGTGGCTGCTCAAATGTAGAAAATAACTTTCATACAACGATCTTTAATTTGTTTTGTTATGGCATGGATTTCAAAAGCTGAGAAAATAACATCAACACAAATGAAACTCCCCATCTATTAGAACAATCAAACCACACTGTTATTCAATCATTTTGTTCATAAATCTCTTGCTAATAATACAGGTACATCTGGCATTATGTTTCCCTTCCTTTCTTCCTGAAAATTTCGTTTATGCCCCCCACCCCTGCTTTTGGGGGGAACTTTTCTACCATGGTTTTGTTCTGTTACCTGCTTTATGATTCTCTGTCTGATACTCTTCACCTCTTTGTTGTCCCTTTAGCAGATGTTTCTTTCCTATGCCTAAATTCTGGTCGCTTCTCCTTTCCATTTTTCATTTGTTTTCTCTCTCTCCTGCTGGCAGACAGATGGGGGACGGGCTGCTTGGCACTGAAAATGTTATAGAGAGGTTTAGTTCCCATCCCACTATGAGAACAGGCTGTTCCTGTGATATTTCTTTGCAAATAGAAGGAGAACACTCTGGTGTACCAAATGGCACCTTCCTGGGACTGCTCTATTTTCATGCCATTCTGAAAAGTCCTCGAAGATGTTTGTGGAAAAATTTGATATAGAGCTGTCAGCCCGGGTTTGTGTCCTTTTGTCTTCCACCATTTACATGTACCAAGTACTAGATCTAGTCAGCATTTTTCTTTTTGGGTTATGCATTGAAAGACAAATGTAAAAGAATAGCTGGCTTGTACTCTTCCAGTAGAAGCACAGAGTTCTCAAAACACAGAATGTTCCTTCTAGCAAGAAAGAATACTTACTGCATATATTGAACTGGAACACTATCTAAGCATACATCAGAGGCTCATCTCATATGCTGCTTCTATCTGAGCAGCCTGGTGCTACAGCCATACTATTAACGTGCATCATTGCACTCAGAAACATACTACGCAAACTTCTGCTACTTTTTAGATGGTAGATAAAACAAGTTGTGTATTATTTTTTTTTTAATTTTGTATGAGCTTGATTTGAAAACTAAAATAAAACTCTGTTCCAAAGTACTTGTTCACAGTTACAATTGATTTCTCCTGCTGAAGAGATACTGGTAGATAGACTTCACCTAGGAGGATTGCCCTACCTGCAGCTACTTATTTCTGAGTGCTTACCCTATTCTAACCTTCTGTGTTTTGGAAATAAGGTCTTAGCTCTCTCATTAAAATATAGATTGAGAAATTTTGCCAAAACATCCTTCCCTGAAGGAAAAAAATCAAAAGAAAAAATCTACAAACAATATTACATTGACTTGGGATTTTATGAGCAGCTTAAATCTTCTTGCTGAGATTGAAACACTGTCTTCATATGACTTCCAAAAAGTTGAAGTTCAAGGAGTTATAGTTCTAAGGATTACTTTATTATTTGTATTTCCTTTAATCTGGTACTTTTCTCTTCCGGATGGGGTTTGAAATGCTGAGGTCTGAATTTACTTTGTTGAAATAGTTGGTTGAATTGGGAAATAAGGAAGGCAAATTTGTCATCTTGTGTCTTATGACTCATTTAGCTTGTCATATTTGCAGTTGTCATATATGCAATTTTAATCATTTTGAAAGCAGCATTGTAAGACAGCACTTTGAGGCAGATCTGCAGTTAGAAGCTAGGAAAGTCAAAACAGATTCCCTGTTTCTGTCTTCTGCAGCAAATGAGTTTGGACAGACCTTGATAGATATAAGTTACAGAGAATTGACATTCAGAGTCAGAAACATCTTTTGTTCTCTTTGCAAACAGTGCCAATCATCTTTAATTTCTCTGTAATTTTTGACACAAAAAATTTTACTGGAAAACAGGGTCCTAAATCCCTTAGGAAATCTGTTTGTTCTCCTGAGGAAATAAAAGTTTGATGTTTGTATCTCTGATAAAGAATAAATATATTTTGTTGCAGTCTTTCAGGGGCTTAGTCTTTGTGTTTGTTTTTTTTTTGAAGGACGTGAGTGGAGAGGTGGAAAGGCTGTTTTTGCAAAGAAAAATTCCTTTGAAATTCTAAGCGTTCAGGATCTAAGCATGTGTGGGGCTACTTACTATGTACTATGCAAAAAAATCATGCCTGTATTTTTCTTATCTAGTCAATATAAATCTATTCTACTTTTTGGTAAGTCGGATGACAGGACTACAAAATCTTGGACATGATGTGACGTATGTATGGTGTCTCACTTAACTGCATTTTAGTATAGAGAGTGGGACATCATACTTATTTTGGTGGAGTATCCTACAGAAGATGCTGTATGATGTTTCTCTGTTATATTTCCCTTTAAACAGTTCAACCAATCAGTGAAAAGCAAGAAAGATGCAATCTGCTATGGGAAGAGTCTAAGATGAGGAAAGAAATACTATGTGTTTAATGGATGAGACAAAGATAGAGCAAATGTAATGTTTTATTAAATTTTTAGTTAGTTATGCAAATATAATGTCATACACCTAAAAATTGTATGTGCTGTTTCAATAGTTGACTCTGTGCACTGATTTAAAGGATGGTGATACGGATAGATAAAAAGTGTTTGCAGTATCAAGGACCTCTTTTTTCCTCTTTGTATTTGAATAGAGTTTGAGACTGGTCTGGTGAACCAGTATTCAATTACCAAAACAATTTTTTAAGGTTGTTTGTTAGAGTTCTAAGTGGCTACTGTATTGAGTAATTTAAAATACTGAGATGACTGCTAATGGGCTAAGAGCTTTTCATGTCTAAGGTATCAATACCCTAGATTTCAAATTTACAGTGAATAGACAGGAATATAGCTAAAAAAAGGTTTGTATAAAATTTCTACTCTGGATTGTTCTAGCCTAAAAGTCTCCCTCAAAACAACAACCACCCTCCCTCTTACTGGCTGATATTCCTAAACTAACATTTCCTCATTTGAAAATAGGAAGGGCTTATACTATATCATTTTTAATTACATGATACATACTAGTATGTATCTTAAGGAATTTGCATTGTATATTTTTTTTGGCCTCTGCACTTTTCAGGGCTTGTGAATAAATCAAACAGGAGAGATAGACCATTCATTTAGCTAGTCTTTAAGAGAGGCTGAATTTTTTCCTGGCTATTAATTTTACTATAATTTCAATGCATTTTCTTTTAAAAATAATATGTTAGAGTCAGCTAAAGCCAAAAAAAAAAAATATGTTTAAGTACCCTTTGGCAGAATTTTCAGAACTAAAGATGTCATCTGCAAATGAAAGTCCTTTACTGTGAACCTTATGAACTGTGTCATTATGTTGAGTTTGGTAGCCTTTATACAAGTGTTTAATCAGGTTGTTACTTTAAAAAAGTGTAATAGAAAGCAACAGTTAAGTGTTGGTGATTCAATCTTTGGAATATATTGCCTCTGAATGAGACAAGACATCAAAATGCTGGAGTTTAACTTATTGCTTTGATTACTTAATAATGCAGATTGCAGTCTTTATTGGAAGGCATTAGTCTCAAAACACAGGGGTCATGTGCTGACTGATACAACTTACTATGCAAGAATGGCATATCGGTGTTGCCTGTGAGAAGATACCATAATTCGCTTTGCAACTATGTATGCTGAAGAATACATAATACGAGGTGCTCCCAAAGTTGGTATGAACCACTGCTGCCAAAGTCAATGTGAAGTTAACATTAAACCCAGAAGCTGTGTAGGTGTATGATTTGTATGCTTCGCTGTGCAATGGTAGTCAAGGACATTGCTATTGTTAAGCTCAAACAATGAGGTCAAGTCATATCTTCCTTTCCTAGTTCTGCTCTAAATTCCCTGTAGAGACCGTTGTGTTCACTTGGTTTGCATTTAGAAGGGTATTATTTTCAATTCTGCTAGCTAAATGTCAAACTTGCATTTAAGAGTGTCATAAAAATCCACACTTAATGCTCCCACCACCAAACACTGAACAGTCACTGTGCCACACAAGTAGACCCAATGAATTTATATTCCCAAGTTAACTCCTGATTTCTTTTTTTCTGCTGCCTACCATCTCTGGACTTTCCTAGTTTAGATCCTTCACCATTTATACAGGAGCTGTAACACCTCATTTAACTTGCTCAGGAACAAGGGTTGTTCACAGAGGTCCTTGCTCATGGAATCTAATATGATCCACAGGATCAATCCAGAACTAATATAACCTATCCATATGGCTTATAGGTCAGACTTTATCAAATCTGAGGCTTGCCTGCCAAGAATATACTGTGCAGATATAATAAAAGAGAGTTACTGCTTCCCTAAGTAATGTCTTCTTTGATGGAAAAAAGAAAGAAACAATGTATCACCTCCTAAGAGGCATTATTTCCAACTGGCAAATCATAACACAAACACATATAAAACATTATCATTCAAAATCCCTGAAATACCTAAAAGTTTCAGCAGTATTTCACTGGACAGAAAGTCAAAAACACCTCAGGACCAAATCCTAGCCAATCCTTCAGCCTTTACGCTCCTAGAATCCTAGGGATTTAGGGAATACAAGAAATGAGACTCTGAAGGGTAAGGAGCTGATAGAATTAACCAGCTAGCTTGGTGCTGGTGGACAGTGTTATATAGAATTTAAAATCAAGAAATCCCTTAAACATAAGCAACTTCCTCTTGATGTGGCTGAATTTAGTAGACTATGCATCTGCGTTACACAGAAATAATTGCTGTGCTTTTAAATTTAAATATTTCTAGACTACATTTAGAAAAACAACGTAGTTCCCAATTGCATATACTTTATTATTGTTTTATTGTTGTAATACACGAAACAGACAATAAACAAGTAAGTTTCTGACATCATAGAGCCGTGGGATAGATTCTTTTGCAACTCAGTCTGTAAGGTGTGGGGCTTAATCGTCACTAGAAGTTTGCTAATGCATTTTATATTTTTCAGGGATTAAAGGAAAATCTAACTCTGTTTTTATTTTATTATAGCTATTTGAAAAGCACGTACTGCTTTAACTGGCTCAGCTCTGGTACTTCAAAATGATCCAGTTCCATATCCTTCTGAAGCCCACGAAATGCATGTTCTAGCAATTATGTATGTACTTTCCAAAAAAGAAAGCCTATTTAGGAGCAGTGTACCAGTAAGCATAATGAAATCACTGTAGAAAAATTAGAATCCTAGCAATGCTTTTTGATGCTCAGTGCAATCCCTATACCTCTTCAACAGCCTGTCACCACCCTTTGCCAGCTTGGGTGTGAGCTTCCAGGCTACCAAAATCCTGAGATGGAGATATTTAGGGAACAGTCACCAGACTGTTGGGCAGCTGTGTTGACGGGCTGTTACCCACTTCTGTCAGGTGGACTCTCTGCCCAATTGCTACTTTTGCCACTTCTGGAGGTGCAGAGGTCTGATAGGCACAAAGCTATCCTCCTACATTTCTCCACTACCTGTGCTATCACTATTTTAAACACTTGCCCTAATTGCGCTGAATTTGACTTCGAAGTGGCTTGGCTGTTGCTCAGCCATGCCATTTAACTGAGGAGGAGAGGCTGGAGCGCTCTCCTCTTCATCAGGTGTCCTTCACACAAACATGCACACTCTCTTCTAAGGATATCTCTCTTTCTCATTGTTTCAGGCTATGGTGTGGAGGAAAACAAATAAATAAATAACTCCGTGCAAGACAATAGGCATATCTCATGCTGTCAGGAGTGCAGCTGAGTAAGAACATCAAAGTCTCCATTCTAGTACAGGAGACTGTTTCCATTGACTGCTGGAAAAAGCAGAGAGGTAGCATTTGGTATTTCTAGCATATGGACTGGTTTACATCCTTTACCATCCCAATTTGTTCCATAAGCAGGAATGCATTCAAAAAATCAAAGAATCATTTAAGTTGGAAAAAACCTTTAAGGTCATCGAGTTCAACTGTTAACCTAGTGCTGGCAAGTCCACCACTAAACCATATCCCTAAGCGCCACATTCACTGCCATCAGGAAAGCAAGATCTAACCAGGTGACAAATAACCAGCAGGGAACTCCTGGCACCATCCAACACGATCTGCTTAGACATGTCATTAGACTCCTGCCATCCTTTCTTCTCCAGAACTAGACATAAAGAGATAGAGCTGTACTCTGCTACATAGACATTCCATTGGTTTGCCAGTCAGCTATCATGTCATCCTGATGTTTCGCGGGCAGACTCAAGCCTGGCTTGCCTATGCTGTAGTAGACGCTGCCTGCCTCATGGCCTGTGCTGCGCAGCAGCATACGGCCTCATTACTGTGGTGCCATAACCTATCTAATATATTCTGCTACTGAACAGGGCTTATTAACTTGGCCTCAGCCAAAACCAGCAGAAATCACACAGCTTCCAGCTGGCTTCAAGTACAGAGTAAGTACACAATCGTCTGTGAAACAGCTTAAGTCCATAGCCCAACTTAATGATGCTTTTAGAAATCAGTTTAAGTTGCGTATAACACAAATTGGGAAAGTCTTGTGGAGACCAAAACTGTCGTTCCTCTCCCCCTCTCATTAAGCACTCAACAGTTTTGAATCTAGATTTATAAAAGGTTATTTAAAAGGTTTGTATCCATCAACTATTTTACAACAAAAAACAAGTTACGCTACTGAGTAGCACAGTAAGAAATAGGAGATAACTGAGATACTAATACATACTAATTATTAAATGGCCCCTTTTTACATGCCATTCGGTCTTCAGTATGATTTTTCAGTGACACCCTTAAAAGCAAAAGTGTGATTCTTTTCGCTTCAAATTGCTAGACATTACCTGAAATACTTCCTACTCTTCTCTGAAGATATACCAGCAAAAAAGCTATACAATTCAAGCCACAATGCAAGTTTTCTGGAGTCATCACTCAAACCCAGGAGTGCATTATCCCAAACAATCTTACATTTCTAAATTATTGATAATTAACGTCTACTGAAGTATAAAAAGAAACATATCTCAGGCCCAACCTGGTAGTAGTCATCTGTTACATTAAGAGTAGAATAAAAGCTTCCTTTTTTGCAAATAACCATACTGCCATATGACAAATAATTAGATGGCATAGATCAGTTTCCTCTATTTTATGCAGTAGTCCTTTAAGGTGGAAACTATATCTTATACTTATATAGGGATGTTCAAACGTAAATTGATGCATAAGCTTGAAGTGGCAGTTAATAGTCAAAAAGCTTATAAAAAACATACATAAAAAGGCTTCTGAAAGTTGTGTACAGTTTCTTGAGTTAATAGTACATGAGATGACGCATTTCAAGTAGAATAAAATTTAAAAAGAATTCTGTGACAGCTTTTTAATTTTTGTTTTCATTAACTCAGACATTTTTCAAAAATCGCTTCAGCACTCAGGAATATCAATCATAAAATCTTTTGAGATCTGAGACACTTGGAATTTGACTCTATATTTTAAACATTTCTTACATTTCCTTAGTTTTCAAATATAAAATCAAAAGTGACTTATAACCCATGACCTAGCTGATTCTTAGAAGAAGCATCTGCATTTTGGGTTTATATGGATTATAGGAATACTTCTGTATTCCTGAAAAATATGAGGGTAGGCTTGGGTACTGAAAGCTGTTCAGGAAACAAAAGTGTATGATTTCCTGATGGATTAAATGTAAAGCTATGATAAGTTCTTGTTAGGTTGCCCATCCAGAAGAAAGTATCGCATCAGAACTAAAATGGCAAGTACAGGTTTAGAGCTGCTCCAAAATATTAAAAGTGCTCTTTACACTGTCTCAAGCTGGGGACAAGAACTTTTTAGTTAAATTTAAATTGAAATATTAATGGAATCATATCCTGTGGAATAGCTCTGCATATCTTTTTATAATAGGAAATTTTGATACACAGCAGTCTTGAAACAGTTAAACCCCAGAAATTCCCTATAAACATTACTATTGGTTATGATTAATAACTGAAGAAAACATAAAACCAGGAACTACTCTTATAATCTTACTCCTATCTGGTGCTTATGACAAAGTGCTGATCCCAAAAGCATTTCTCCTATGTATACTTAACTTTACCATGAAAAGACATATTGATGTGTTAGTAGAATAACCAGTAACAGTAATACTAAACAAAAGGAGAACTGCTCACTAAATTGGGACGTAAAGTCCCATACTAATAAAATGGTTTTAGTATTTTTTTTCCTTCTTTTAAGTTCCTCAACAGTCTTTTGCTGTGTGATATATGTAGGATAGTGCTATAGAAGGGGGATATTAAAAAAATACTAGAAGTATATAACTTGCCTTATAACATCTAGCATGACTAAGGCAGGCCTCAACTAGAATCAGTCTCTATTACAGCATGAAACACCCCCAGACTTCATAACAANCAAAAAAAAAAAAAAAAAAAAAAAAAAAAGAAACTTTCCTAGAAAAAGCTACATAATTACACATCGCTGGGTAGTAACAACAACTAGAGGGAAAATTGATTAAAATAGGAATTCACTCCCTTTATCCAGAAAAACTGTTCTGCAATTGCAGATCTCCTTCGCTACCTTCACTCTGTATGGGGCAATGAGGATAACTGCTCAAACAAGATAATTAACTGAGATTGCTGACATATGGAATCATACTGGCAAAAAAAAACCCCAACCAACCAAAACCAACCCAAAACCTCAGGTGACTCCTATCTCAGGTTTTTGACTTCTCAGGTGGATTTGATCTCTGTGATGAAACAGAGCGTGCCCCCAGGCAAGCTGCAGAAAGAACTCTAAGTTTGGTTGTGAAGGTGTCTATAAGTAATTGCTTAAAATGAAGAATTTTCAGCAAACGTAAGTACCCAAAAAAGGAAGTTAGGAGTGAAGTCAAGGGTACAAAAAGAAAGAGATGACTTTTTCTGTGGCACAGAGAGGTTTCAGTAGCTATGGAGTTTTCAATGGTTTTCTCAAATGCAAGTTCATCATTTAGCTTACAGAATTGGAAATAATAGCTTTCTAAATGCGAATCAAGTGAATGTAGGGTTCTCTACAGGGTGTTGAGAGCATAAGCAGTAAAGGAGGATGTAATTTGACCTTATTGTTTAAGGCTAATAGTAGTAATGACGGAAAGAGTTTCTGAGATATCTGTGTTTTGTATGTGTGATCTCTGCCTTCTGGAAAACTAAATGTGCTAAAGTCTGGGAGTGTAAGTGTGTATACTACAAATAATTTAAGTAATACTTTAAAAAATGGTATTAACTGCTACTGGTTATGTAGGACTGGGCTAGACAGGGACTGAATGCTGATAGCCAGTTTGGCAACAAGAGTATAACTATATTCTTTTCGTGTTCAGATATCTTGCTAGCTTAACACAGAGAAGGTTGTTCTGGTAAGATCTTGATAAGGAGGAGAAGTATGCTTAAATGTGTGAGTGAATTACTTTGGGTTTTTTTTGCTTCCAGAAAAAATTATGTAAGGGGTTAAAAAAGCAGCTTCCCAAGTTGAGTGTTTAAGGTTAGGCTCCTTAACTTTTTACAATATGCTAGCAAACAACTATGCAACTGTTGATACTGGTAAACTATCAAGTTGCTTAGATTGCTTGAGTAGCCTTTTTGACCTAGTTGAGTACTTCTTTGACAAACTTGCATCTTCCTTCACATAGAATACTTTTTAAAGGCAGAAGGGAAATTACACTTGTTTGATCAAATCTGTTTGAATGTCCTTTCTACAGATACTTAGTGCTTCTGTTTGTTTAATTTTTCAGGTTATAGTTCCATTGTCTTGTTTCTTGAGACAGAGGGTGACAAATAAGGGAACAGAGAAAATGAAAAGCAGAAATAGGAAATTGCAGCTTCTTTTTCTTATACTTTCCTTTAGGTTTTGAAAGGATCACAGAGGCAGTAAATGGCTCACTTCAAAATTCCTTTTCTCTTTCAGCTCTGAGGTACTTGGAGAGCTTTTACTTTCTTCTAACCAATCTGCAGGATCTAAGACTTTACCAGGATCAGGCTGTGCAAATATCATTTTTAGAGTGGCAAATTGCACCCAGCAAAGTGTTAGGGTGCATCTGAAGAGAGAAACAGAAATGGAGAGGAAAACTGAGTGAACATAGACACCCCTAAGAAAGATAATGGGAAATTGATTCATATTTTGAGGTTTCTTCACTAGTGTAAGAACAGCAATAATGGTATTATTTCTTTTTGTCTTTCAAACCCTGGATTTGGAAGTGAAGTGATGAAATGTGGTGAGTAGGTTGAGGTGGTGATACCACCTGCAGCACTGTAATATGCAAATGATTGCCTTGGTTACATCGTCTTGCTTTCTTCCAGTCACTTGTGATAAAACAAGATTTCTTCCAATGCTAACTTTATTTTGATAGAGAAAGGAGTTAACTTTTTTCTTCTGAAAACATACCCTTTATACAGTCTAAGGGTTGGACGACAATTCACATTTAACTTGGCAGTCTGTATCAATTAACTTGTGATCTAGTTCTGTGTGCAGTGTCTTTCTAAAATTTGCCAGACTTTTTAATGCTATCACTGCTCTGTGTTGATTTTTTCTAATGGGATAACAAAAATATGAGAATTCAAACTGTGTGTTTCCTAACTTATCTCAATTCACTCTTCGTCTTTTTCTACAGTTTAAGAATATAAAATGTTTGCTATTCACATGTCAGTGAGATTCTGTGTGGCTACAGGAAGGAATTTTTATTCATCAGTGTGCTTAACTTTTATTAAACCATTCTATGATTGGTATGATTATTATTATGATTATTGTTTTAATATATCACAATCATAAGCATGAACTTCTATGGTGTTTTATGTGACATACAAACCAGGCCCTAATCATATAATGATCTGAAGATATCTAGGAGTTCTCCTTTTCTTTTCAAATTATCTCTTCCAAATATATTTTTTTTTTTTTATTATGGGCAGCAGCCATGGCCTCTCTCATGTATTAGGTAGCTCTGAAATCAGTTGGATTGTTTACAGAAACAAAAATGTTTTCCATTTGTCAATATAATCAACATACCTGGTATTTCCTGCAGTCAGAGTTCCTGTCTGGAAGACTGGCAGAGAACAGCCAAGGAACACCAGCAAGTTGAAGGGAGGCCCCTGTGTATTTTGTTCTGGATTCATGCTTGCCTCTCTTGTTAGTGCACACTAGCAAACGTGAGCTTACAGGAAAACTTGGGTACTGAAGAGTGGTATGACATAGATGGTTTTGATTCTTTCTGCAGACTTGGAAAAAGGTAGAATGATAATGTGTGCTCGTGACATGATGGATTGGGAGGAAATGATTGCAGTGCTCTATTTCTGATACGGTTTTCAAGTCAGTAGGTTGGTCCCTTCTCCCCCTCCCCCTCTCTTTTTTATTTCTGTGGTGCTCACACTATGTGTGAGACAGATGCTCAGCCTCTAGCCACCATCCTCCTGTGGCTTTCATGCCTCCAATTTGATTGAATATGAGCACAGCAATACTTTTTCTCCTCTAGACAGTCTGACAAACGTTCTTTGTGTGAATGGTGCATTTGGATGCTCTAGTAAACAGAGTCGTCTTTTTATCCAGATGTCAGGAGAAATGATGACTTCCTCACAGTGCACCTGCATTGTACCATATCTCACTTCTCCAGGGAACTAGAGGCTACAGATGCCATCTGATATTTCTTTTAGCTGATTCAGAAATGTTTGCAATCAGGCTAAGGCCAAATGCTTCCTTGTCATGGAAAAACTGTAGATAGCCACCCTTATTCAGAGAACTTTATAGCATTCACTTTGTGGAGTTCTCTGGAAATACTCTCACCTGAGGGGAGGTATTTTCAGCCACACAGCTCCATAGTAGGACAGAGAAGAATGCAAGAGCTCAAGCTTTTAAATGAGGCAGAACTGAAGAATGTACAGGCAATCAAGCAAAAGCTCTTGGATCCTCTGAGTAATCACCCCTTGTGTTTGCTGACCCTCTCTCTCTCATTGTCATCTTGCAGGTTCTTTTCCAGGTGTTCTGGGCTAGGGCCTCATATTGCAACTCACACTGGTGAGAGAAAACACGTAGAAGTTATTAGTGCGCATATTAGTCTGAAAAAAATTACACTGGAAAGGGAGAGTTGTGCTGTCCGTTAACTTTGACTTCCACAAGCAGGTTTAATAAGAGATGCCCATGCTGCTGTGATTTTGCATGGCTGCAGGAAGGTGTGCTTCTTCATCAATGTGTTCAATTTTTATATCAATACCTCAGGAAAACACACCTGTGTGCTGGTGAG
>VZSZ01008633.1:1900523-1912155 GCA_013398815.1 Ibidorhyncha struthersii | reverse complement strand
TTTTTTTTTTTTTTTTTTTTTTTAAATTTTCCCTCTAGCTGGCTTTGTAGACATCTGTGCCTCTCCATTTCTGATAAAGAAGTTTTCACTTTTTTAATCTTCAGCCAGCACAAGATCCAGTAGCAGAATACTGACCATGCTGTGTTAAGGCCAGGCCTCTGATATCAGAAGTGTTAAAACTCCTTTGACACAGCCTTCCTGGCCTGAACTTTGTTCAGTGGGGGAAAGATGATAGTTCATCTGCCTCCAACTTTCAAGGCTGAGGCTAAAGCTCTGCTGGGAATTGTTTTTCATTATTTGTCTTGGTGGTGGGGGTGGGGGGTTTTGTGTGTGTGTTTGTTGTTTGTTTTTTTTTTTTTAATTAGTTTTTGCCTTAAAACCAAAGGGAAAGCTTCTTTTATTCAGAGTGCTGTTTTCAAGGAATGGGAAACAGTTCAGTGTGTTATTGTTAAGGCATAAGCGTATTGCTAAGAAATACATTTCTGAGAACAAAAGTCTAGCAAGCCACCCAAGTGAGATGACAACTTAAGTATAACAAAATAAGGAGTGTTGAAAGGACTTTGACAGTTTTCATTAACAGCGTTGTCTGAGGGAAATGCCTACTTTGCCAGATTTGGCAGCAAGTCAAGACAGCAGTATAAGGAGTGTAATTACCTTGGGCACTGAGCCAAGTAATTTTGTAGGAGCATTTTCATGCAAAATATATTAAAGATTTGACATAAATTAGAGAATATCAGTATACCTCCTATTTTAAATGTCATGTTCTTGACT
Organism: Ibidorhyncha struthersii; assembly: GCA_013398815.1. Lineage (NCBI taxonomy): Eukaryota > Metazoa > Chordata > Aves > Charadriiformes > Charadriidae > Ibidorhyncha > Ibidorhyncha struthersii. Next base: position 1,911,384 of record VZSZ01008633.1, on the reverse strand, counting down.
TAAAACTATTAAAACTAACTAGGAGGATCATGTGTGGAAATTTCTTAAACTAAGCAGTCTTACCTTCCAAAGTCTGTTAGCCAATTCATTTTTTTAAGTTTCAGCTCTGATTTAAAAGCCTGTTTTTTCTGTAAAATGATCTTAAGCATTTTCTACCTTGCTCTGACTTCCTGCAATAATGTTGCAAAAAGCTAAAATTACTAGAGAGTTTCACTGAATGGAAGAAAATGGATTGTGGGAAGAAGCACCAAATCTACTGATGATTTCAGGATGGACTTCGGAGGTTTCCATCGTTTTCCTCGATCATTTTCCTGAATTCATAAGCAGATAATGCAGTTTAATTACTTGACTGAAGACAACTACTAATATATTCATGCTAAAAATTATTATAAATTGAATAGTTTCATGCCATAATTCCCCCTCCTCTCAAATATAATTCTCTTGCAACAGAACTTCAAAACTGTGGAAATGTATGATCTGTCATTTTGTGTATTCTGGAATATCACTGTGGTGATTCAGTGATGATTTTTTTTCCCTGAACTGGGAGTATGGAAAAGTGCATTTCAACTTAACACGACTTTCATTTTCAAATAGCTGTTTTGGAAAGGAATGTATGAATGTTATGCAACTGATTTGGTTGCTAAAATCTGTTAGAATGTTATTGATTGGGTGCTCTTTTTTTCCTGACGTTCTGATTACTCCCTGGTTATGTAATGTGCATACACCTTGCTAGGCATAAAAATTTTTCCGTTGAAAATGAAAGCCCTAACAGGCAGACGTGGCTTGGCTGATACCCGTCAGACTTGATAAATTTCTACATGTTTTGGAGTATTCTTTATGTGGCCATTTAGTTTACATTACAAATGTTTGACTTTGTTTTTTCTTTCTGCATTTCAGTTGCTTGCATCTCAGGTGTAAATCTGGGTGTAGTATTAGAATATAAATCTGTTGGCTAGACACTTGAAAACTCTGCCTTCTACTGGAAATATGTGAATGTGGAGTACTAAGCAGTAAACCTGAAGTACTCTCCTTTCCCCTTCTTTTTCCTTTTTTTTTTTTTTTTTTTTCCCTGTCATTAATACAATACATATGTGTGCCAGAATTATTTTTCCAGTTTCTTGCAGCAGGAATAGAATGTGCATAATTCTGTCACCAACCCACCCCTGAGATCTCAATAGGACTGTCGGATCTTGCCTTTCAAAAGGAAGGATCAAACCATGAAATCTGGATCTTTACAGGGAAATGCAATACAATTCATCTAAAGAGAAAGGAAAAGATTAGCCACTTAAAACTCTTCTTGTTTTTGTTGACCACAATTGACTTTGATGTACCAAGATTGGCTCAAACTGGTTTCTGTATTGCAGTGAGCTTCCTGATAACTTTAAAATTTAAAATTATTTTCATTTTTTCTCAGTATTAGCAAGCAGAATGTCTTCTGTGAAATGTAACTGTGGCCTAGGGTAATCTTTCTGCTCCAGGTGAAGTACAAACAAGGTTCTAAACTTCTTGGACCCATATGTAACTGCTGAAATATTTGTGCTGTGCTGTACCAAGAAACTGGCTGAAGATGTCCAAATGACTTGTGCTGCATTTTTCAGCCTGTTTTTTGTAGTGCATACAAAGCTGGAAATATTTTTCATATACTTCATGATATTTGAAATGTCTGTGAATGAAAACCAACTTAATATCTTGTTTCTGACTGACCTTCGGGTACTCTGTCCAGCAGATACTCATTGGGATAAATAAAGGGGTCTCTCAGGCAGATATTTTCTTTGTAGTCCCTTGGAACCTGAGGACCCTGCTCCGGTCTAGATAACTGCAACACAAACTCTGTTTTGTAAGACGTTTTGCCAAAGACTCTTTTATGGTACTGCTGTGCTGTTATGTTGTGAAGCTGGTGCAGGCCTGATGGGAATGAGGGTAGAGACTGTCCATGCCACATTGTCCAGCCAGACTATGCAATATAAAAGTGTGTGGACTGTATGGGACCCCACTAATAGAAAGACCTTAGTGGCATTCTTGGACATATTCTCGTTTCCCAACTTCTTCATAGCCCTCGTGATTTAAAAACTGTTTTTGCTATGTCAGTGTCTATAGTGGAGAATATGTACATTTTTCTCACCATGTTTGTATGGTAGTGCCAAATGAATCTCCTTTTCAGGTGAAGAGCTATAAATTATGTTAAATAGCAGTTAAGCACCTCAGAAGAGCATTTGGTTACAAATGATAGTATGAGCTTGTCATTGCAACCTTCTGTATTTACAGATGTCACTGTAAACTTGCCCATTGAGTTAGAGCACCCACTGTAATAAGCTCTTCAAAAGACAGATGCAAATAAATGCAACAGAAACTTTGCATTTGTGTATTTATGACTTAATGCTTTTTAAGCAGCTATTTTTTTTTTAGTTAATAACTTGTTCCCTACTTTTTGTGTCTAAGTACTCTTTTATTGTTTCCCTGCTGTGGCATCTTTTATACTGGCATTCTCAATTTTTTCTTTTTTAATTTTTAAGGCTGCAGAGTTTGGTTTTGTTTTGTGTTTTTTTTTCTTTCTGTGGAAATATGTGTCCCAATATAACTCATTAAGAGCTTTCTTTAGTGTTTTTGTTTGATTCCCTGCTGTGAGGAAGTGTTTTAATAAATTATTTTTCTGAAGATGATAGTGCTTTTTTCTTGTTGAAAATGCAAGCCTGCTAAAGGTGCTTAATATTTTATGTATCTGACAACTCCAGGCAATGACAGGAGGGCTATGCTCTTGTGGTAGAGAACTAATGATGGCTCATGAAATCAATTCGAGGCTCACGATCAGGCTGCAGTTGACAATAAAACAATACAGAGAGGCCTGAATAGTAGTGAGTTAAACTTCTCTTGTAGAATAAAGCGAAATAATCCTAAGTGAGGAGACTGCAAGTTTGTTTGGGACTGCTTAATTTAGAGTGATCCTGCAAGAAAGATGACATCTCGGGCATACCCTGTTCAATCTGAGATCAAGCTTCAGGCTCTACTGGGAACTTCAGTCCCAGATACTTTTTTGGCTTTAGCTGAATGACTGTTTGGGGCTCACTGGCTCTCTAAGGAGAGCCTTGTAATGAGCTTCTGGGAATGACTATGAGTTTCTCAAGAATAACAGGTCTTCTCTTACGTGTGTCATGTTTTCCTTTCTGCAGCTACCTGCTGTCGGTCACATGAGGCAGTTCGTGGTGCAGTGGAAAGAGGTGTCTCTCGCTTCCTCCAGCTGATTGTAAAAGCTGCGGCCAGCTGAAAATCAAGCCACAGGGCTGCCTTTATGTCTGAAACAGTCACTTGTCCTTTTTGATTGATATTTCGGATGACTTGGGCTTTTAAAATACATGTTTAAAAACAAACAAAATACCCTTTTGATAATATGTCCTTGTTCACTTTCTGAAACTATCCATTCTGATAAGTTTTTCTTCACGGGCTTGCATTGACTTGCTGCTTGTTTCTAGAACAATAAATTCTACTTTCACTGTATCAGTGGTGTACCATGAAGCACTGGTCACTTCTGTTCAATGTTCTCATGCCTGGAAGGCACCTAATATTGATTATGAGAAAGAATTGTTTGTTCCATAAGTCAGGTGAATAACTCCTATCAGATCTATACTGTCTGCTTTTCTATGTGCTTTTCTTATTTGCCTGCAGCACACAAAACAACCAAACCTTGAGCAGAGGAGTAAACCAGTCTTACAAACTGTAATGTCTAAAGCAGAGCATTATTCTTCTTAATTTTAGTACATAGTCTAGCTCTATAGTTATTGGTTCATTTCTCTCTAGAAATCTGTTGCTGTCATACTTGCTCTAATTCCAGAAAGCTGCTATTACATTTGTATCTTGCTACTGTACACTAGAAAATCAGCTTAGCCTATGGTACATTATATTTCCTTTCCACCACTTGCTTTGTTTAAGTAGAGCAAGACTACTTTCTTTCTGTTTGAAGCCTGTTCTTTCAATTGTTCTATGGCTTCAATTCCTGTAGAAACAGGTCCCTCTGGAACTCTTCTTTAAAAATAAAGCAAAACTCCTTTCCATGCTGCATATGGGGACAAGACAAAATCCCCAAATCTGGAATCCTAGCCATGCTGCATAATGCCAAGAGTCGGTCTCTACAGCACCTTGTTCAAACTATTTTTTTTTTTTTTTTATTTCAAGGAAGTGGCTTCACTGAATACCCAGTATTGTCGGAGCCACATGTCATTCTACCTGACCAAAACTTTACCCCTTTCCCAAAATGCTGGTGATAACAGGTGGCTGGTTTTTTTTTTTTTTATTTATTTATTGGATGCCTTCCCTCTGCCTTGCTAATATTACATTCTTGCTGCATAACATAAACAGGATTGTGCTGGAACTCGGCCCCTGAAAGAACTCTTTTGTTTTGTGTGTGTGAGAGTTTCGGCTTCCTCTCCCCTTCCTTTTTGGATGCCACAATTCAAATACTGTATTAAAGAAATAAGACAGAGAAACATGACAAAAAGTGTCATGATTCATTTTTCCAAAGATGCATGACAGCTTGGGGGCTGCTTTATCATTCTTTCCTCACAATGCACCTCTTTGTTATAAATATGAAATGACTAGACATAATGGCACTTTCCCCAATATCCCAAACAGTAAGTATTAAGGCAAAGGAGGTGTTGAGTTATGCCTGTCTTGCTTACTCTTACCTGCTTGTAGGTATTTTGCAGACAGTTTCCTTTATTTGTGATATATTCTGCTTGCTAGGACTGCTGCACTGAACTAACCTCTCTTTGGGTAGTCCATGTGTGGTCTAAAGCTGCATTTGAACTCTGCTTTGAATTTGATTCCTTTGCACACTCAAGCATAGTCTGGAAGAGATACTACTCTGAGTATCAATGCAGCTACTTTTATATTTAGTTATGGTATCTTTGTGTCAACTCTGGGAATAGCACCCACCTTCATATTTTAAGTTAGATAAAACTGTGGATGTTACGCTAACAGAAGTGTATAGTTAACTTTTTTTTAAAAAAAGTTGTGTCCTAGACTCTGAATTCCATGCCATGATTCATTCTAAACATATATAGTTATTTCGTTAATATCTTTTCGTTTAAAATATTATGAAAGGAAATAACCTAAGAAAAGTACAAAATATGATTTTACTCCAAAATGTCAATGTGCCAGGTAATTCTTCATGATCAAATACAGTAAGAATAGAAAGCCTGAAATCTTTTAATCTGTGAGTGGAATTCATTTGTTATGTAAATTAAGGAGGAAAATTGTGCAGATATAAGAATAGGAAGTTTCATATTCTAAATCAAACTCTTAATGTCTTTGCACCAGTTCATCTTTTATTGAAAATATCATTAATTTTCCGTTAACCTTAGTAATAGGTATGTAGGAGAACTTCATAATGTAATTGACCAAAGGTTTTTCACTTGAAAAATACATATATAGTTTCATACATACATATATATGTATGGGTATGTAGATATTCATACACTTTTTGCCTGTTCCTTTTAGTTGTTAATTTAAGTATTCAAAGCTGTGTAAGACTAGCTTTTCAACATACTCATATTTTCAACCTCTCCTCAAGCAATTTGTTTTTCAAAATCTTTTATGCACTTCCCTGAAAGAAGGTGACAGAAGAACAATGTGGACAGATGCCATGGCTAGGAAGGCAGATGCACTAGGTAAGAATAGTTAGATGATTAATATCTGTTTTTCCCTGAATGCAGGCCTTAATGAGTATGTGAGGTAGATGACATCACCCTTCACTTGCTTGGTACTGCTTTGAAGTGTGGAGGAGCTTGTGAATTCAGGTAGTCTTGCAGAAAATAACTCATGGTTCTAGACTGAAAAAGCCACAGCAGCCTAAATTTTGAACATTCAAAAGTGCAGTAGTTTTCTGTCTTACATAAATTCCTTGCTTACCATCTGACTTGTTTTTTCCTGTTGGAATAGCTCTACTTACAGTAGGAAGAGTTTCTCTTTGTTATAATTGCAGCCCCACAGGCTTCAATATCAGTACAACTTAGATTTTCCTCTTCAGTCAAGGACTTAGGGTAGCAGCCTCGTGAAGAAGGCTAGAATAATTTAGATATCTGCACTGTAGGCATAGGTAAAATAATTACTCATTGAAGTGGCTTATAGTTGTTCAGCAGCAACACAGTGCTTAAGAAACAGTTCCAGTCTTTATCTGTTCCAGCAGGAGACAAGACTTTTAACCACTTGTCATAAGGAGGATGCTTTGCCTATTGCATCCAAGTAGTAGCTGGTAGATTTTCAGCTCTGTGAGTTCATTCGGTGCTTTCCAGAGTGTATTACAACCGTACATCTCTTATTAATTGAAAGCAGATTTTGATCCAAAAATCAATTGCTCTCTTCTTGAACAACATATGAGAAATATGATTAAATCATTCTTCTTACTGAATGTGAAGTGAAAATGTGGTAGACCAACACTTCTCTTGAGGTGTCTTGATGTGTTTCTCTTCACGTGTCACTGCAAATCTAGTCTGAATTTGAGGGAAGGGTTAACTTTCAATTGAGACTACATTTGTAAGCTACATGCAGTCTGTATTTGTCATCGTACTGATTAAAAAAAAAAAGGACTTTTTATATAGTAAGCTCTATCTCCTCCTGTTTATTTAAAAGGAACCATTCTTTCATAGCTCCCAAATCATGAAAGCTTTGTAAGCTTTGTTTAAAGAAGACATACTTGACTGTCAAAGCATAACAATTTTCAGGAATTTGCTTAAATGTGTGTCTCCCGATGATCTTTCTACTCCTCTTGCTGACAATAAGATGCATGTGCCATACTCTGTTTTGCATTTCTAATATGTAGAATTTTACAGATTATATAGAACACACTATTTTAAATATAGGATATATAAAAATAACTTCATCTGAGCTCCTACTGTAACTCTAGACTGATGAAAAGTCTGAAGTGATCAGTTAGTAAAGGTTACTTTCTCATTAAAGCAATTAATATATTTAACTAGAACCCAAGCAGCAGCTGCACAAGATGTGCAGTCGTCTTTGAACTCTTCATGTGCTCTTTTCTAGAGCTTACCAACAGTTGTTTCAACTGTTTTAGTTGTTCAGTTAGTCCACAAATAGATTAGCCATAGCAGATTCACCAGTTTGTCAGGATTGCTATCCTTTCCTTCCTTTACTTATCTGTTTTTCTCTTCTTTTTTTTTTTTTTTTTTTAAAAGTTATGGAAAGTATTTATCTCTGTTTGAATACAGATGATAAATCTCTAGAGGTGCTTTTGGGAGATGAAGCTTCAGGGGTCTGAAAGATAGACATTTACATTTAAAGTGCAAATTATTTGGGCTAGTGGGTTATTATGTCTTCAGGGCCATTTCTGCCAGTGTTTCTCTAAATGTGACACATGGGACTGACTTCTTCAGCCTTAATAAAGATGAAAGTTACTAGAGCATGGAACTTTACAAACAAGTTATGTTGATATATGTTGGAGATCTTACTCATTTCCATTTTAAGTGGAAACCAGTTTATAACCTTGTAAAATAAAGCATCCTAATCATTGTTTTTAGCACTAAAAATAACTGATATGGCTGTAAAGTTACATGGCACTTCACAAATATAAAGTAGGAGTTATCCTGAGACAGCTCTGAAGCTTAAGTAAAAAACACTGGCATAGTCTTGGAATAGAAAACAATATAGTAAAAGAGAACAGGAGATGGTGAGGAAAAAGGAAAAAAAAAATATTTTTTTTGAGGTGAGAGAAGAGTTAAGGAGAAAGAGTAATAATCAAGAACAAAATGTGTAAAATAAAGATGAAATAAGTATCCTCCAGTAATCCTCCAGATTACAGGTATGGGTTTCTACTCAGTTTTTTTTTAAAGTGGAATTTAACATGAAGCAACATTATACGCCAACATAAGGAGACTAAACCTGACACCAAAAACATCAATGGAAGATGAGGCAGAAAGAGAGAGAAAGGTAAGAAATGAGGATACATTTTCACTAGTGTTAAGGAAAGGAAGCAAAGACACTTGTCGAAGGCAAACATGCTTGCAACAGTGAGAAGAAAAAATAAGTGGTATTTGAAACTATAACAATAAATCAGCTTGAACAGTTTGAGTCTGCAGACTTTGACTTGCATATTTTATGCCTTGTGCTTTTTTTCTTCTATATCAGTGGTATCTCCCTCTTTCCTGTTAAAGGTGGATCTGAAGTTAGAGTCAGATTCTTGATGCCTGCTTTGACAGTTAATATTTTGCACTATTAGCATAGAACAAGATGCTCTTTAGTATAGCAAGGGGAAAGTTAACAGAGACTGAAGAGATGAAGAACTTCTGATGAACCCCTAAAACGTGGTCCCAGTAACATATATACAAACCAGCAAACGTAGTCCTCAGAGACTGGAAAACATGTTTGATCCTATGCCTTCAAATACTGAGTGTGTTGTCTTCTGTACTCTTCCCTGCATGAGAGTTCTGGGATAGAGATAACATGTCTCTATGTTCTTCAGTCTGTGCAATCTTGCCCAGCAGTATCAGAGGAAAAATATGGACCTAGGGTTTTCCAGTGTAGACCAGTATCCAAACGCTAAACACGATGTTTGTAAGAATGTATAGGTATTTGGCATGCACATATGTTAGTGTTACCAGCTCCTTTACGTTGGACCCTCCTAAACCCTTGAGTATCCTGGCCTTCTAACGGTTCTCTTGGATACAGAAATGGCCTCAACTCTTATATGGCCATTTGTAACTGTCAATTTGCAAGACAGAAATGAAATGCAAAAGCCTTGAGGCACTAAGCCTTGGATGTTTGATGCAGGCTGGGTCAGGAAAAAAGGTGAACAAAAACTCTTTCCCTCTGTGAGAATACAAGGAGCAGATTCCTCTGCTAATGTAAAACTCCACATAAAGACTAGTAAAACATATCTCTGATGTTGATATGTGACTTGAAAGAATATATGTGATTTCATAGACACTCTTGGCTGGGTCTCAAATGCTTATGAGGGATATTCTGGTTATGGGTTGTTTTTTGTTTGGGGTTTGGTGGGTTTTTTTTTTGTGTGTGTATGTGTGGTGTTTTTTGTTGTTGTTCTGGTGAAATATATCTACTCTAGATTACTGCTCATGCCACTTGTCTCAGTGATTTCTGAAAGGCAGCAGAAAGTATAGAGATGCTACAGATGGTTACGCATGTGCCTTCCTGTGCTGAGTAGGCTTTCTGCTCCTGCCCAACCTTTATCCTGAGTTTTTGCTGTGGGGAAAAAAATAAAAATCTACTGATGAAATCTCTGTATTGCTCCCATCAATAATTCATAATGTTCGTTCTCTTGCTGCTCTAAAGAAAGACAAGGAAAGAAGGAAGATTGCAGTAAAGGGAGGCGGAGAAGCAAGTTATTTCAGAAAAAAGGACTAAGAGGTAATGTAATCTAAAAATGGATTGTAACTGCTCTCAAACTTGTCTTTATTGCCCTGAAGCCTCTAAATTATCTTTTCATAAAAGCCTGCTTCTGCAAGAGGTATTTTCTCGTCCCTTTCTGGTCAAGAGGTCTCAGATTTCTGTGTCTCAGAATTACTATCTTGACAATCGATAAGCTTGCACTAACCCATCTGAGATTTCCCATTTGAAATTATTTACTTACTGGAAGTCTTATGTAGGTGACAAAATTAAGCTGAAACTGGAAGAATGTTAAAGATGCATTTATTTCCATTAGCTCTTCCTGAAAATTTTGAAACATGAGCTTGTTATAGAAGAGTTATATGGGGTGCTGCTCCAAGTAACTGCTTGGAGTGGGAGGGTGCAGTTGAAGCTGACAAGTAGGAGGGAAACTTCTCCCTTACTTATAAGGGAGAACTGTTTGACTACTGATGTACCAACAGATCCTTGCTCTGCGGGGGCTTTGATCAGCTGACGCTTGCATCACCCTCTCTTAAACACATTTTCCTATGACACACAGGCATGAGAGACATCTGTGTGGTTCCATTTTCATAGCAGTGATATCACAGGTGTGCTCAAAATCCTGGCTCTCATCGTTGCTATCTTCCCCTTGGCTGCCTCTGCTGTAGGCAGCTCTCTCCACAAACACTTCATGTACGTTTGAACAGACTCAGTCCACCTGCAACTTAGCAGTGAAACTGGAACACAAAACTGTGGTGTTGGTTTAGATTTTCTAAGTGTTTTGTCTACATTCAGGGATGAATGCCAGGTAAGAGATTAACCTGAACAATACCTATTTCTTGAGAAAGTGTTACTATTTGGATTTTCCTCTATAATGCTTCAGAGTGAAGCCCTGAGCAAAGGGGAACCCTTAGCAAATACTGTCTGTGTGCTAAATATTTTCAGACTATGGTTTCTCAAGCTTAGCTCTTACATTCCAGTGCTGGGATTATGTGACTTTTCTTTTTCTTTTATCTGTCTGTCCCAAATGCCATAAATGCCCTTGGTTAAGAGCCTGATTGCCACTAAAAATGACTCCAGTGAGGTATCAACTGGTACCAAACGTTAGTACCATTTTTCTCTGGACTTCCTGAAAATCACAATGTGAATAAACAGAATATCCTTGCACAGCTTAGCAAGCTTTTTGACAGGAACCATAAGATGACAAAACCTTATGTTAAGTTTCTCTAGTTCTTGAGGCTTTTCAAATAATTTTTAGCAAGTTTTAGTACTTGAAAGATCAAACAGCATTTCCCTCCCACCCACCCTTTCATGTTCTTGCTTCAAGTTTTTCCATTCCTATTTGTTGGAAGACTTTCTGCCTCCGTCTCCCTTTCACCACAATTTGTTTCATAGGAGAGCTATTATGACAAGCAAAAGGGTGCTTAGGAGACTTGGGCGAGGTGTCATTTTTCACATTTTTCGCTTTCTCACTGGTTTACGCTGACTGTCTTGCGTGGTCGTAAAATTA
>VZSZ01008633.1:1882160-1900481 GCA_013398815.1 Ibidorhyncha struthersii | reverse complement strand
AGTCTGGCTAAGAAGCTTAGCCTAACTAAAGGAACATTCATTTTTGACTAAAAGTTAATGGTCTGTGATTGTTTCCAACTGGCCGCTTCTGTGCTAAGATAATACTGGGTGTGCCACTCCTATAGGCTAACCCGAGAGCCGTCTCCATATTGTCACACTAGTTACTGTTTGACTCCTTAGAAGTGTGGCGGTTAGCAAGCTCCTTAAGGAGTATCCATCCTCCTAGGGATGGNGTGAAAATGCTGTCCAAATGTTTTTAGTATGATCATAGCTAATAAAGCTTGTCTGACCTGTCCTGAACTGTACTTTTGTTATTACACAATTGGAGTCCTCAGATCTCTGGCACTTAAAAGCTCGATTTCTCCACTGATGAGGAGGCATTAATAGTCTGCCATTCTAGAGAATACTTTGAGAAGTTTGGGTGGAAAATGTTATCAAGGTGGTAGTAAGATACTCTTTAACTGTTCTACAGAAAAATAGAGGAAAGAGCTTGGTTTTCATCTGAAACTGTGTATTTGCGTTTGTATGCATGTATAAAGGATAAAGAATGGAAAATAGCTGGTGAGGTTTTGTATACATAACTTTCTGAAGCTGTTATTTCAGACTTCCCTTACTGTGATTGATTTGTAAATCAAGACTTATAAATCAAGTCTATGTGTGTGTAAGGCAAATCTTGGATCATAAGAATTTTATTGACTACTGAAACAGTGGGGAAAACCCCTTCTGTTCCCCGTGAGCCTGACTGAGTCCATAAACTGGTTTCATCTGTCTATAGCTTGATGTAAATGATAAAGTTGCTCTGAGCTGGGACTGATTCAGGATAAAGCAAGGCTCGCTCTACGCACATCCATAGAGATTAAAATATGACTTGTTTAAGCCAGTTTAAATGCTAGGCAAGATATAGCTGACTTCTAGAATGCAAGCAACTTCACTTCTGCACAGATGCTGTCCACTCCACACTCCCTTCTATGCAATTTTATGTCCCTGGCACCTCCCTAGACTCATGTGTCTGCTGGCAATGAGGCTCATTAACATTACTACATGGATCACCCAGTAATCCACCCATCCTTGTTAGATAATTGCAGGAACATCTGGCTGTTTGGAGGATAGCTTTAACACTGTTTCTGCCAGTTCATCTTGAATATCTATATATGTATAATTCTACCATCTCAATCAAAAGCAAAAGTGAATAATTTTGCACAGAAGTCCATGTCAAATTTATTTCTTATCTGTTCCAGCACTGCTAGTCCTAAATGTTGAGCTTAAATTAATGAGATTGTAAAATTGGGATCTGTACCTGTGACTTTGGGTATGGATTTCTTTTTATATGTAATTGTCTTCTATTATTTCAGCCCTTTAATTTTTTTAAGGAAAAAATAAAGGAAAAGACTATTCTGACTTTTACTTTTTTTAAAAATTTTATTTTGAAATTACTTGGCTCTGAGTGGTGAAGCTTTGACAGTAAACACTAACACATAACGCTTAGTGAAGTTGCAAGTTACGGCACCCTTGATAACGATGAAGTGGTACAATGTGCATTTGGAGTCTGAGACCTAACAACTCTTAGCTTTTATTATGTATTATATAGATTCTTCCCTCTATATATTTATTATCCCAAAGGGAAGACTGGTTCCAGTCCTCTTTTCATGGCCTTATCTTTGCTGTACTGCCTGAACCAAGGTCACTGCAGGTGCTTAAGGCAAAATTCTAAAAGTATAAAAATAGAAGATGAATAGGGGATGAAAACAAAGGGCTAACTGGTTATGTGCTATGGTTATTATTTATCTCTGGCTGAAGAGGAGGTAAGATGTGATTGTGGGGTCGAGTTCTGATAAGCGCATTTGCTCTGGGAAACCTTGTGGGCTATGGGCTGATTGTAGAGCTCAATGGTAATGCATCAAAATTGCAAAGGAGAGCTAAGGAGCTGCTTTACAGTTATGTTACTATCCAATACTTTGCAGACTTATATACCTTGGTGGTGAGGATATGGAGCACAAGAGGACTCAAACCTTACTGAACTCATGAAGGATGGGTTCCTTAATGGAAGGAGCACTGGACTGGGTATTTGCCATTTATCTGTTTGCTAGTTTCAGCAAAATTATTTTGTCTCTTGTTATCTCCATCTTCCCATCTGTAGAATGGAGATACTACCTGATTTCTTTGTGGTGTGATCTGTTCACCACAATTGAAATACAAGTCTTTACTGAGATATATTTCTACTGCTTACAGATGATATATAGGAGTTTTCAGATTTTCTGCTAATTAGTTGTACTCCTGCACCTCAAACCTACATAGGTACATATTTCTTTGCCTTTGCAGAATTCCATTAACTTCAGGTCAGATGGCAGTCTGCCTTCCTGCATAACAATGGAGGACTGGAGATTTGTTCTGTCTGTAGTAACTTGGATTTGAGGAAAATGCTTTTAAAAACAAACCTCTAATCAGAAAAAATGTTTTAAAATATTTTTTAAAATTAGATCTTATTCAGTGTAAGTCAATCAATAGTCTAGAAAGAAAAATTCAGAATAGAAAATTAATTTTTTAAAATATTTTTTTCTTTGGGCTTCTATGAAACTTTTATTACAGGAGTTGCATACACCAATAAAGCTGAATGTCTCTACTAAATACTTTTAATGCATTATGAACCCCTTTTTCTGTATTACTATTAGCAGGAAGTGAACAACCTCAGTGTTAGGAGTGAGTTTCAAAACTGTGCATGTTGAATCACACAAAGTGAAAAGACAGTGAGCGAGCTGTGTGCATACCTCCTCTTAAATCTTTAAAAATATATTCCTGCAGGGAAAGAACTTTCAAAGATACAACAAAAACTAAGGGCATTTCTCTCTGTCATTTTGTCTTTTCATGTTTTGTGCTGAAAGACTTTTGGGGGAAAGTCAACAAGAGGAGTTCATATAAGTACACCAATATTTGCTGAAAGTCACCATTTCATCATTTCAATAATCATATGCTGGAGAGCACAAAAGGAGTTATAAGACTATTCCTGGTTCTTAAAAAAACGCTGAGTATGCTGAAAAGAGGCCTAATTTGTAGACTGAAAGCAGGACTTTTCAGTTCTGGGCACATTGTATAATCACTTACAATTTTGACAGGGTTAGCCTGGAGCAGAATGAAAATGAATGTTGAATTCATTTCTTGTATAATTTCTGTGAAATAATCAGGTATTTTCTATACAAAGTCGGGGGGGATGGGGGGGGACCAACATGTCCTTAAATGGAATTTCTTCTGTACTGTCTATGTTTTTCCCTACTGTAGTGTGGAAAATTTATCACTAGAAAGACTTCTTTGTAAGAAATACTTTCTCAGAGATCCCACTGAAGACAGGGGTTAAAAAAAAATTTAAAAAAATCAAGAATTGTCTAGTTTATGAGATGGCAGTTGGGTTGTCAGTACACTAGTAAGTGGTTGTGATTTCTCTTGGACATGTTGGTCTTCTACCTCTCTTTCTGTGATGTGAAGACTAAAAACGTGTTTCACTGTTTGTGGTTAAAAGTATTAATAACCTGTGTAAAAAGGAAACTCTCTTACTCTGAAGGAGATACTAACATCGGTACACTTGGTTTGGTTTCAGGAATTGTAGACCTGTCACACACAATTTTGATCAAAACCAGGGATGTGGCTGGTAAAAGTGTATCTCTTGATATAGTAGAGCTGATATTATAAAGCTGAATTTCTCTAAATGTATTTTGTTTAAAAAAAAAAATCAACAAAAAACATCAAAAAAAGCCCAAAACCAAACCACCAGAAAAAAAAAAATTATATGGAACAAGCAAACTACCTGGATTGAAAGCTGCATCACTGACAAATGTCATAAATAGCTGCAAATTATGAGGTGCCAACAGCCAGAGGCTTGAGGCTCCTTCAGAAAAAAATTCTGAGCTAATAGTATTATTATCACCAAAACCTGACAGGTCAGATTATTACTACAGCATGATCTAACTCTTGGGTTAAATGGCCATAATTCAGCACTTGTTTTCATACAGACTATGTAAGCTTATATATTACAGAACACAGAATGTGGGCTATCCACATGAGATGGCTGAATCGGAAAGATTTAAGGGTCATCACTGATATACTTGCAAAAAAGAAGTGAGAAAGAAGTATGAGCAGTATTGACAGAATCTGAATTGAGACTACTCTGTTTAGGTCTTGAAGGAGGAGGGGGGGGTGGAAAAAGCTGAGGAGAGGAATACTGGACAATATAAAAAAGCCAAGCCACTAGAATGGTCTAACACAATATTTAAGGAGTATGAGCTTTCCATTATGAATCTTAGAATTTTATTCTGTTCAATTTATTGTAGAACACTCTATCTTGAAATGAAATTCAAGAATGTTGTTAGATTTGGGGATTTCAACAAAAAAATCATTCATGAGCATAACCTATTTTTTACATTTTAAACTAGCTCATGGGGGAAAAGCCAAATCATCAGATTAAATGATCAAAGTGTTTCTTTATGACTAGCAAATCATGGCCCTGTGAGATGGATCTCTGTGACCACCAGACCTTTCAGAACATTCAGGGTGACCAAATACTGACTCATCTCTTTTTAAGGGTGCTACTTGAATGTAAAATCCAATCTTCCATATCTCTTTGAAATGTCATACTTTCTAATGCTTTTTTGATGTGTTCCTTTGTATCCATTTTGTTTCATTGTTTTTTATAACGTCTTCAGGGTTTTTTTTGGTAAGATATTTCAGAAAGACATTCTTTCTGTGGTCAGTGCCAGATCAGACAGCTTGCTGACATCAGTCTGAGGTTTCAAGATCCTATAGCTCTTCATTCTAGTGCAATAAATCTGTTGAAAGCCTAACTAAGCTCATAGTCTAGGCTCCACCTTACCCTAAACGTGAAGCACACATTTGCAACTGAACTCAATCCATGTGTTCTAAACTTGCTACACGCAAGGTAATGTAATATTTAAAACAGGAAGGAAGGAGAAAGTAAATCACCCTAAATATGTTTCTGAAAATAAATATCTCTGCTGAAGGTTTTAAAAATTTAATTACTTGCAACCTATCAATGAGGCTTAGAAAAGTCTCATGAACATACATCTCTGCTGTAAATATGTAAATTCATATGATTATATGCATTATGAAATGTATATGCTTCCCATTATCCACCATTCTCTTTATCTTTTGCTCTACCTTTAGGTGAAGTCTTGACTATAATTCTGCAGGAGTTGTGAATTAATAAACCTTATTGGCAGAATAATTTCCCTAATAGTTAAGGTGTTTTTTCAGTTTTCAGACTCAGAAAAACAGTGGTAATAAAAGTTGCTGCCACATATAATGAACTTTTTTTTTTTTTCCTTGGACTTTTATTACCTTTGAACAGGTTAAACCAGTAAAGCCTTGAAATGAGCCTTTTTCAAAGCAGGCAAATACCATAAAGTGCTTCTAGGACTTAAGACAATATTGTTCCCTACATCATGTTTACTGAGGCACCGTTATGCCACGTGCTAAATGTATGTTTGCTCTTCAAAGAAGCAGTATTACACAGTAACCAGACAAAAAAATCCCTTATATAATTGGTAAAGGGAGCAATATGCAAAGGAGAACAGAGGGAGAAGCGTGCAAGGTCTGGTTTTTCATGTGGTGGTGGTGACTTACCTAGACCATGTTTAATAAAAATGGATTAGCATAATTTACAATGAGGAACACTTCCTGGAGGATGGGAAACTGTATACAGGAAACTAATGAGGAGCGGCTGTCTAAGATTTAAACTCACTCCCTACCTTCATCCACATTAACTTTATTTTCCTGGCAAGCATTAGATGACAAATCTTTGCAAAGCTGTTTCCTCAACTGAGAAATGATTTTAAAATGAAGCACTTTTATAATAGTGGCACATTAAGTGGGCAGCCATGAGATTGGTATTGAGCACAGTATTTACAAGCTTGCTTCTGCCTCTATGGTATTGAAGATCACAGTACAATGGGAATACATAGACATGGGGGGGGGGAAAGTATAATTTAATTACTGCTTTGGGGGCAGCATGTAGTATCAGAATTATTTATTTTTTTGCCTCTTCTTTCACCCTTGATATACGTTATTTTCATTATCAAGATGAATCTGTGTGCATATTCAGACCTCATCTGATATATACCATTTTGCTGTAGCATATATTTTGATAGGTTTACTTTTTGTTATGCAAGAAACACAGGGCAACGAGACTGGTGAGGGGTCTGGAGCACGCGTCTTATGAGGAGCAGCTGAGGGAACTGGGGTTGTTTAGCCTGGAGAAAAGGAGGCTCAGGGGAGACCTTGTCGCTCTCTACAACTATCTGAAAGGAGGTTGCAGAGAGGTGGGAGTCAACCTGTTCTGTCAAGTAACAGGTGATAGAACAAGAAGAAATGGCTTCAAGTTGTGCCAAGGGAAGCTTAGATTCGATATTAGGAAGATTTTCTTTACTGAAAGGATCATCAGGCATTGGAATGGGTTACCCATGGCAGTGGTGGAGTCCCCATCCCTGGAGGTATTTAAGGGTCGTGTAGTTATAGTGCTCAGAGACATGGTTTAGTGGTGGGCTTGACAGTGTTAGGTTAATGATTGGACTAGATGATCTTACGGGTCTTTTCCAATCTAGGAGATTTTGTGATTTTGTGATAAAGATGGCTTTTAGTTCTACTAGCAATATAGATCCTCAAATTTTTATTTTTTTTTAAAAAACTTCTGTTCAAGGGATGAAGTTAACAACTATGAAGTTAATTTAGCTGTGCACGCATGTACCACACTATTTTCCTGAAGTGCAACACAGGGGGTAAGATTGTTAGCTACAGAACTAATATGACTGCAAACTCTAAATGGTTTCTGTATGTCAGCAAAAAGTTATTAGTCTATGGTGATGTATTTAATAAGCTGCTTGTTGAGTTACTATTTGTACTGTGTATTCACTTCATATTTGCTTATCATGAACAATCAACAAAATTGTCTCCACTATTGCAAGGGGATGTCCATTAAAGATGTATGCTCGTTGTCATGGTTAAAGAAAGTGACATATGGTGGTAATCATTAAATGACTCTCACTACTCTGAACTGATACCTTCTTTTTTTTTTTTTCTGTCTTCAATAGACATTTCACAAAATTCTGAGTAAAAATGTAAGATTAGGAAATAAATCAATGTGCAACTTTATAGTCACCTCCACTGCTGCTTTGAAAATGCTACTGAGATGAAATTTTCCCCCAGGTCCTGTATTGGCATATTGAATAATACTGGCCTTGGTAGCAAGGAGAATGTAGTTTCACATGATACCTTTCCATCTTCTTATGTGACATCATTGGCAGTAATTGGTGGTGCTTTCCATCACCATTTATCCCTTCTTATTGTAGTATGAAATTTCTTTGCCCGTTTCTTTGAGATTTCTGTGTGGTACTCTGATAAAGACCCTGTTAAAATCCAGATGAATTATATTCACACTATGTTCCTTTATCTGACCAACCTAACACTGTGTTTTAAACACCTTTCAGGTTAGATTGTGTCAATATTTGTTCCTCAGATATGGAGTCACAGGGGAAAAAATAAAGTTCTATAGAGGATGCATAGAAATATATTCATAAATTTTTATTATTGTTTAGTATTGTACCTGTATTCCAAAGCGAGTTCAGAAGTTGAAGTGTATTTCTGAAGCATGCTAGACATGAGCATTAAGACAGAGACTTTTGAAGATGCATAAGGGATTCAAATGCTTATGTCCCATTAAACTAAGAAGGAATAGAGTGTCTTGATTCCTTACTATCACTGATTTGTACAGAAGTTAATATTCAGCCTAATAGCAAAGCCATCTAACTTCTCATTAAATTAGATTTGTGTCAGCATAATAGGCTTACAGTTTTCGGCACATAAAATGCCACATGCTGAAAAACACAAAGTTCATCTTAAAGGTCTTGTTTGTATTTTGCCTTCAGATAAACTGGAATTCTAGTTTACAAATGTTAGCACATCAGAAGTCATTCCCTTGTTTGTTTTTCCTTTCCTTTGTTCCTGAGATTCCTGTCCCCTCTTCCAAATATGCCAGGCATCACCTTACAGTAGCAGCAGCTGCTGTGGTGGGAGCAGAGTCTGTGAGGAGAAGATTGAATACACCGAGATATGTGTTCAGTAACTTCCGTAAATGTCAGATTTTAATTTGTTTCTGCACATCAGTCAGAATCTTCAAACCTAAAAGACAGCTGTTGCTCCAAGGGGACTGGAGAGATGCTATGCCTTGGGATATGGCGGAGAACTGAAGCAAAATCTAGCCTTTGGTATAGTTTGTTCAAATTCTGCCCAGGGAAGGAACTGTAAGACAGCAAACCTACTTACTGTCTCCTTTAACTTAGCTTTTCTTTCATGAATTGGGTGTGGGACTGTAATCACATATTTCTGGGTTTTGAATTAATCTGAGATAATGATTTCTTTTTTTTTTATGAGAAAAGCTTAGTCAAATAATTTAACCTGTAGTGGAGCGTCTTTGAGATGCACAGCTGAATACCAGCAGTAACCCTGCATGCTGTAAGATCTTTATTTTTTATTTTTTGCTTTCTGTAAAAGTAACCCTCAGGAGCAAACGTTAGGGATTGAAAAACGTTGCTTTCCTCCATGTCAAGATGAGAATATGGAAACAAGTAGCTGTTTTATTTTTATAAACCATTTAAAAATAGAGTTGTGTTTGCTAACGCATCCAACAAAAAATTGTTATTTATGTGGCAAACCCCAACACTTACAAGTGTTTATGCTGAGGGGGCAAGAGTTTTAAATAAGAGATGAAAAAAGCGTTTTCCCTAAGTGGGGCTATTGGCTGTGTCACAAACAGGGTATCTCCCATCCTGGTCTTCAGTCCCATTGTCAAATGAAAAAATAAATAAGTAAAATCTTGAATGTTCCTATAGAAAATATCACCTTGATTAACAGTTGTTCTTTTAAGATAATATGAACCACCCTGGAGAGCTGCTGATGCTAGTCTTCCTAAAATGTATTCTTCAAAGTGTTTTTGTTTGTATGTGTTGACATATCATTTTTGCTACGGTTATGGATGTATGAGCTAATACTTTAGACTGTAGTTCTAGAAGGGTAGAAAACACACAAAGGACCCAATTACCATAGTCTTTCCATTGGAGAACAAATATTTTCTTCTGTGTGAAAATAATACAAAGCATGTGAAGCAAAATTAAAAAGCTTTTAAACAACGGTAAGTCTAGAAACCTTGAATATGCCCTAAATATGCAATAATTTATTAGTTAAAGAAGGAAAATGGTAGTTGTCCAGTTTTACTGTGTTTCAGTACTTCATCCATTCATGTTTCTGTATAGTATTGTGCAAATATAATATTTTTCCTATTTTAAAGACAGCTCCCTAGGTTTTTCCTGTCTGTGAATAGGCACTTGATTGTACGTTATAAATTGTTTTAACAAATACTAATTACTTTTAATGACTGCTTATAAATGTTTATACTTACAGAAAACTTTCAATACATGGAGTATCATTCCTGTAAAAAGTTCTGTAAACTATGTGAGGCTTAACAGATCACGAACAAATCTTCTGCGTCCTGATCCGTCATCAAAGCTTGACAAATATTCTCAGTCATTAAGAGGGTCTTCCCATATTTCCCAACATTTTTAAGTGAGTTAAGATTTATTCACTTAGGTCTCATGCAGATCTCAGGACTCCATAACAAGTCCAAAATAGCACTGGTAAAATACAGTGAGCTTTTCATGAGTAATAACAGCTTTCTGTGCCTCTTTGGTGTTTACCACTTATGATGTGAAAAGAGTGCAATAGTAAAACATATTTATTCTGCCTCTTGTTGTACAGTAATTTTTATCATGTACTATTTAAAAAAGAGTATGTCTCTTTACTGCTAACAAATCTTTTATTTATTTTTCTTTTTCTAAAATCGTATGTCCAAAATAACTCAGTCTTGTCTGTTCTAACGCTCTTGGGAAGTACTCTGCATTAAAAAAAATGTATTAGGTGATAAAAGCAGAACACAAATATGGAGGATTAATGTTTTTGTTGCAGCTTTCAAAGTACCACCAAACATGTCTGCCAGGTGACTTTTATCAGGGAAGTATGTGTGTAAGCCAGTATTTTATTTTCTAAGTCTAGTTAAGTCTTTCCGTGGGGATGGGAAGAATCGAAAAGCTCAAATTCCATCTAGCCTTCAACTTGAAAACATTGAGTTTTCTAAAGGTTTGCTGTAGTCCTTCCTCAGTAACTAGACAAATACTCCTGAGATAAGGTATCATTCCATATCTAAATATAAGCAAGTTTATTGTCTTATAGCCTATGAAAATGTTGACAGTACTTTTTACTTCAGAATAATGTAATTGTTTCTTCAGAAACTGAATCACATGAAACTAAACACTGAACAAATCTTTTAAAGGCACAAGGCCTCTATTTATTCATGCAACATTTTAGCAACTCTAATCCAGACTTGCATACTTCCTACCTCATACTGTACAGCAGACAAATCCTCAGTATATATATCTCAGTGAAGTATCTCAAGGCATCTTATAATTTTATACTTGGCTAATTAAAAAGTAGTTATCACCATGCCTGTGTGCAGCTCACTTTAGTGATGTTGCTCTTGCTGTTCTTCAGTTATTTTTGGTTTTCTCAAAACCCTCTGGTCCTCTTAAAACAAGGCACTGCTTACTTGTGGGACATGATTTAGTAAACATATGCTTATGAAGCCTTCCTGCAATCAGAAAATTTTGGCTTTACAAGCTGTCTCCATTTTAACCAGACATCAGGACTTACTATGCCCACAGAACTGGAGAATAAAGCATTTTGTGTGCCGTGCAGCTACTGGTCACACTTGGCAGCTGATCTGCTGTCCTTCCTATTCCCCAAGCTTCGCAGGGGAGTTATTTATTCCAGTGGCTGCTTCTACGGTCTATTTGGTGCTGTAGTGATGTGTCTTCAGTCAACTCCTACAACGTGTTTCATACAGCCTCTGTTCCAGTGGGGAGGGTTGTGTGGAGTGCTGCGGTGGTGGCATGAGGGAGTGCTGGACATGGTGATGGGGAGGCTGCTCATGTAGTTGCTGAGGGTGGCTACCCCACCTCAGCTGTCAGCAGTGTTGTGGGGAAAACATCAGGCAGCAAGCAGGGGTGGGTATCCTGGCTGCTCTCCACACACCAGTAGTGGAACTGCCTGAGGCAGAGCACAGTAGAAATGGAGGAAAAGTCTACCCCGACTGACTGAGCCCACCTTTAGAAACAGCTGAGCTCTTCAGGGCCAGCTCGGGAGAGGTCTGAGATTTTTTCCCCACTTCTCTCTTCTCAGTCATCAGGGATTTTTTTTGCCTTATTCTAGTTGTCAATTGGGTTGTTTTCTTTCAGTCCAGAGGATCTACTCAGACACTGTTCCCCACTTTCTCAGGGATAATCCTGTAGTAGACTGCTGACATGTTTGGTTTTTTTTTCTTTCAATGGGCTGCTATAATGGGACCTTGAATGATGTGTGGCGCTCTCTAGCCAGCTGTGGAGGGCCAGCCTGTGGATTGTAAAGATTTTGATCTATTTTGAGTGACTAGGACTAAATAAGGCTTTTCTTTTTCTTTTTTTTTNTTTTTTTTTTTGTAGTAGCCCTTTCTGTTTATTGATATTTTCCCTTCCATGCTCATTCTTTCTTTCTGTTACTTGTAGATAGTAACTTCATTTTCTTTTAATACAGAATAAGTCATGCATCCAGTTCTGTGATTAACTTTCTAATGTACCTCTAATATGTTGCACTGTATGGGTAAAATACCAATTTCCTCTTAATTTTTTGATCTCCTAATAATTGCATGTGTATAAAAATACTTCTGCACTGTTTCAGTTATCTGCTCTTTTCTTTGGGAGCAGCACCAAATGCTCCAGAAGAGTGCTGTGGGCAGTACTGAACAATCTGTTCACAGAGAAAGTTTACCTAATCTCCAGGAATTAACGCTGATGATTTTACTTACTCCAATGTAGTCATGGAGATTCTCATGATTTCTGAGAGTTGTCAAGGATCTATGGATTTCTGCCTGAAGCCGTGATCTCAAAAGACTACATCTGACAATAAGTTTTGCTAATTTGGTTAAAAAAAACGTACAGCAGTTGGTTTTTTTTTTGGACTGGGTAGGGGGAGAGGTTTAAATTTCATATCGCTTGGTTCTATCATTGCCTTGTTCTTGTACTGTGAGAGTAAATGTAGTATAAAAAAAATAGGTAAAATTAAAAGGTAGATTGGACTTTTTCTACACATCAGAGACTCCTCTTTAATTCCAGCCTAAGGTTGGTTTTCCTGCGAAGCAGAACACAGAAAACAGAGGTAGGCATAGATCTGTTTCAAGAAAGGTGTTTGCAGCTACCACAGGTGTAAGTTTCTCAGTATCTTGCATCATCAAGCTATTCCAAACAAATTCAAAAAAGTTTTGTGTTCTTGTTTGTACTTATTGCAAAATTAGACCTGCTTATTTAACAGATTTATGATTTAATGCTTCAAGGCTTTGAGGCCCTCTGGGAGCTGCAAGAGCCAAGCTCCTATTCTCTGCTATTTTGATACAATAAAAAAACATTCCTTTCTTACAGCTTCTGATTTCATGGACTAGTAGGTTTTGCTACTAAATGGTGGAACTGTGTAAGTGTCTGCTTTTCAATTCCTCTTCTATAGGAAGGATAATGCTGACAGTAACTACCATATCCAGACTGCTTTTATTCTTTTCAAAAGCCCATGTTCACTGGCAGTATTTCTACATCAATTTATTTCCAGCGTTTTTTGCATTTATTTTTACACTGCAACTACACAGAATTTTCTGAGAAACTTGCTGCAAACAAAAAGTTGTGCTTTCAGAAAGCTGACTAGAAATCTTATGCCATTCAAACACGATGATACAACAATACCTGA
Source organism: Ibidorhyncha struthersii (assembly GCA_013398815.1). NCBI lineage: Eukaryota > Metazoa > Chordata > Aves > Charadriiformes > Charadriidae > Ibidorhyncha > Ibidorhyncha struthersii. Next base: position 1,887,608 of record VZSZ01008633.1, on the reverse strand, counting down.
TTGGCAGCTAGACCACTAATGACAGTATGGTGATTCAGAGCTGTAATGGTGTTAAATAGTCTGAAAACAGAAAGCTTGGATTTGGAGGATTTGATATGAGACTGAAGAAAGAATAATATAGAAAAACCTATGGTAATCTATTTTAATTAAAAGCTTAAGCTGTGCTTGTTGTTGTGATCAGGTCATGGATGCTTTATTGCAGCTAAATAACTTGCTAAAAGGATTATATCTTCCTTTTTTTTTAAAATAAAGGACAAGGGCATAAAAATCAACAACCCAAAACAAGTATATTAAGTATTCCGACAAAGGCCTCTGGTGAATTCCCCCTCAGAAACAAGCTCCTTTGTTATTGTAGATATGTCTAGTCTCTTGTTTTTTTGGTTGTAAGTGGGTCACCAGGAGACAAATTTTAGATTAGTTGAATTCCATTGAATCTGAGGCAAATATTACAGGTAAAAGGTGTTAAGGTTTTTTGTTCTTTTGTTTGTTATTGTTCCTACTGACTTTACATAGGGATTTTCTTTCCTGCAGGAGTGTTTGGTTAGATGGTTTGAGCTTCTTAAAAATTATTAGCGATGCTGTGAGGTTTTTAAGAGTTCTCTATTCAAGGTATTAAAGGTAGAACTTTTTTCAGAGCAAGACAGCTTTGGGGGACACTTGAGTTCTTAAGGATCGTCATCTCTAGCAGGGATTTGTTAAATCATTATTCAGTATCCAGACCAAGACTGCATAAAGTCGGAAGAATCCATGATTCCTATATACAGCTAGCTTGAATGCACTGCAGGAAGCCAGTTAGGACTATTGTTAGTATAAATAAATAAATAAAAAGCATTATGCATGCCACTCTGAAACCATTGCCTAATAAACCAAAAATGTAGGTTTTTGCAGAGAAACTCACTTATTGAATACTCTTTTCTTATGGAAACCAAATAAAAAAATCATTGCTCATTTCACAGAATTTGGACTCTGGGACTGTAAAGCATAGTTTTGGCTGCAAAGGACAACAGTTTTATTGCTGCATTTTCCAGAACTGCTAAAGTTCAAATGACTTAAACTATGACACTAAAACTATGACTTTTTTTTTTTTTTTATGACAATCAAGAACACTTAAAAGCAATTTGAATCCCGATGTCGTGAAAGAAACTTTAGGCTATCGCCTCCCATCTGAACGGTCTTAAGTCACAACAAAATTTAAGGTTTCAATGTAGATTTACCTTGCTTGACTTAAAAGCATGTCTGTGCAGTCAATGGGAGTCTGTTAGTATGTAGCTGGTAATGTAATGGTTGAGGGAGAAAACAATAAAGGGTGTTGTAGCACATGGTCTCTACCTGAATAGTTTTTCGTTTCCTTTGAAGGTCCCGAAGACATAGATAGCTTTCAGGCTGTGGCTAGGCGAAAAAAAACCCACAACCCTGCTCACTGATTTAATGTTCGGGGGTTTATTTTATTCTTTTAATAATTCTTGAGGAGATAGTATTAAGTCAGAAAGATGGAGTGGGAGGAGGAGAGCTGGACCTTGGGGTTTATTATATCTGTGTGTGTGTGTAAGCAGAAATAGTCTTATTGTGTAATATCTTGGCTTTGGGGATTTTTCTGCTTTATTTAGCATTCTCGCAGATCACTGCATTTTCATGAACTTGGTAGGGGTAGCTCGTATTCCCCCGCTCTTATTTTTATCTTTCTGTGTTTTCAACTTTTATCTTTAGGCACAATGAGAGAAGAAAAGAAACGCAGCTGAGGTATACCACTGACAGCAAGACCCCATTTACACTTACTGATGACCAACACAGATACAGCATTATTGAATCTTCTTTTACAAATGAAACTGTCAACAAATAGAACATGTTACACTTCTTTTTATAGTGTCCCCCAAGATTCAGGTGTGATAGAAAAAGAAACAGGAAGATGTAGATAACAGATAACACAACATGTTGGAATGGGGAAGCATTTGTCACTTAAGGCTACACTCAGATATGCATGTGCAAGTCCCATAGGATTTGAACAAACATATCTGAAGGCACAATCTAAGCTGGAGAAAAAAACCCCTTATTTTGGTTTGGGAAGTAGTCAGATTTTTGGTGATTCTAACGTACAGAAAGCCCTAAGGCTTTTGTCTATCTATTGTGCTATATAGTATAAAATAACACTTTTTTCCTGGTAATGGTTTTTCACAATAAAGACAAATTTGTGTTGTTACATTACCGCTTCCTCCCTAGTGGATGGAAGGGGTAAAAAGTGAAATTGAAAGTGTATTAATGATGACCAGGATTCCTAAGGTTATCCCTGCCAGCTATCCGGGAGTATCAAACAAAAACGGTAATGTCACAGGTCCTTCAGGCTCATCTTAGTAAAAAAAAAAAAATCCAGTAAAGCTTGCTGCATAACTACTTTAGAAGCATACTGATCTGAGGGGGAAGGGAAACGGTATCTACTCTAGGAATCTCTTATCTCAGTATGAACGCTTTGACAGTGACATAAGTGTATCTAAGCAAGAGGCTGTATCAATATGGTGGATACATTTAGGTATAGGTAGTGTTTATACATTAGGGATATGCATGGATTTCAATGCTTGTGAATGCAGCATTCAGATTTTGCTATGTGTGTGTATGTGCAGCTATAAGATCTTTAATTTAACTGTAGAATTATGTGAGACTTGAGGTTGTAGTATAAAGCTTTTACTGGCATGTGTTTGACATGATTGTACTACTTATTGCTTAAATAATTAATTATAACCAAAAAGCTACCCTCAGTCTTTCTGCTTTGCTACACCATAGTGTGTGTGGAGAGAAAGAGAGGTAAAGATTAGAGGAACTCTATTTTAGAGCCACCTCAGAATGAGTTTTGTATCATTCTGCCCTTAAACTGTGTGATTTTCAGTTTCCATAAATCCAGCTGTTTGGGTCACAGTAATGACCTATTCTGTGGCTCTGGACAAGCTGAATTGTCTTTACTCTGTAAAAATGGAAATGGTGATACTTAAGTAAAGTGCTTTGAAGTCTTCAGATGGGAAGAGCCACAGTGAGCTGAATATACTTACTATTTCTGAGCCCATAGACTGCTTCAGATAGTTTCAAACAGTTTAAATATAAAATCTAAAGCACTGTCTGATTTTTAAAACCAATATCTAAGTGGCCTCTAGGAGCAGAAACATGTATTATGGCTTCCAGGAAGACAGGGCATCTTCCCTTTCTAGTGGTTTGTGGATCCTGTTTCTAGCTCTACTGGGCTAGGAGAAAAAAAGGCTTTTAACTGTGACACTTTTATGGCAGGGAAAAAAATGTTACCTGACTCAAGAATGAATTATGTCTCTTCTGGGCTTAAAACAGGTGTAACTTTGAGAACAGTTTCTACCAAAAGGTTTGAAGGAGGAGATGATGCTACTGAAGGTTGATTATTTTAAAAACAAACCAAAAAAAAAAATCCAAACCCCAACACCCTAAGTAAAATGACAACAATCAAAATCTCTAAATTGCTTAGAATGCTAGAAATCCTGATCAAAATGTGACAGCAGGCAGAAGACTAAGGGGGATAAAATCTCAAGTTGAATCAGTTCCTTGCAGTTAGCAGTCTTGAAGTCCTCATAATCTTGAAGCTTGGCACGTATGCATTAGCTTGCCTTTACTGTACACGATCTGTAAAACCTCCTGACAGCCCATATTCAAATACATGCTAAACCTCTCTAAAGATGTCTTATTCCAACTATCCAATCTGATATAGTTCCTTGTTGAGTAGTCTGATACATGCTCTGTTTTAGAAAGGCTTCAGCTTCAGAAGTTGCAGGTTAAATTAAATCAGAGTACTACTTCCCAGGGTGCCCTCCAATGCTCTGTTGATCAAGGGCACGCTGGGCCAGGAGGATGTGTAAGCTTTTATGGTGGATTTGTCTTCTGTGAACTTGTCCACTAGTCCTTTAAACTCGCACACATTTCTAGTATTCACTACGGGTTCTGCAAGGAGCTAGCTTAAAAAATCAAGCTGGTTAGACTTCAGAGAATAAGTTCAGCATTTCTGGTGTTGCCATAATGGTGACAGAGTTGCAGTGCCATTGCTGCATCAGAATCTCAACTCTGGCCTTTGGAGGAGACAGGCAGGGCTGACGAGTGAGGGGTAGAAATGGAGAGATGGAATAGTGCTGTGCTTTTTCCCTTTATTTTTGTTTTTAAAGGGACAATGACTATTCCTAGCGGCTTAATCTGGAATTTATACCAGTCTTAAATTTGTTTAGTACAGCACTGATGAAAAGATGGGCTGTATATTGCAGCTAAATAACTTGCTAAAAGGATTATCATAAAAAAAAAAAAAAACAAAACAAAACAAACGTGAATGGCAGTCACAGGTGATGTGATATTCTTTAACTATAGTAAATAATCTTAACTGTGATGTCAGTATTTTTATTCTTTAGGATACTTACTGTACTTGTATAAAAAACTTTGGCTTGTTAAATTTTATAATCTTTTGAATCAAGAAATACCATGTAAGCAATGTACATCTTCTTCAGTGCCTTGTAGGTGTGAGTAACTAGTTTGGCTTAAGTAAAGAGTATATTTAGTGAAATCCAACAACATTTTTACATATTTATTTTTCTTTTCAATAAATATTTTACCTGCATTCTTTTAATTATTTTTTTTCTTTTTCATTTGGTCATCCCCCTCTGTATCATATGTCATCTGTCATCATATGGAGAAAGGAGAAGATGGGGTGGAAGACAATGTTATCTATTTGTTGAGCTCTGGATCAAAAGATAATACTCCTGAGCTAACTTGTTTTTCTATTTTCAAGAGTTGTAGAGCTATTGTACTAAATTTAACATTGATTTGAAGGTAGAGAGGTTACTTTGATTTAAGAAAAGTATTTTAGTAGACAAGCAAAAGCAATAAGTCAGAATACCCCAGTGCCACTTAAAGGAACACTGTACAAGTACATTGTCGAGATTGTGTTGGATTCAACAAGACACCATGTAGAATCAGAGCAACAAGAAATAAGCCTCAGTTGTATGTGTCTGTAAATATATCCATGCATACTTTGAAAGCATGTAGAGCAAAAGGAAACTGTGATTCACCTTGATTCATAGTGTCTTATTAAAAGTACTTTTTTTTTTTTTTGTTAAAACAGGAAGCAAATTATTTGATTGGGAAGATGTGAGGATGTGTATGTATCTATTCTAAGTTGTGCAGCAATGCAAATTGTCTTTACCAAAGCAGACTGACCAGTTTTGGTTTTTTTTCTTAAAAAGAAAAAATCTGAGTAATACTCTTCTGTCTTTAAATTTCATATTTAAAGACATATGCAAGCTTCTAATGGATTTATTGGTTTAAAAGGTAATATAGTCAGAAAAGGCTGTGGTAATTTCATACATTAACACCCAACAAAGATCTGTTACTGCATCCATTCCTACATATTCCTAAAATATGATAAAGGATTTGAAAAAAAATACCCTCTATAATAAA
>VZSZ01008633.1:1802224-1882149 GCA_013398815.1 Ibidorhyncha struthersii | reverse complement strand
GAATTTTTTTTGGGGGGGTGGGGTGGGGAAGATGTTTGGTGGGTTTTTTCTTTCTTTTTTTTTTTTCTTTTCAAGTGATGGAGGATGTCCTTAATCAGCTTTCAGCAGTCCTATAAACTGCATTGGTTGAGTCAACAGTGAACTACGTGAGAATTGCTCTTCTCATGTTTTCTGAAGATCCATGTATGTGGACCCATGTGACTCCATGAATCACCACAGCTTGCTCTCTATTCATTGTGTAGCGAATTCCTAGTAAATGTTGCTTACTTGGACTAAAGCAAATACTGAACCACCATAATATCCCCATGAGGCTTTACACTGGTGTAGTTAAATGCTCTTAAGAAATAACTTTAAGTTAATAATAGCCTTAAGTTAGCAATTTAAGCTAAAGTTGTGTTGATAGTCATAAAATAATATATTTGGAAGAAGCAGAAATTGATTAGAATATGCCCTTTTTTTTTTTTTTTTTGTGATTGTTTGCCACATGAAGTCTGACAAAACACAAATGAGTGAGTGCTCGCTGCCAGTACCGGTAAGAAGGTATCATTAAGTATCAGGATGTGTGGCTAAGCAGATGTGCCTTTTGTTCAGGGACAAATTTTTGATACTATGTTGGAGATCCTGAAGTAGGACATCTGTCCACCAGCATGTCTCCCTGCACTGGGCAACAGCAGCTCTAGAGCCGTGCCTGTGTGTGGCCCTCACCCATGTCTCATCCTCAGCCGCTGCGTAAGCCTTTGCCGGAGCAGTAAAGACAGGTCATTGAAGGGAGGCAAGGCCTTTTGTTGTATGGTGAAATGAACAGCTGTCAAGCCCATCTACCAGGGAGAAAGAGGGATCATGGGCTGAGGAGTTTTCATTGGGCCTGCTAGAGTAACTACTTGCTACAGACATGACAAAAAAGAGATGAAAGTTGTCCACTGAACGAAGAATAAATCTGGCTTCCTCAGTTGGAGAACAGAGCTAATTTTAAATCTGGCATATATGTATGAAATCAAACATAATTTCTTTCCTTGTAAGACATAGCAAGAACAGATTGAAAACATTTCAGGACATCTGTCTTCCTAAAGCTCTCCCACAAAGCAGGACATCTTTCTAAAACCCCCAGATGCACACCTACCTCAGTTTCTCTGTTCCCACATGGTGGTGTACCAAATGCAGTACTGCAGCTGTTTTGTAAGTTTCACAGCCGTTTCAGACTTTCATAGCTCTCGACCCCACTGAAGTCCCTACATCTGAGAGTCCCAGCAGTAAGTTCATGTGTCTGAATAAATAAATGGGGCCTTCAGCCTGTCATTGTGACTGCTAACTAGCTTTTGTACCAGCCTTCTTTGGACTTCCGTATTTCTCTTGCCTCTGTTTGTCCTTTCTATGGGTGATGTTTAGGCCTTTATTTTTTGATCCAGTTCAGCTGCTCCCACATTTCTTGCCTGGATTCTAGCATCAGAATTTTTAGTTTTCTTGTTTCCTCATGAATAAAGCTCATTAGGAGCTTTGCTTCTCCCCAGGCCTCTCTCTGACTAACAGAACCTGACTTTCAATTGCTGCTAGATTCCCATGACTGATTTTATAACACTGAGGTCACATGCTTCACCAGTTCCTTCCTTATATGTTTCCAAAATTCTGGCTTATTTTAAAATTAAGTTTTTTTCCAGTGGTCTACATCTATATCACAGTCCCTGTACCTTGTCTTCATTCACCTTTTCCTGGGGAGACTGCTCACTTCCCCCAGTAATTTCTCCAGTCATTGCTCCTGCTTATAAACTGGTGTTACATCCAGTTTAGGTAGTCATCAATTTGTCTAGGTGATGACCACCTATAAAACTTGAATGGTGAAATCCAACTGCAACAGAGAAGTCTGCCCAAATCTACTGGTTCAATTTATTGCCAGAGTAATGTGCAAATAACATGAGCAAATAAACCACTGTGGTTGTGCCACAGCTGTTTCACATGCCTGAGAAGAGGGCAAAATTAGACAAATAAGTCTATGCAAAGCAACTAGTTCAGCTACATTTGATCTATTACAGTGTAAAAGAAACAAAATACCATCAAATGACTGAAGATTTCTGAAGGTATTTTAACCAGTCTCTGCAAGACATGATTTAAAACTTGTTTTTCAAGACAAGCAAAGATGTCTTCTGTGGGATAGACTGTCAATATGATTCTAACATACCAGAACCAGTAAAAAAACCAAGTCACTAAATCTAGGATGAAACTGTGTGATAGTAGTAATGATGGTTTTACCTCTGTGCTGTTCCTTTTATATTGAAGGTAAACTTTAAAATTATTCAAATCATGTGCAGGGATCATTTCATGCACTGCTGAAAAGCTGTGAAACAAAGGGACTGCTTAGCTGCACAGCAGCCCGGTCTGATCTGCATGGGAAGTTTAGGCTGACAAACTATAATTACCTGAGGTTGAATCCAGTCAAGACACTGAGATTAACAATCTTGCACTTATAGAGAGAGCCAGGGGATCTTTAACAATAACCATAAGTGGCTGGGATCTTGGTTTCACATCTTGTGTCTCTTTGAGAGGGAGGCATCGTTATATCCCCACTGACACAACAGCGATTAAATGCGCACTGCCTAGAGACCCCTGTTTAGCTCCAGATCGTAGGACATAGGAGTGGTATTTGTGCTGCCGGGAAACTAGACTGTGCAGGCAGAGTGTGAATCTTGACTCACATAGCTGTGGTGATAAAAAGCTAAGTAAAGGGACAATTTTGCCAGTGAAACTGGACTCTCTTCACTATAGCTGGTTTTCATCTGAAAGGGGTTGAGCTTGAGGCTCGTACAATGATGCAGAATTCAGCCTTGCTGGCAGGGATGTGTCTGCACTAAGCAGTTAAGGAGGTGTACCAGTACAGAGGTTACCTACTGCTTTCTCTGCAGGACATTGTAATTCTCTCAGACCTGCTGGTGTGAATGCTGCTAAATTGGGTTTGGTCAACATAAGCCTCATTTAGAAAAAACACAATTTTTGAGCTGTTTAAGTATTCTGGCATGCACTGGCTGGAACAACGTTGGGTGATCTCATAGGCAGCTTGGCCTGCGGGTCAGGTGTGTGGGAGGGAGGGAAGACAGCGATGAGCAGCCAGGAGCACTTCCTACATTTGTGTGGCAATATCTGTCCCTGGGGTCCACTGAGCACTGCCAGGTCCCATCCCCAGCTCTCCTTTAAAGGCAATGCATTTCTGGTGGGAACACCACCTCTTCACCTTTCAGGATACTACTTATATGTTGTTTCAAGGTGTATTCTGGCTAATTTGCCTGCTTAATTGTCATTTTAGTTCAGTAGGAGGTGCTGGGTAGACTTTGTGAGCTGAGATAATGCTCAGCCACCCTAATTCAGCAGCTAATCAGCTGGGTCAGTGATGATACAAAATAAATACACTGTGAAAACAAAATGGTTTTAGCGTATTGGGCCTTAACTGCCTTTAGGGTTTTACATGCTTTGCTAAATTGAAATTTCATACGGAGAGAATACCTCCTTCTTAATCCCATGCTTTTGCGATAGCTTCCTTTCTAGAGCAGAAAATAAAATGTAAACTTAATTGCTTAAACTCTGAAAAATGCTTTTCTTTGAACTCAATGAAGCACAAAGATGAATAGTTTATTACTAAAGGGAATTTAGCTCTATTTACGACTGCTTGTACTGTGAAATTGGTTGTTTGTGATCTCTAAAGACTTGCTTTCTTTTCAGGCATATTATGCTGTAGGTCAGACTACAGTGGAAAGTCAGACTGTAAGAAAATTATAGTCTCTAGGACAACCTGTTTCTGTATTTATGGAAAATAAGTATGGAAATTTACCAACTTTAGGATTCGATGCAGTGAACTTCTTAAAAATCACTGAAATGTAAACCAACAAACTCTGATGGTCTTAAAGGCAATTATTCTGTAATACTAGACAAATGATGTTCTGTTGGTGCCTGCTACATCACTTATGTCTCCAATACTGCCAGACCAGCTTTGAAAAACTGTCCAGAACATAGATATAATGAATTCAACTCAGTATGACGGACAAATGCATCCCATGCAAAGTACTTCATGTATTTGTGAAACTTATACTTGTGTAATTGTGTAGTCAATGTCTGGTGATCTACTGGACAGCAGACATGTAGGCCAATAATTTAGCACATGTGCATGAATTTCCCAGTTATTCCGAAAGTTTCCATCTGCATATGTGCCCAGTTAAAATAGTAATTCTTTCTGTGCAGTAGGATAAACCAAGATTTTTAGGTATATCAGCACTTTCTAGGCCGTTTCTACTGCATAAGGTAACCTCTGAAAAAACTCTTCCTTCACTTTCTCTTTCAGAATAGCTAAGGAGGCCAGGAAAGAAGCACATGTAATCAGGAGGGACGTTAGATGTATTAGAACTAGAAGAACTGCTGCCTTTCTTCAAGATGCTGGTAAGATGTCACGTAGAGCATTGTGTCCGGCTCTGGTCAGCTTTGCTCAAGACCACCTTTCAAACTGGCATGCATTCGGGGAAGAGGCAGTGGGCTGATCCCTGAAGCAGTGAGCTTCTGGTACCCAAAGAGATGTAAAGAGCCTGATCTGGTCAGCTCTGACAAGAACAAAGAGATAATCTTTGCAACACCTTTCCAATAGAACTGGGTGGATGTGGTGATATTGGAGGAGGTAAGAAAGCTGACACTTCTTAAGATGGTGTTTGATAACTTGATAAGTGGGATTGTGTGAAAAGGGTAAAACCACTAAAATAGCAGAGCAGGGAGCCTGCTGATGCAGGAGGCACATTCCAGGTCTCTGTTCCTGTGAACAGATTGTCTTCAGCAAATAACTCAACTCTTTAGGAAAAATATTGAAGGGCTATTTAAAAAAATATTTAAAGTAATACATTTCCAGTTGTCTTTTAGGGGTTGTTTTTTTCCTTGCCTTGCAAAAGGTCTGTTTCAAAAACATGTACCAAAACAGGTGGAAATTTGGTGTATGCTTGTTGCTTCCAGAGCAAAGGTTAGAGAGATAGTTTAAAAAGAAAAAATACATCTTAAAGAAGGCATGGTTCAATTCAGCCTTGACCATACAGCAATTAGTTGTCAGTAGCAGAATCTTGGCTTTGCTTAATTTTAATTTATGCCATCAGAAGCTTGTTCCAGTTTTGAAACACAGCTCGGAAGTCACAGAAAGGGTGATGAGGATTTCTGGTTGGAATTCAAAACATAGGTAGAACTAACTGTGGTATGCATGGCAATGAAAATGAGTCTTGTTTTCACCACTTACGTGTGAAAAATAGGTAAAACTAAATGCACAGTTTCTAGTGTACCCACCGTGCTGGTTACTAGTCTCAATAATGCGTGAATTAACTGAAAACATCCATGCTCTAGATCAGCAGGTAATGTCTGTGTGTCACACATGCTGTTCAAAGGGCCTTAATGTCTTGTTTTTTCTTTAAAAACAGCATGTCACCAGCTGTGGTGCTGTAAAGTCATGTTTCTGTGGAAGACACAGTAGGTGTCATGTAGTAGGTTTCATGCAAGATCAGCAGCTACTTAGATTGTGCCAAAGACACCATTTTAGTACAAGACTATTAAAAAAATTTAATGTATTAACCCAACTGCTTAATATATTGTAAGGGCCACCAACACATTGCCAATTTATTACATTTAAATTAAAAATTAACCTTTTTAGTACATGAAAGTGATGGAGTGGTTAGGGGTTGAGCTGCTGCAAAGGAGCTCTGCAGAGAGGGACCTGGAAGTCCTGGTGGACAACAAGTTGACCATGGGCCAGTAATGTGCCCTTGTGCTGAAGAAGACCAATGGTATCCTGGGGTACATTAAAAAGAGCGTGGACAACAGGCTGAGGAGTGTTATCCTCCCCCTCTACTCTGCCCTGGTGAGGCTGCATCTGCTGTACTGTGTCCAGTTCTGGGCTCCCCAGTTCAAGAAAGTCAGGGAACTGCTGGAGCGGGTCCAGCGGAGGTCTACGGAGATGATCAAGGGACTTTCTCTCATGAGGAAAGGCTGAGAGACCTGGGTCTGTTTAACCTGGAAAGGGGATCTCATCAATGCTTATCAATATCTAAAGGGTGGTTGTCAAGAGACTCTTTTCAGTGGTGCCCAGCGACAGGACAAGGGACAATGGGCACAAACTGGAACACAGGAAATTCCATCTGAACATCAGGAAAAACATCTTTACTTTGAGGGTGGCACAGCACTGGAACAGGCTGCCCAGAGAGGTTGTGGAGTCTCCTTCTCTGGAGATTCTCAAAACCCACCTGGATGCATTCCTGTGCAACCTGCTGCAGGTGAACCTGCTTTGGCCAAGGGGGTTGGACTAGATGATCTCCAAAGGTCCCTTCCAACCCCTACCATTCTGTGATTCTGTGTGTGTGAAACCTGCTTTCAAAGACCCAGAGGACCACTTGTTGCTTGGTGTATTTATGCTTGTTGGGTGTATTTCCATCCTGTGTTTTTGTCTTGGCCAGCAACCAGCCTATTTCAATTCTGGAAAGATGGATCACATTGCCAGCACTATTCTGACTGGCTTGGTCTTAACCCTGTGCTGTTGTGAGCACGTACTTGGTGTTTTGGCTCAGAGATTGCACAAAGCATTCTCACATCTGTATGGCATAGAGTATTGTAAGTATACTCATTATCAGTGCATCTGTATGACTTGCTACTTATGAACCTTCTGCTGCTAGGCATGGAGTTGGAATTTTAAGGCAATAAAACCCAGTGCTTTAGTGAAGTCATATACAACATTTACAGGGAAGGGTGAAGCAATTTGAATTACCTTAGTATCTGAGGCCCTGTTTGGTGAAAGTGTTAAATGGCATTGACTGACATATACTTTGTTCACTTAGATCTCTGATAAGGATGTTTTTGCCAAGTTATCTCACTTGCAATACAAGATGTACCCTAGAAAAGTGGTTCTCTTGTCTAATGAAAATCAGCGTATTTAGAAAGAAGCGTCAGGCTGTTTGCCAAATGAAAATGCCCAAGAAATTCTAAGTTTGCAACTGGTATTTCAACAGTCACATTTCTGTATGTTCACAATATAAGTTTCACTTTTATTTTTCTGCTGGGAAATTGCCAAAAACAGTACAAGAAAAGCAAATCTAATCACAGAATTTACATGAACCTTTTCATTGTGTTAACATAGCTCCAGTTCCTGCGAAGGATATTTCATGACAGGATAGCAGTCCAGTATGAGATAAAATAGGAACTGAGAAAAAAACACAAAAAAACCAAGAGTGCAAATGTCTTCTTGTTCATGCATGTGTGAAACTGAAAGAATTGAATGGACCTGCATGTATTTTTCTCTTGGATCTAGGAGTTTGGGTTTTTTTTTTATTGTTTTTTATTATTTTATGTTTTGTTAATTTTAGTTGAAAATTTGATTACTAAAATTTGCTTACACCATCAGATGGATAAGAGAGTAAGGAAGCTGGCAGATGGGATTAGAATTTCAGGTGATCTTGACATATAGGAGATATGGACTTAAAAAAGTAGGTTTCGGTTAGGGACAAGTGCTAATGCACAAATACAGGTTGAGCAACAGACAGTACCTGTTCTCCATGCTACATCATGAAATGAATGCAAATCAGTACTGTACTAATGTGGCAAGGAAAACAAATGCCAGAGTGGGATACAGATAGCAGGAGCATTGTATGTTTCTCCCAGCATAGAACATGGAAGCTAGTGTGGGAAATGCATTTCCAAATAGATGAAAGTCAGTCAATAGAAAAGCAATGACAAAGTTTACAAACCCAGAAAACCTGGAAAACAATGGCTGCAAGGAAAGCTTGAGTCAGCTGCAGGACTGAAAAGAGAAATTCAGTCTTGAAGTACGTTCTTCCATAAGAGAACAACCTGTACTCCCTATGCATGGTGAAAAGGACAAGAGCAGATAGTCATAACTTGCAGCAAGAAAGATTAAGGTGAGATATTAAGGAAAGCTTTCTAAAATTTTATGATGCTAGAATCACACTTGGCTCTTCTGTTTCCAAGCTGGTTTTATGTCACAAATGATTTGCAATGATGTGCTGGATTTGTCTTATCAAACGTTTTGTTTTGTATTCCAAATAGTTTCTAAAACAGTAGAGATGAAGGACAGATTTTGCATTCTTGGTAAATCTAATAGTCTATGTAAACAAAAAAATTTCAGATCATTGAGTGAATTAAAAAAAAAAAAAGAAACTTCCAAGCAGAATATTAGCGCAAATTAATGGGGTAAATTATTTGCTGTGAATCATTCATTTAGCTTAGTTTAAGTTTTGCTTGTTATTGATCCTTAATTAGAATAATGGTGCTATATGCAAAGTTAATTGTTTTTATTATCACTCTGAATACAGGTATTCTCTCATTACTTTAAAAATGTGCATCTTTAGATGTACTTTTCAACAGTCAGTTTGCATATTGATAGCTGTTAATGTTGTGTTAAACACCATGCAGTATCATTCTGTGAATACTGGAAAAGTAAGGATAAGTAAACATGATTAACTGCAGGCTGTGATGCTAAACATATTCAATTATTCAAGCGAATGTTTCTCTCTCTTTCGGCTAATGAGAAATTTATGGATTAGCCTTTTCCTCCTTCCCTGGTGGTTATTCCCTCCTATTGTTAAGAAACTAGGGGATAATATAATGAGATGTTCACTTGATTACTATCAATAAAACTTCAAATGGTATTTTTAGGAAGAAGCAGCCAAATTCATCCCAGGTGCAACATCAACAAAATCAATAACATAACAGTAACAAATACTGCTGAAGAAAACTGTGTATATCACTGCATCATCTGTATGATCATTTTGATTTAAAGCATGTTTTTAATTTACCAAACACCTTTTTAAATGACATTAAATCTTGCAATATTTATCCAAATGCTCAGCCTGCAGAAAGGACCTGTCTGTGGGGAATATGTGTCAGCATATTTGTACAATGTACAACCTTGCTGACCTCAGTAAGGTGCTGCCTTGGCAGGGTCAGGGCTGGGTTCAGGGGTGTGTGTTGTTAAGGGCTGAAGAGCAAAGACATGACCGCGCTCTGCATGTCCAGGCAGTTCCCACACACAAGCTTCTCCAACAGGAGAGTTTCACATGGTTCCCTGGAAGACATGGGTGAGCTGGGAAAGGGGCTGCAGCAGCTCTTGCAGACTACAGCCTCCATCAGTCAACTGAAAGGGAAAAGGGCCCCCTCTGGCCCTAGGTGAAAGTACTGTCCACGGCTTGTGTTCATAGGACTAAAACCTGGCCACCAAGCCAGGCTGGCCTTTCACATACTGGCTTTTGGGAACACCCTCTGGCCCGTACTTCACCCACAGACTGACTGCTCCTGGGCTTTGCTTGGAAACTGTGCCAGGAGCACGCTGACGATTATCATGGTGCACTGTTACAGGGCAGCGCTCCAGCCCGCACCAAACCTTCAGGGAGAGATGTACCCACAGTTCTTGAGTAGACTGCAAGTACCGAACCCTTCTCCTCCTGGAATTGCTCCTGCCACTTCCTTTGTTTGAGCTTCCAGACTGGACCTGAGGCTGAGGTCTCCTATTCTCAGCAGACCTAATACACCCATTTAGGATGCACTCAGCAGACCTAATGTAGCCCTTGGACAGAAACTCAACTCAGAAGTTCCCATTGAGATATCCAATATCCAGCTGAACTTCTCAAAGCAAAGCACCTCTCTGAAAACAAAGCATCTCAATAGACAGCCTTGTTTAATAAGAAAGGTTTATTTTAAAGCCTTTTCCTCATTTTATTTCTTGGAATTTCATTTTAACACATGGCTTATCTTAAAAAAAAGCTAGAACTACGTGCTCTCTCTATTGATATGAAACAAATCTATCATGAACTTATTGCTCATTTTTTAATTAAAATTTTCTGTTATGCAAAGCATGAGTCTTAGGCTGACTGGCAATCATTCAAGCTCTTGGAACAGAAGATCTTAGCACAGCCTCATAGAAAATTCAGTGAGAGCCTCCTGCAGGAGTTCCCTTTCCCGCAATCAGATTTCAGTAAATTACACCATCCCTTTCAAGAGTAATTGCAATAAATTTAATATGACCAGCAAACATGAAATATGTCAGTGTATCACAGTTCATTACAATAGGATCTCCATCGCGGACTAATAATAAATAGTAATGCTCAGATAACAGCCAAGAAAATGTAACATCTGAGCATTGAAAGAACATAAATAAGGATCTGAACTCATCGGATCCTGTTCTGAATAGAATAAATGGATGCCCTGTGGACTTCTATCAAAGTGATGGATGAGGGGTTTTCTTTTTTGACTACTGAAAATGCAAAGAAATAAAAAATGTATCCAACCCCAGACTTTCAATCCTCTCCCTGCATTTGTAGCAGCTCTCCCCTCCAACGAATGATTGAGGACTGCAAACACAGAATGTGAAGGACAGCCACTCCGGCAGGAATATTTGAGATCATAATCCAAGTTGTAGCACTACCTTGGGCACTTAAAGGGATATGGTCAAATAATTCTGCTGTGGGTTTTGTTTTGCTTTACTTTTCAATGTTTGTAAAGAATCATGTTTTCTGGAAAACGTGAGCATATTTTCTTTTGTTCTCAGTTTGTCCTCTTGTTTTGAAAGTGTTGATGCCTTCCCTTCATTTCTTTTTAGAGCACAATCCAATTTAGTATGTTTTTCCTGCAATACTGATCCTGTCAATCAATAGCTAGCAGTTATATTCATTTTTAATACTATTTTGTGCTCTTTCAAGCAACTCTGTCTAAGCACACTGAAACATATTTCATCTGCAGCACAACTCACTTTATTTTAATCTTTCACTGATACTAGCGGATGCACAGAAAACGCTACTTACTTGCAAATTATAACTGAATAATTTAAAGCACGGCCAGATTATTATTGTGAGCTCATGAAGGAGAAAATTAAAGGTTTAAGGGACAAACTCAATTCTGATCTAAAACTACCATAACATGTGAAGATAATAAACATACATCAGTAGTGAAATTGGTCCAAATATCATCCCTGAATTGACAATGTGTGTGCATAATCTTGTGATAACATTTTATTATTATTCAGGTTGAAGCAGAAGTAATCAAATCTCATTTGTTAATGCTGGTTTGTTATTTTAACCACCTGAGGGGAATGTTTCTTTCCAAAGTTACAAATGAAAAAATCTACAGTACGTCAGGTGTATTGAAGGACTTTCATCTTGTGAGGTATATGATATAGGACAGAGACAGTACACCAGACTTGACTGATGGTATGACCTATCATGGACCCCCCCCTTTTTTTTTATTTTGTATTTCCAGCAATATATAGTTGCTTGCAATTCAGAAGCCTTTAATCCTTTGTGGCGGTATTTTCTTTGCAGAAATATTCCTCATGCAGTGCTTGAGTGTATAATAAATACTCTTTGCAATGGGTGTATTGGTTTAACATTAAAATTTCAAATATTTCAGTTATGTATATTATACATAACAGATAAAGACATACATCTATTTCAAACTTCTGTTACAGTGGCTCAGATTTAGTGGCTCAATAGAAGTTTGAGAGATGCAATGGCTTGGTGCTAGAATATTATTTTTTTTTAGACAGCTAAATCCAGGAGTGTTGCTTTGTTTTTTTTCAGTAGTTGTAAAAATTAATTTTCTTGTCTGAAATAATAACAGACTTGTTACTTTTAGAAAATCAGAAGTGATTGCAACATGGGGCTAAATGAAAAACCCTCTTGCCTGGGATCCCAGTGCTACAGCTGATTGTTGGACAGCAGGCCTGGTGATTTTAGAGCTGACATGCATAATGTTTCAGCAAACTCCTGCTCTAGGGTTTCCCAGGTGTTAGGAAAATTTTCTTGTCCTGTGGGTACAAAGATTTTAAAATCCAAAATGGGCTACTAATATTGCCTGGTCTGATCTTCTGGATGGCTTAAGCTGTCAAAGAGAAGCTGCTGATTTCAATTACAAGGAACATAATTTTGGTGGGAACTCGAGCATGTTTTCTTCAATTTTATTTTTGTTTGTTTTTCAGAAAGATGGTAATCCAAGGAAAATTCACTGCTTCTTTTCTAAGCCTGTTTCCCTTCTGCCATTTTTATTCCAATTCTTGTATTCTTAGAATTGGGTAAAATTGTTCATAATTCTTTGTTTAGACCAAACTCTGACCTTGTTATTGAATCTTGTGTCCCTCATGATTATTTTCTGGTATTAGATAACTTCTTCCTAAGTAAACAGTTGCAGGCCGTGAGGAAGTTTCCTACTTAACTCATCTCTTGGATAAAATACAATATGTGAGGCGGGGCTTCCAGGCTTGTAATCGCTCATACAGGGCTTATGGTATTAAGACCCTCCTCCACGACTTTTGAATACTCAATGCCAGAATTTACACAAACTCAGTCCATATTTTATCGTTATAACTTGATAATTTGTTCTTTAAACATGGCAATAAGACAAAAAATTGTGACGAATATGACCATTGTTTTGACTTTGGAAGTCCTTCTGCCCACGCCTGGATTTTAGCCAGGATATCATATAAGGCTGGTGAGCAGATGAACTTTTCCAGGCTACTGTCAGTTGTAGAAGATGGGGAGGGATGCCCCTCTCCAGCCTGACTCACAGATCATCTCTGTCCTCTTTCTAGAAGTTATTGCCTCTTTGAGTATGTTACCACAACTAACCAGTCACTCCTTATAGTCAGGCTAGCAAAGACCTTATTACCAAAATCATTTAATTTGAATTTGGTCCCCACCAGCAGGATGGAGAGAGGATCATGGAGAAGATGAGCTGGTGCGTCTGAGAAATCCCCACTCTTCAGTGAGGTGGATGGTGAAGAATAGCTGCAGGGAGAAGGGATGGGAACTGGAATCTTAAAGATCCCCAGTCTCGGAGCATGCTGAACATACAACAACTACTGCATACTGAGAAGGACATGGCTTATGTTCTGGAGGTATTTTTCTAGCAATTTAAGACAAGACAGGAACATCTTGAATTCTTCAAAGGTGAGAACATAAGCCTGCAAGGAAATTCAGGCTGGCCCTTGAGAGCACTAGGCTGGTGTCAGGCTGAAGAGGCTGGGGGTATTGTTGTGCTTGTGCTGTGCAAACCCAGGTCAGTTCTGCCAGCGTTTATGCCTTCTGCTGCAGTGCCACACAAATGTCATTGAATTGCTTTAGGTTCTGGCTGGGAGCAACTGTTACCATAGTGTCTGGAAACAGGCCATTTGCAATTCTCCATTTTAGCTCTTGCTCTTCAGGAGGTTGTGGGCATTCATTTTTGATTTGGGTGGGTTTTTTTTTGTTGTTTGTTTGTTTTGTTTTGTTTTTACCTCTTCCATCCTTTTTCCATCTTCTCTTCCTCAAATATATTAATACCAAACCAAAATGATTTCACTTGATGCTGATAATTTTTAGAAATGCAGTACTTCAGATTGCAACATTCTTACAACCTAGATCCATCTCTCTCATGTGTTTTCTTCATTTTGTTCTCTGAAGGAAGGGCAGTCACATCTACTACTTCAGATTTTTATAAAATTTAATTTTTAAACAGTGTCATAGTTCTCAGCAGAGAGATCAAACCAGAGCTGCATCAAATTGCATTCTGACCTCAAGGTATTATCCTTAGACTGCAATTCAAGGTGCTTCCCCTCATTAGTTTAATGAATGCTACAGCAGTTTGTCGCGGTTGACTTTTTTCATAAATAATTGGAAGCCCTTTGTTGCCGTGGTTTAATATCATTTCATGCCCTATCCCTTAATGATTCACAGACAATTTGTTAATCTGGAACTCTACTTTCTCTGAAACACTCCTGTCCATAGTGATTATTCCCATAACTGCACCAAGCTGATTGAGAACTCCAGCTCCTGCCTGTGAACCATTACTCCATAGTGATTATTCCCATAACTGCACCAAGTTGATTGAGAACTCCAGCTCCTGCCTGTGAACCATTACTCCATCTCCATCAGAACAGATGCTAAGGAAATTTGCTGCTTTACTCTCCTGGCTCCTTTTGACTAGAAATTTTGATCAGGTACTTATTATGTGAACAGAGGGTTTGATAGTAACTAATTTAGATTAATATACAGGTACTTCTGTATTTCTTTCTGGTCTAGTACAGATGCTGCCTGCTGACTCAAGCCAAGCGGCTGCCAGTGTGGTTGTACAAAGCATTCATGCTGACTCTTGTTGATAACACTAAGATTTAAGTTGTTGAGTGAGCTGCAGAACAGGAAAAAGAAACCCTACTGCTCATAGAAAAATCTGCCTTCCCTATCCAAAGAGGTCTTAGAGGATTCTGTTTTTTTCAGTGACATCTCTAACATGAAGTTGCAGAAATTTCCAAACTTGTGTCCCAAGAGCTATCATAGGGTACTGCGGATTCAGATGTTAAATAACAAGTTGAGATTTAGTTGGTTTAAGTGTTACTTGGGTACTTATTTGCAAACATACATTGGCATTGTAGTTCAGATCAGAAGTGGCTTTGGAAGGAAGTCTTCCAATTATCTCTACTCACTACACTTTGCACCGTGGAGTGAGTGCACAAATTGGATTTTATTCGGACTGGAACAAACCGGGACATGGCTAATGTACTCCAGGAGGCATTGTGGGCTTACCTCTACTGGTGACAAACTGCTAATGGACTGGTAGGCATTCAGTCCACAAGATCATGTTAGGCCCCGTCCAAAGCAATCATCCCCATCTCAAAATGTTCATTGTGTGGACATAAGCTCCTCAGCACCACTGTAGGACACCACGCTCAGCTCTACGGATCCGGTTGTCATTGTGCTGCCCTCCTATCTGGTTGCGCTTGTGCTGCACTCCTGCTTATGGTAAGTATTTAGATATAACCAGGGATTCTGAAAATCACAGAAGTGTGAACTCCTTTTTTATTTCTTTCTTTTTAAATGTTTCTTCTGAATGCCAAGGTGATGTAGCTGTTAGTACCAATGCTGGAATACTCTGAAAATTCTTGAGCCTCTTGTAAGCGTGCGTTGTTATACCCTTATGGTTGTGACTGTGGATAAGGGCAGTGAAGATCTGCATCCCAGATGGATTTCAGTGCTTTTGCTTGTGTGCTTAAAAACATTGGTAATGTATTTTACAGTATATTGTGTTTGAAATGGTCTACAAGAAAGGAAGTGTGGTTGGGAGACTAAGCAACACTTAAGAACGTGTGTTTACAGATAAAAAAGTAACCAATATATCCCAGAACAAGCAAATCACATAGTACTCAGTTTTACCTCTGCACAAGTATGCAGACTTCAGTGAGCGAGGATGTAGCTGAAGACTGATTTAGTGCCAACTACATAGCACAAATTGAAGGAAAACAGAGATGCACACTTCTACTCTTTGTTTGCAGAAATAAATTCCTGAGTAGAAATGCTTTTGTGGCACTGTGCTCACAGTATTTCAATTTCTCTTGATGATAGTGGTTGGGGGGGTGGGGAGGTAAGTCATAAACTGAAGCCACTAGCCTATTTATGGAACATACTGATTCACGTGTGAGGCATGTTTATGCCCTGTTCTTGCACACTGCCAGAAAAACAGATTGGTTTGGTACTGTGGAACCCATGGGCTGGCATCAGCTTTAGTGTGAACTGAGTGGTTTAATTTTTAGGAGAATATTTTTCCATATGTTTGTAAATTTAAAGTGGTGCATTTCGATAATATAAATCATGTTGTTATTTTTTTGTGACCTCGTATGAATTAAATTCACAGTACTCTGGCTAATGTTCTGGATGTATATTTTTAATTTAAAAAACAAATCAAAAAACTTCTTGTTCTCCTGTTCTGGATGCATCCTTATCAAACTTATCCTAATATAAATGGTACCTTATTTAATTCTGTTGGCTTACATAAGATTTTTCTGTCTTCACTGGATTGGCACCAGTGGTGAATCATGCACAGTCTTTCTTATTGCTGAGCTGAAGAAGTGCTTCTCTGTTAGATGATATTTAAGACGCAGTTTTCCTTGTTGTGATGGATTTTTTGTTGTTGTTGTTTAATTCTTATTGATGGCAGCTTGGAGAATTATACCCTCTGTGAAATGGCCAACACCTAAAAAATTAAGCAATTACAAATCTAAGCATTAATACATAGTAATTTAAAAGATGTGCATACCCATACATTCTACACTCAAGCAAAATGAAAATCAATATTTTATGCAGAAAAGCCCCCATATTTTACAGATCAACATATTGTTATTCCTATGGAAAATATTTATAAACAAACCAGTGAGTTTTAAATTCAGTTCAAAATGGATTACAGGAAAATTAAGGAGGTTTGAATAAATCAATAAGATTCTTATTAATACTACTCTCAGTGTGAAATGTTTATTATTAATACAAAACAGTATGCTTTGTTTACAAATGAATCTGTCATATCATTTTGTCTTTTTATACCACTTTCTAGTCAGCAATTTTGATCTATCAACATGAAAATTCTATAGATTTTCCATATAATACCAGCCATTTTCTAATGTAGGAGTAGCTCTTTATTTTAAATCAAGCAAGTATTGTAAACCACTATATAATATATGTCCAAATTTTGAAAATGTGAGTAGATTTCTCTTGCCTATGTGTTTGATAAACATATTTTTACATGCCTTTTTGTGGTTGGAGGTGAGGTTTTTTGTGTGTTGTGAAATTTTATTGGAATTGGACAAGTGAGTGTTACTTTAACTTACAATGCTCAGACAGGTAGCTTCACAAGAATTACCAATTTTGGGGAAAAAGTAAAAGTGCTGTTCAACTATGGCCTGTCTGAGTTACAAGGAAAACCATTCCGAATTCACAGCTCCACTGTCCTGCTGGGCCCAGGCTAAGCGCAAGCTGCAACATCAGTCGAGGCAAGGGGAGCTCTGCTCTTTTTAAGTGCTTAAAAAAGCTGCTGGATACTGTGAATTAAGTAAACAACTGGGGGACCTCACGGGTACATGAACTCAAATGAGCAGATATTAATGTATTTTGGGGATTAATTTATGTTCCTGTCTCTTAAATTAGAATACTTGAGTACGGCTACTCATGTTTGGTTCAGGAAAGAGCATGAGTAACACATTAATTTATTTTCATCCTATTCTTTGCAAATTAGATGATTTTAAAATCAGATTTTAAACTGTGGGGCCATATTATGTACTTCTGTGAGGGAAAGTCGTATCCACAAGGGGAAGCTAGTCAGAATTAACCTACATAGGCTCACACTGTAACTGGGGTATGGCTCAAATTTGATACAAACAAAAGCATCGCTGAGCCAGCTACAGTTCACTGAGGGCTGTAAAACCCACCATGGGCTGCAGATAAATACTGTGACTGGCTGTTAGTGTGATCTCTGCTGCTGCAACACACTTCTGCCATTGCTTATTTCACTTGCTAAATGAAGAGTAGTTTGTGTTCTGGTTAAAATTAGGATACAGGAAAAGAAAATCACCAGTCTAAGCCTGTAAGGATCTTCATCTCGTGTGCCTACATGAAAGGACTTCAACATTCATAGGACTGAGCAGTTTGGCATCTAGTTCTAATCTAAACCCTACTTGCTATATTGGGGAGACATTTCTTGTCCTTGATCTCTTTTAAGGGCATAAAATGCAGTGATGCCTGCCTCTTTATTTTACAGCACTTCCACTTTAGTATTTGTCCTTGGTGACTACCAAGGAAGTAGGAGATGTGTTTGGCCTTGGGAATCTTGCATATTGGCCCATGCTCATCTACTGTAAGCACTTGTAGGATTCATCACAACATGCAGCAAACACCTTTGACATCTAAAATAACAGAAATAAGCCTGATGCATATCACTCTGGAAGAAGCTGTGTATCAATTATAAAATTCACATGAATATATTCAACTACTGACACGTAAAACCAGATCTGCTGAATCTCATGCTCTGTGTCCAAGTTAAGACTATGAATTCTCCTGCAAGGTCTACAATCTAAGAGGCAAGTAATGTTAAGGCTTAGGGACTTGCTTATTTTTTCAGTTTTCTAGAGAGCCCAAAAAGTAAAGTTATGTGCAGTCATTTTCCTTGCATGCGTAGGTACAGTGCAGTGGGAAATAGGTCAGGAAAAACAGGGAATGCTTGAGTATCCCTGAGAGAGAAATTTTCCAGAGGGGCTTGATGGGTTTCTGACAGTCCTACCACCTGTAACCAAGCACCTGTGGCAATGCTGTGTGAATGCCCAGTCAACTGGCTCAGGAATATCTATGGACTTGTGCAAATTCCCCTACCCACAACACAGCTGCTGCCAGCCCTCACCCATTCCAAGCCCTGCACATTGACATACATGTTTGATCCTGTATGAGATTGCTTCTTGTGAAGGCCAAGGAAAAAAAAAATACTCCTCAGGAGAACAACAATCAGGAGGAGAAGGAGGGCATCTCAGTCATGGTATCCCTGGACATGTTGCTTCTTATCTACAATCTCTGGCTAAGGCTGTTCCAGAGGTTGAACGTAGCCTCAGGAATGTATGGATCCTGCTACAAATGAGTGTGGGAAACTTTTCACACCTATTACTTAGATCTGTTTTTGCAGCATTCTTTTTAAAAGAAAAATATTTTATACATGTGCTCTTCCTGTCACACATACAGAGCTTGTTGACAACCAGGCAGGATGAACTGTGTGCCATGTTAATCATTCTTTAACCATCTGTGCATGTTGTGTCTGTTGTCATAGGCATGGTGTTTCCTTTCGCAGCCTTGAGGGGGAAACTGAGGCAGTGGGAGGGCAGATCTGAGAGCTCTTGGCTTTAGCTGTCTTGAAACAATGTGAATATGTTTGCTTTCTTGGTCACACGTCTGCTATATGCTAGTGTATGCTGTGCCAGAGGTTTCAGAGGTATTTATGGAAAACAAGAACTTGAAAGTCCCTGCTTATATGTATACTTTTAGACAGTCAGCTGGATTTCACATTGAAAAAATACAATGCCACATAATGGTGTAATGGAGGAAAATGTATGTGCTGTGTGCGCAACTGAACATATATTGTCTAAATAATTCATATGAGGATCAGAACATTTGACAAACTTATAAGTGACTTAACTGAACCAAACTATTTTTTCTGTACAGGTCTTTCTATTATTAGACATAAACGGGTATATCTCTTATTTAAAATACACTTTTTAAAGTAGCAATCATTAAATAGAAAAGAAATCCCTTAAATAATATGTCCATTTGTCATTACTCTAACAATGATAATCACCCAATGAACTGAATGTACAGACCCACAGTTCTATCAAGAGTTGCATTTGATGCCCAAGCTACTCTAATTGCTACCTGTATAATTGTGTAACTCACGTAAATTACTAAAGACAGGTTGATTTAAACACAGTGTTAAAATTTAAAAGGAGTGACAGTACTAATAAAGCAAAATAAACAAAATAGATCTTTTTGACAAAGCCAGTAATTATAAACTTGAATACCAATTAGTTCTGAGCAGGTAGGTTTATTCCAGCTCTTTTGTCGGACTTGAGAATAATTATATTCATCTTCCAAAGTATCCAAAACATCCAGAAAAATAAAGCAAGAATTCATTATGTAAAAACAACATGTGCCTAGCACCTGCCTTTTCAGTGTTTCTATTCACTGTCATGATGAAAATATACATGCTGGTAAATCCATCTGCTCAAAATAGACAAATTGTTATCCTATTGCTGAATTTAAGTAATGAAATCTATCAGTGAGAGAGTTCTGCAGGTGGGGGAAATCGATCCAAGTAGGACACTGTGAAACACTG
This sequence comes from Ibidorhyncha struthersii, assembly GCA_013398815.1. Classification (NCBI taxonomy): domain Eukaryota; kingdom Metazoa; phylum Chordata; class Aves; order Charadriiformes; family Charadriidae; genus Ibidorhyncha; species Ibidorhyncha struthersii. The sequence goes on along the minus strand of VZSZ01008633.1, from coordinate 1,862,481 downwards.
ATGGAAAAACTGCTAAGAAAGCTTTTGGAGCTATATTGACAATGCATCTGCTTTTCTCACAGCAGTTTATCTCACATATGAAACTATTGCCATTAATAGTATAGTCACTATAGTAGTGGCTTCTGATTTGCTCTTGTGAGTGACACATCATCCACCTATCTATCTATTTATCTATCTATCTTTCTATCTATCATTATATATTTTTAATAGGGACAAAACACTCTGTTTCCCCTCTTGTTTCATTTGGGATTACCATAGGGACTAAGTTAAATTAATTAAAATTGGAACGTCATGATTTTTTATTAGCTCTGAAATGCAAATAAGTGTTTGTACTTTCTGTAACCACACATTAGCTGAGCAAATACAAATTTGCATAATTTAGAAAGTTAGAGTATAGGTTGATTGCAAAGCATGATGTTGCAGCAGCAAGACTTGTTAGAATAATCTCTCAAGGAGAAATGGAGAAAGTCTTATCACTTGGGACATCTTAAATTGAACTAGAAAAAGCATTAACTTTACCGTGCTTTGTTCGCAAAGAGAGATGAATTAGCTTACTCAAAATACTGGTAGGCCTTTTTTAACAATGCATCCCTGCAAATTTTGGCAGGAATGAATACATACTGTACAAATAATTGAAAGTATCATTTTGGCCAAACCGTTGAAAGTGCTGTTATTTTTCATTCCAGCAACTGAAAAATATGAAGCTAAGTCAATAAAAATATGTGACTATATTGTTATCCTTACTATAGAAATTCCTTTCCTTCCTGCTCTTAAATATATATATGAGGAAACATTTAAGGCAAGAGTTCACCAAAGTTCAATATTTTAATTTTATTCTGGACAGTAATTAATGTGGGACAATTATTTGGTCTGAAATCTATACTACCTATCAATTGTTCAGGAGAAATGGACACTAAAAGAGGTACAGTGGTGCCACTCTGTCACTGCAAATGTTGATGTTTTTTCTGCTTTAAGCATATATGTTAGAATTAGGTACAAGTACAGATTTTGCATTCTTTTTGTTATGTATAACAGCATGTCCATTACAGGCAGTGCATCATTTATTTCACTGTCAGAGTAGTTAATACTGAGAACAACATGGAAAAAGCGGGTGATGGAAATAAATAACCTTCCAAGAATTTCTTCTCTCAAACAATTTCAAAGTTTGGGTTAAGCTTTTTGAAACGTGGCATGCTATCTTTTTCAAATACTTTATTTTAGGTAAACATATCAGGCACAGTCTTACCAAAGTGAAAAGACTATTTATGTCTTACCAAAAAAAGCCTGCACATTCACAGGATGAGCTTCTGACATTGATATTTCTTCAAACAGTACAAAGTAATACTGCATCATATAAATATTCTTTTTTTTTCAGTTCAACATTTTCTATTTTCTTTTTGAAAATAATGTAGCGCAGAGATTAGCTGCGTGAAAAAGTGCAGACATGGATTCTCTCAAGATGTCCTATTCCAAGTCAGTGAAAGGCATGTTGAAGAACTGGCAAAAGAGCAACAGAGAGAGAGAGAGAGATGATGGGTTGATGGTGTGTGAGAGGTGATGGGCTTCAGTAGGCCATAAGGAATGTTAAAAGTAAAATCATTTTATGCAATGGGTACTTTGAAAGCAGATTTGCAACAGCGCTAGAAAGGAAAATATTGTCTTTGTCAATATGTCAGGAATCATTCTGAGGGTTTTGGTTGTAGTAATGGAATGGGAAGAGCAGATCTGGGAATTTTCAAGGAAATTATTATGATGAACCTGGAAGAAACCTCTTCATGGATTTGAATCTGGTTTTGATGTTTAACATCCTAGTAGAAGTTATGTCATGTTGGTTTCAACGTTGTAAAGTCTTTTGTAGTTTATGTTCTTTGTGGATGTTGCTGATGTTTTCCTTCCCAAACTGAGGAAAATTCAGGAGGAATTTATTGTAAATGGATCAAATATGTTTTTTCTCTTAAGAAGAAATGTCTTTTCTGAATATCTAAAAGCTGGAAAAGCCACACTGAGCTCTGGAAACTAGCTGCAATGCTCAAACTCTTTGTACTCTTAGACACCTGATTCCCTAAACTAGAAACATTAATTATGGCGCTTCAGACCTGAGGCATTTTTAGCAATAGCCAATCAAAAAAATCTAGTGTGACTATCATAGTGACAAAGGTACTAGTTAAGTCCAATGAGTAAATAAGGACCGCATGTTCATAAAATAATTTTTTTTTTCTTAAGGTGATGTTTCAGAACAGTTCTGGAGAACACTGGCTTATCAGGTGTGCAAATACACATACAAATTAAACAGCATTTTTTTTTATATGCGGGAAGGAAATAAATCACTGGACTTGTGGTACTAGTAAGAAGAATGCCTTCCTTATATCTTAAGGAAAGGTCTTCAAGGGGTTGGATCTTATTTGGACACAAATGCCAAGACTAAGTTGGAAGCCTTTGCATTTTTTGGAAGACTAGTTTAGAAAATGACATGTAATAGGTTAATTAGATGAAACTTGTGTAACAATGAACGTTTGCTATCTCTAAACTGTGAGGTGAGTCACCGTGACAAGAAAATCACTCAGAACTTTGTTCAACAAAGCTCAAGATCTGCTGCTTGGAGGAAAAGAAGGGCATCTTAGAGCAGCAGCATTCAATATTTTTCAGTTTATAGGTTCCACATTTTTTTGCAGTCCCTGTAAGGAACCCTATATAAGGAATTTAAATCTCACAGCGGGCCTTGTTTTCTTAGTTACCTTCAGCAGACCATATAGTGCTTCATGTCTGTCTTAGTCAAGAGACTGCAAATGGCTGCTTTAGCAGATAAAAGTCTACTTCACTTATGAGCTGGATGAAGTTCACATTGTTTGCCTAACTTGCTCATAGAAGAGGCCTGGAGGGAAGCAGATAATGGAAAAGACTTTTCAGCTATGTATGGACGACAATTCTTTCCTCCTGTGGACAGGGAAAGCATAGTCACTATATTTTTCCTACTTCAGTGATTCTACTTAATTCTAGTATCAGTTGCTAAATGCGTTCTTCTTGCTGATCAGAAGGGTTTCTGGTTCAGTATAAGGAATGATCTGTAATGTTTACCTGTAGCAAAAGGGACATTTTGAGGAAGGTAAAAATAAAATGTGATGAAGATTTCTGGACATTTGGAAGCACAGTATATCCCGAATAGCACTAGAGACAGATACCACTGTCTCATTAAGCAAATTAATATACTGCACATATTTTCTAAATCCAAATCAAGTTCAGGAGAGCTAAAGACAGTCACCCAACTATCCATCAGTGAAATCACACCAACAGTATTGATAAATACCAGGTCGATGTCCTTATTGCCCTGTGTGAGGGGGATCTCAGTGCTTTCTTTAATTTTCTGTGTCAGAGTGCAATTTTATTGTCAATGACTATCTTCAGCTCTGTGCTCACTTTATGCTTGTTGTCTTTCTTTTCCTAAAAGTTATCAATGCAGGCAAGAAAGCTGCCTCTAACTAATAAAATGCAACCACGCAAGTTCTGTTGTGTAAGCACACTTGATTCAGTCTCTACAATCATTGCTGATTATCTAGTTTATATGCCAAAGCAAGAAACGTTTGAGGTCTGCTGGCCCTCATGAGGGCAAATAAATGAGATACATCAACAAAATTAACACCAAACATGAAATCTGCTGGGGAGAATCATTTTGGGTACTCTAAAGGCTGTTTTTCCTTGAGTTGTCTCCCAACAGAGATCCAGTCCTGTTGCAGCCAGACTTCTGCACTAGTCCTTCCTTCAGCTCTTAGCACTTACAACAATTTTTTTTTTTTTCCCCCCAATTAGGGCTGGGAGCGGAAACCTCTCCCCTTCTCTCTGCAGTACCAGTTGCTCTTTGGCTCTCCTACTTAGCGCTAGTGTGATTAAGTGCTGTTACATGGGAAAGCAATAGGTTGCTTTCACGGAACCATGGCTGCTTGGTTTTGTCTTATTGATAGCTTCAAATATTTGCTATTGGCAAGGTTTTTAAACAAGTAACTGCTGATCCTCATTCTTTTTCACCTTTCAAATACATGAAGAGATTGTGTAATATAGATCGAATATTAGATATCTATTAGTTGTATGTATATGAGGGGATTTCATACACTGTATCACTTTTTTAGAAATAAGTTTACATTTATAATCTACAGGAAACTGGACTTTCCATATCTGTATATTATGGAATAGAATCGCCCACTCCTTTATGTTTCAAAGTTATGTTGTTTTTTATTTTCTCCCATAAAAATTCTTTTACCCTCTCTAACTTTCCTCAGCTAAATTCAAACCTGTATAGACAGAGGTAGGAAATAAAATAAATTTGTTGTTAATATACAAATGCTGTTTTAATTAAAGCACTCAAAAATGTTGGATTCCAATGAGTCTTACCTCCAGAATTTATACATAGTAACTGCTCTAAATTGGCCTCTTTTAGATTTTCTGTGAAACTCCAAACAACAGAATTAAAATGAATTTCTAAGAGATTTTATCTTTGAAATACTAATTATTAATGATATATTAAAAAAATCTTATGCTTTCTATTAAAAATTACTTTAATGATCAAGACAGCAGAACAAAGAAGTGCCTCTCTATTGGAGGATATTTTACAGGTGATTGTTTTGAATAAAGCTAGAGAATACTAAGATACATATAGGAGATTTTAAAAATATATTTTATAATATATTCACTTCCCCAAGGATTGGAAATTAGTGGAAAAATGTTTACGTGGCAGGTATTGTCCTTGCATATCTTAATGTTTTACTGCTGAGATGGTGAAAATGAAATTTATCACTGTGAAACTCACTGGGTTTTGCGTTAAACTGCAGCTACAGGCTTAATCTGCTGGGGTTAGGAAGAAAAGAGTTTTAATTAATATCTGTATGCCCATGGCTTTCACTTTCAATTATTACTTTGAATTCTATCTAGTTTTTTTTTTCAGAGAACCAGTCTTTTAAAAAATCACAGCTGATATGTTCATTCCTGCAAGATAGTTAGTACCTTCATTTCTCATCAAAGTCATTGTAAAATGAATGAATGCAACAGATTAAGAAATTGAGTCTTAAATTATTCATTCATTATTCACAGTACTGGGAATCTCTGATGTAGCTAGGAGGATTCATAGGGGAAAAAAGACAGGATACTGTGGGAATTATTACCTTTTTGGACATCAATTTGAAGTGGCAAGGTCAGATCCCCAACAAACTAGGCAAGCTCAAGAACTGTTAGAAAAGTGTGGCAGAATATATGGTTGAAATAAAACTTTAGATAAATATAATTTAGTGTATATTTAGCTTTAAATTGCAAAGTTTGGGAAATTCCTTCCAGTAGTTAAAACTGAACAAATTAATTGCAAGACAGTTGAAGGTGGAATTATTACAGCTACAAGATTAGTCTCTGTTGCTCAGTGGCTTGTGGCAGCTGCAAAATACAGCCAACAAAATATTTATTTATGAACAGCTCAGAGAATTGAATTTTTCCATTCGAATAATCTTATAAAGGCAGATGGAAGTACAGAAGGTTAAATCAAAAAACATTCCGTGGATGGAGAGATTGAGGACAAAAATAAACTGAATGTATCAGTCACTTTGAAAGGGATGTTTTAATTATGGAGATCCGTGACTGGAGAAGGTACATAACGTTATATTAATCTAATAAAATTTGGTGTCTACTTAATGAAATTCTTTCTTCTTCTGTCTTGCAAGATGGAGAGCTCTTTGAATCCCAGATTGTAGGAGAAAGTTTTTGTCATCACCTCATCCAAAAGAAACATTTCAGGTTACTTATAATAATAAGTTGTCTGGGTGGATCTGTGTGCTCAGGTGCAATTCCATAGGGCTCCACAACCCTGCAGGGACTGATTCAGACTTCAGCGTCAACACTTTAAAAGCTAGGACATTTTTCAGTAGTCTAAGCATACAAATCACCCTCTTCTGCAAGTTTTCCTTCTCATGGTTGGATAAAATATTTGGATCCTTCATACAGAAAACTCCTTTCTGCATTATTTGCAGATATTTCTTGTGACATAGACATTTGAGATACAAAATATACTGTTTTCACAAGTTATATATGATACCTGTTAATAGTTTTGAGATTGCTTCAGTCAGTTCTCTAAATGTCCCAGGATGAATATTTTCAGGATCAGCTAAGCAGAAAACATCAAACTTATCAAGTATTGTCTCTCTTAAACATTTCTGTATACGGTGACTGGTGCTAATTGCCTAAAGTTCATCCTCACAGTTGTCTGGTTTTTGTGAGGACTAAATCACAGAAGCCTGTCGCAGTTATTCTACATTTTGGCATGATTGTGGCCTGCTCTAAGGTAGAATCTTTTCTTTCCTAGATTTTCAGTTTTTGCAAAGTCACCAAGTCACATCTACAAGAAAGACAGAAACACAGCACAGCATGGACAGCAACAGCATCTCCCCGCATCTATTTTGTTTCAGTCTTCCTCAGAGTAGCTCCTTAAACAATGAATGACTGCTGCCCTTCTTAAGACTATTCTCCTTTTGGCCTTCCTGAGAGTTGTAAAATGCATGAGCTGTGTTGATGAAGCTATGATGTGGTTATACCAAAGTTAAAAACCGTGATGGGGTCATTTCTACATGTCACTAAACTTCAGTCAAAGGAAACAATGCACTTATATTCCTGGTACTTGTGTCCTGTTACCTCACTTGTGAATCTTTAACAAAGAACAATTCATTAAAAAAAAAAAAAAGAACTGTTTTAAAAATCAGTGATTCACTATACTTGCAAAAATAAAAATAACCCGTTTAAGACTAAGTTTTTAAAAATAATTTAGAGGATTTCATTCTACTTCTATCATCCCAGACATATAATGTTTATTATAAAAATAAATATTTCTTCACAGAAAAATCCTTTAGGATACTGAATGCAAGTAAACTACTGGCAATTTTAATAGAACCACTTGCAATAATTATTTAAAAAATAGGAACAGATTGTACAGGCAATTCTTCCACTGAAGAAAGTGGGAGACAAAAAAAGGAAAAAAGTAGTTATTTTTCATAAGGGAGAAGAAAAATGAGTTAAGGCATAAAGGTTAAACTGATTGACCTGCCTTTCCCGGAAGTATATTGAAATTCATGGTTCAACAAGATATTTGTTAGCATCCAGAAGACAAGAAGAAGACAAGAACCCATGTTCATTTATCAAGAAAAAAGTTACTTGAAACCTACCTAATTTCCTTCTAAGACAGAATCATAACTCATTGGAAAGGGGGGAAGAAATATATGTCAGAAACCTGCTAAGGTTTTTGGCATTGTCTCAGATGACATTCTTATATGCAAAATAGGGAAATATAATCAAACAGGAAAAAGTGTAAGGTCTGTGTGAATGTATTTAGACCTCCAGAATGTGATAATCATTGAGGTTTGGTGTCAAAATGGAGGGATGCACGGAGTAAAGTTCAACAAATGTCAATATGCCTCAATATTCTCATTAGTGACTTAGGTAGCATAATATGGAATATACTTATCAAATGTGTAGATGTCATGTAATGAGGGATCCTTCAAGCACAGTGGAGAACACTATTCAGATTCAGAGTAACTTTGCTAAAGTAGAGAAAGGGACCAAGCAGTGCACAGTACAACAAAGACAGGGGAAGATAGAAAACTTTGCAACAATTACCTGTAACAGGACAGGTTGGAGAATGACTGGGAGTCAATTTTGCAGAAAAAAACACAATTATGAGGTGAACACGAGTTAACAATATCATGCTCTTGCAAGAAGGACAAACATTATAACGATGTACATAAATGAGGCTGCCTATGCAAGGCGTGCAAAGTAATCATTTTGCTCCGCTTAGCACTAAATACTTAGCCTCAGTTGGAGTTCAGTGTTCACCTTCCTGGAAAGACGTGGAGCTAGGTTGTTCAATCTGAAAACATTACCAGTTTTCTTTCCTCCTTTCTCTCCTTTCTTAACCTTTTGTTCTCTAATTTCTATTGTTATTTTTTTCCCTGCTCTGCAATTAACAATGGACACACTTGTGTCTTTGGCTACTCCGAGTCCTAGCCCTATCCACCCACCACACCCCATGAGTAACAGCCCGTATCAATTCATATAATTAATTCTCATTGATTCAAAAAATTTGTGATTCCTGCCAGATCCTTGCTCGCTTAATGCTTTGTCCGATCAGCTTCACAAGCAGGTGATGTTTGTACACTTGCAGCTAAGGGGTCTTCCCTCCACGCTGAGCAGTCAGATTTCTTCTCTGGCTTTTGATGTATGTTAGAATATAGGCCTTGATAATTTAGGAGCTTTTCAGTGGTGGTATTTATGGAGAAAAGCCTAGGAACACAACATAAGCAGACTTATCTCCCTTTATGTAGTTCCAAAGATGAAAACCTACCTGATGAACGTCTAACTGGGCGGAAAAATATTCCTTTCCTAACTGGCAAATTAACTTCACTTGTTAATCCTGATTACAAATTATTTAATTGAGTCTTATTTCACTGATTAACGCTAAATGAGAATTAACTATTTCTGACAGCCCAGCAGTACCCTAAATACTGTGCAACTGTCTCAATGCATTTGTTTCATCTCTTGTAGTCCCCTTCACTGACTTCCCAGCTGTGAGAGCACATGCTCGTGAGCTACTCCTCAGCTCCAGCAACCAACATCCGTTGGTCAATACATAGGTCATTGGAGGGGCAGCTGGTGGGTCACATCAGCACCTCCAGACTGGTGAAAATATCTAAGCAGATGGGGATCTCTCCTATCAGTAAAAAACATTTCAGTTCTGTTTCAACTGCCCTTGCTCCTTGTCAATTTAATACTCATCTTTACTATTTTTTTATTATTATTGTTTTGTTATTATTTATATATTTTCTGGACGATAGTTTTCACATTATTGGCAAGGAATTTTGGGTGAGTGTCTGTTTGTGTGTTTCTGACAGTAGGAATACTTTCTTTAGTTTGTCATGCAACATTTAATAATTTTCCCCTTAAATTCTGAGTTTCCCGAAATGGGCTGGAATCTAAAAATATTTCTGGCAGAAGCAGTTACACCAGACATCTTAATTATTATGTTTCCAAGGGAATGACAGCCCATGTAAGGGAAGTTGACATGTCTCCCTGCAGCTATGTGCTTTTTATATTGGAACTTGAGGCTATTATAAATTACCTAGGAGTGAGACAGACGTGAACACGTTACATCGGTTTTACACCAGTTGCCACATTATGTAGTAAGCAGGTTAACCCTTTTAATTCTCATTTTATTTCTGTGCTATTGAACTTATTGATGATAGTAGATGTCTCAAATAGATATTGAGACATGACAAAAGCTGCTCCACTGTTCACTCCTCTGCAGCTTGATCACCTACAGTGCCCGCAGGGAAGGCAAGGCTCAGAAGAAGGGCAGAGGAGCAGTGGTGATGGAGGGGTTATTAAAAAAAAAGCACCTGTTTTTCTTGATAACCACTGTTTGATTTTGAGGTACTGCTTGTTATACCAGCTGCCAAATTTTCTCATCTGTCAGGGCATGGGAGCTCTGCACCTGCTGCCTCCTGGTTAAATGGGAGAGGAGGAGGCTTTCCCCAGACCCCACACTGTGCAGCTAATAAGACAAATGAGTAAAGACAAAAGCAGATTTTAAAATAGACCCTGCTGATCAGGTATTGTGCTGCCATGTTGCATTACACTGCCATCTAATTATTCATCCAGTTTGTTCAGAAGGTATTTCTTCCATGGGAAATACAAGACAGGGAAAGCAAAACGGGAATTATGTTAGGATTATTATGCTAATCTTAAACTTCTCGTAAAAGACAGTAACCCAGCTAAAAGGGGCAAACAGGTCAGTGCTAAAATGCACTTCCTATATTGTTAACATAAATACAGGGATCACTATATAACTTTGAATAAATGTATTACTAGAGATAGAAGTATTTATTTGAAAAAAATTTTATATCATATTTTATGTAAAGACTTCTCTGCAATTTTGAGCAACAAGCGGTTGTCAACAGCAACTGAAACACCACAATCATAAAACAAATAGCTGACAGTCAGTAATTTGCAACTAAGATATTGATGTCTGATTCTCTCCAACCATTACAAACTAACTTACTCACTTGTCAGTCAATTCACTGATGTTTTCAATGCCGCTGCCTTCTGTGATGTTCATGAAGCCTGTTTGCCTGGATATTCAACAAGGTATTGAGTTTGCGTAGTGACTTTTTGAATGCATCAACTGTTAAGTTTCCTTTAGTCCAACTATATTAGTGCCATCTGAATAAATCACAAAGTCATCACTGATGCCCTGATGGGCCTACATTTAATTTTAGGAGCATATCCCTGTGGGGATCTGCAGACCAGTATTAGAACACTTTCAAAGGCAAGTGTAAGAGGTGAGTAGCATTCAAACTTTGCAGGACTGCCAGGACAGCTGGGCTAAATATAATTTCCTATGGTAGACATGTGCTCCCCCCTTTTTGCTTTTTTGGGTGCAGAAGGCTTACGTGTGCCATGAGGCTGTGGCTCTGTTTCTTCCCCCCAACTCTTCACAAGCAAGTGGATACTGATGAGAGCACAGTGATGCTCGTCGCCATCCCTGAAATCTGGCCTTTGCCAGAAAACCTCATTAAGATTTCTTGTAGATGTAACTTCCACTTCCAGTGTCATGAATGTGAGAAAAATGAAATATCAGAATGCTAATAGCTGTTAAGGATAACCCAGGAACAGGCTCAATATGAAGTTGAAAGTCCCCTCGAAATACATATGAGTGGGGTTAACCTACAAATGAAATACCTTTTATTAACTAAAGCTGGGCAATTAGACTTAATGAATAATACTGTTTCCATTAACTTCTAAAAACACTGAACTTTACTCTGAGTTTTTATGGAACTTCAAGCCTAGCATTTCCAGTAGGAGAATGCTTTATAACTATTTTAAGACTTTTTTGCAAAGAAAAAAATTATTAAAGAGAAAAATCTTATGTTGCTTATGTTTCCAAGGCATCAGTAAGTTCCATCATTGTGTTGCCCATTACATTTCACACTCTCCAAAGTATCCTGACAGTCTCTCTGTAGACCCTTCTCTAACTCCACAGAGTTGAAAACTAGGATGCCCTAAAGAAAACAGGCAGGAAATATGTTTCTAAAAAATGTTAACAGCTAGCTATGGTCATTCATTTTCTATACAGATGGATCCCATGAATTACAACTGCAACTGCAGTTTATAGATAGCATGCACTTTAGGGAAGACTGCAGCAGAACAACTGTTGTGGTTTCTGAAAGCCCCAGATTTTCTGGATCTCCGTCCATTGCTTTTGAATGAGAACCGTGTTAGGAGGAGATTGCTAACTGATGTGGCTATGAATAAGAATGAAATAAGTGTTGATTTCATAGAATAACCCTGTAGTTTTGTCAGGACATCTGGAATTACTTGTAAGAATGGATAGGTTTGCTCGAGTAGTGTTATTTCGTTCCTCACTGGTGAAGCTTAATCCAAATAAATCTGGACTGAAGCCAGCAGGCAGAATAAGCTCTGGGAATTCACTGTGGCTGTCTCCGTTCCCCTGTGCACAGGGAGCAGGCTGGCTGCTGGAACCTCTAGTATGCAACCAAAAAGCTTCCTTCCTCGACAAAACTTCTGTTTGCAAGAGCTTGTTTGTGGAGAAAATAATTACCTGTCACCTCCTACTCACTCTGCCGCAGTCTTGAGCAATGGAGTCCTTGTAATCATATAAACATATCATGACCTGTAAAGGGGGAAGGAAGTTTATGTCTGCACTGTCAGTGACTGCTTTGTCCTGTCCCGCCCCAGCCAGCAACAAAGAACCACGAGGTCATTGCTCACCCACCCACAGCGGCAGGATGGGGGGCGAAACACAAGAAGAAGGCAAAACTTGCGGGTTGAGATAAAGACAGTTTAACAGAACAGCAAAGAAAAGAGGAAAGCAGCAGCAATGATACTGATAAAGGAATACACAAAACATGATTAATGCACCACCACTTACTGACTGAACCCAGGAAGCCCCCAGCCCACTCTGAGCCTCAATCCTTGCCCCCTCTCCGGCCAGCTCCACAGCTATATACTGAGCATGGTGTCACGTGATATCCAATATCGGTTTTGTTAGTTTGGGTCAACTGACCTGGCTGTGTCACGTCCCAGCTCCTTGTGAAATGTAACCCTATCCCCAGTGGAACCAAGACAGCAGACCACCTGGTAACACAAGTTTTGAGCATCCCTGGATAACATGATAGTGTGTGCTGAACGAGTGTGTGCGCTCAAGTTCTCTTCAACTGTTGGCTGAGACATTCTGTAAACATGCAAATTGCCAGGTACAACTCGCAAGGCACCTGCCATGTCATGTCCACGCTTCTCAGGCGAGATTCATTAATAGACTGGTAGAGCTCCCAGGAAAAAGCCATACAGCTCAACTTAAACACACAGTTATGGGATGTCATGGTTTGGGCTGGACTGGCCACTAAAATGAACAACAGATGCTCTCCCCAATCTCTTCCTCTGGGAGGGAAGGATGAGAAAGAAAGAGATTTATGAGTTTAAAAGAAACAAGACTACTTTAATGAAACATTATTAATAAAATAATGAAAAGATAATAATATCAAAAAAGAAAATAATGACATATATACAAATATATACAAAACCGTATCGAGCTCTGAGGATGACAATCATGTCACCGGCTGGCACTGGGAAAGTCCCAGACCGGACTCAGTGATGGCAACTGTATTCCAGAACTGGATTTAGGAACACACAGATCAAGATTAAAGGCAGATGAACCTCAGACACCAGCCACTGAAAGAAGACGGCTGACCCTTTGATCCGTCAGTTTTTATACTGAGCGTGAGGCAGATGGGATGGAATACCCCGTTGGTCAGTTTTGGGTCACCTGTCCTCTCCACTTCTCCCCGCAGGTACGACCCTCTATACTTTTCTGCTTCTGACCCTCCAAGTTTGTGCATAAAAAAGTTAGCTGGCCGTGGTTGTTGTAGCAATAATTATAAGCAGGAGCCTCTCTGCATACCATTCCTTGGTATTAACTACAAACATCAGGCCTTATCTCTGCTGGAAGTGGATACTGTCTGAAAAATATGCCATTAATTTCAGAGAGTTCAGTTAGTCAGAAGAGGCTTAACTGAAAATTAAAAATACTGAACTGAAAATTGGTTCTATTTTTCCTCAAACCAGGACATTCCATCCCTTATTCCATATCATTGGCATCATGCTCAGATCACTATTATGTTTTTTTATCTTCAAAACAGGGACATGGGGTATTTAAACAAGCATATTTCTCTTTGTCCTCAGAGAGAGTGCTTACAAAGCTGGGGAACTGGTAAGCAAGATTTTGAAAAGCTTCAGAAAGATTCAGTTACTCAGATCAGTTTGACTGCAGATTACCTACAAAGAGTAAGCAGACAGGCAACCTGCTTCTGGCATTGAGTAAATACTCTGGCATGTTGAGGAAATATTTAATACCTGTTATATATTTAACATTTGCTACATTTTTATAGTATCTGACCTTGCAGACTTGTCTGTGACTGTATCATGCACAGAGAGAGGAGTCTGGGGGCAAGAAGAAGGTAACAAAAAAGTCTAAGCCCAATGGCATGAAAGAATAATTCATTGCACTTCTTTCTGGATAAAGACATGATGAGACTTTATAAGAACTCACATATGCATGAAACAAAATATCTTTGGAGTGCCAACATTCATCTTTATTTTTCATTTCCACTAACCCTGAGAAATTCCAATGTGTATAATTATAACCACACATATAACACAACATAGTCTAGCCTCTCTGTTGAGTATAATTCCTTATATTTAGTTAAATTTTAGTGGATTTGCCCATGAAAAGACACTTACTGCCTTACTGCAGCAGATGAGAGCTCACAGGCTGGTTGCAACTAAGAATGGTTTAAGTACAGGGTAAGAGGAAAGGAAGGTATTATGTCTTTGCTCCTGATTGACAGATTTTTTTCTGCCATCTCAATTTAAGGTTCCTGACCTGATGATCTCATTAGCTCCCTGGACTATTCCCATATATCCATGACAATGGATGAATTAAGGGTTTTTTTACCCCTGTTTTGACAGGATCTATTGATTTGGGAGAGATTCGCTGTACCTTATTTTTACAAGCGCCACTGGAACACCAGCAAAAACTGTCAAAATAGAAGAAAGATGTCAAAGTTACCCATGCATTTGTCATTCAGAAGATGAATTGCTGAGTAGGTCTACGGGTTAAGGAATTTGTAAGCCATGGTTTGCACAAAACACAGTGGGTGATGCTATAAGTAGTATTGATTTCATAAGGAATAGTGTAGCTGCACTCCACCCAGAAATCAATGTACAGGTAATGCCAGTTTTGAAGTCAGAGGTACTAGTTTTCTAATATGCAGTGTTAGGGACTTCAAGATCTGACTGCTATGAGGAAAAAGTGTGTCTCTCAGGTGTCTGCATCGTGCTAGACAGTTCACACTGAGAGACTCTTAATTGGACAGGTCTGGGCATCTGTCTCCCCTTTGAAGAGGAGAGGATACTTTGAAGGTCTTCCCTAATATTGCTTCTTGGATGTAGTTTGATAAGTTCACTTTTATAACCCTCATATGTCAATTGTATGGGTCCCCATATGGATGGGAATGTTAGGTAAGGGATAAAGAACAGGTTTCTTGGACGTGCTTGAGTAAACAGAAACAGAAGCAGTTTAAGAAGTATGTAGGTTTAAAAACAGCGATGCTATCATATTGATGGGCTTATTGGAGCAGAGGGGTATCGCACCAGAGGAGGCTGGACTATGTTGCATATTCAAATCTTGGTTCGACGACAGACTTCTTGGTCAAATCCTTTAACTTCTCTCTACATTGGTACCCAGGTATAGACTGGAGATAACAATCTATTTTGCTCATATTCATTGTAAGGCCTTTAAGAAAGAAAACCTGTTACTCCATGTGTAAAGATGTCATTTGATACCTTTGGCTGAGGTTGTAGTATGAAAAAAAATCACATTACCTGATGGAAAATGGTGTTTTTCCTTCATACCTGTCTCGTTCACTGATAAAGTCAGTGCTGAAGGACTCATGTTGGCTGCTAACTTGGAAGAGCTGGACTGAGGTCTTTTGGAAGTCTGCCTGTGCTTGACTTGCTTTCTGATATTCACAGATACAGTTAGACTTCTTCTGCACTGAGGTTAAATTTGATGTGGAGCCTGTTTTGTAATTTGTTTGGATATTCCATAATTATTTCCTTAAATGGCACAGAGAGAAAAAAAGGAAAAAAAACCCCACCAAACCACAAAACAAACTGCAGAATTCAAAGTGAAAGATCTTAGGAAGGTAATTGCAACCTCTGTTTCACCCTTTTCTTTGTAAATATTTGTGCTGAAACCCAGAAGCTATACTTATCCTTAAATTTAGATAATGATGATCCAGTTGCAAAATAACATATTGTAAAGCTTAAAGCATGTATAGATCTAATTACACGGCTGTATGAAGTATTATGAATCAATGCCTAGAATGTTTCTCTCTCTCCTTCCAATTTAGAGCAACAACCATTCTTTAAAAATTCTAAGTTTTTAATCAAGGCTTTGAGGCAATTAATAAAATCAGTAGTGCATTTTACCTACATGACCATTCTTTTTACAAGGTCTTAATATTCATTATCATGCCTGAAAAGAAAAATAAAAATCAGCTTTAATACTGACCGTAAGGCCATCTGTCACTGAGAAGTTCCAGAAGGACTGTGTAAGAAAGGCATAACTTTCATCTGTTATACTCTGTTTCACAAATTTTGTGTTTTGTACACACTGCACAGGAAAAAATCCTGACCAGAGGTCATAAGTGTCTATTAGCTTTACTTTTAAGTTTAATTTCAACCCATATCTTCTCACTGTGCTTGGATGTTTTACAAGAGGTGAGAAAGAAACTTCCGTAGTATCCACCTTATCCACGAAGCTAGTTCAACAATAGATCTTTTTTATTTCAATCATGTGAAACCGCCATCAACTCTGCTCTTTGATTAACTGAAGAAAATACTACGTTTGACCAACCTTTTCAATTATCAGCTCTGTGAAATTCATTTAATTTGCAAAGAGAACACTTTGCAAGTTATTCTCAACATCTCCAAATCAAGATTTTATCAGACACCTTAGATAACTAAGGTATGTGTAAAAACAATACTGAAGAAAACTCATCTGTGTATAGCATTGCTTTTAGCTAAAAGGAAGACAAAAATTACATTTTCATCTCCAGTGGCAAGGAATTCTGCAAGTGACAGAGTCTTAGTGAAGAATTCAGAGTATTTGCATAAATTGGAATCACAGTTTTTACAGGGTGTAGAGATTATAGATTTAAACATTCATTGATAGGTGTATGATAAATTTTTGTTGTGAAGTACCTCAGTAATTGTAAGGAAAGTAATGGAAATTCTAAATTGTATTTATTTTTTCCCCATATTTTAAAATGTTAAACCATTTGTTTTAAGCATTTTGCTGAAAAATCTGATCAGTACTAACTTATTGGTTTCAAGAATTGGTAGATATGGCTCAGTGTCCAACTGGAGAACAGTGAAGAGTGGCATTCCTCAGGGGTCGGTACTGGAACTAGTACTGTTTAACATGGAGAGCGGGATTGAGTGCACCCTCAGCAAGTTTGCCAAAGACACCAAGCTGTGTGGAACAGTCGATACACTGGAGGGAAGGGATGTCATCTAGAGGGACTTGCACAGGCTTGAGAGATGGGCCCACGTGAACCTCATGAAATTCAACAAGGCCAAGTGCAAGGTCCTGCAACTGGGTCAAGGCAATCCCAAGCATAAATACAGGCTGGGTGGAGAATGGATTGAGAGCAGCCCTGAGGAGAAGGGCTTGGGGATGTTGGTTGATGAGAAGCTCAACATGAGCCGGCAATGTGCACTCACAGGCCAGAAAGCCAACCGTATCCTGGGCCGTATCAAAAGCAGCGTGGCCAGCAGGTCAAGGGAGGTGATTCTTCCCCTATACTCTGCTCTCATGAGATCCCACCTGGAGTTCTGCATCCACCTCTGGAGCCCCCAACATAAGAATGGCGTGGACCTATTGGAACGGGTCCAGAGGAGGGCCACAAAGATGATCAGAGGGTTAAAGCATCTCTCCTATTCAGAGAGGCTGAGAGAGTTGGGGTTGTTCAGCCTGGAGAAGAGAAGGCTCTGCGGAGACTTAGTGGCCTTCCAGTACCTAAAGGAGGCCTACAGGAGAGCTGGGGAAGGACTTTTTACAAGGGCATGTGGTGATAGGATGAGGGGTAATGGTTTTAAACTGAGAGAGGGTAGATTCAGATTAGATATCAGGAAGAAATTCTTTAGTCTGAGGGTGGTGAGGCACTGGAACAGCTTGCCCATAGAAGTTGTTGCTGCCCCATCCCTGGAAATGTTCAAGGCCAGGTTGGATGGGGCTTTGAGTAACCTGGTCTAGTGGAAGATGTCCCTGCCTGTGTCAGAGGGGTTAGAACTAGATGATCTTTAAGGTCCCTTCCAACCCAAACCATTCTATGATCCTATGTGTATGTTTTCAAATTCAGAACTCAGTTACACAATGTGTGGATCTAAATAACACAGGGTAGATCTAAATTTGTTGATTTATTGGACCACCCTACTTTAAAGTAATCTAGTCTGCTTTTTTTCTATTTTCTGTAGGAATAGAAAATCAATTGAGTCTTTCATATGATTTTTCAAGGGAAATTTGAGTTAATTCAACTTTGAACATCTGTCTCCATCCTCTGCAGCTTAGCAACAAGTGAGGAAGGGCAATTTGGAGATAAAGTCTCAAGGTCTTTGTTTTGTTTTGTTTTGTTTGGGCACCATTTTCTTTATATGGTAACAAGGAGATCCCTTTTGCCTCTTTAGAACTCAAATTGCTATTTGTGAAAATGGAGATAGATGTGTTTTCATGTCCCACAAAAGATAGGAGGAGGGGGATACATTCAGGACTGTGAGTCACTGATCCCACAGCAGTGAGGCCCTCTAGGTATCTTTGATTTTTCATAAGTTTTATTTCAACCTATTGTAGTGTTGTAAACTAGCAATTTTCATAGAAATCAAGGGATGCAATAATCTCTTTATCTATTAAAGTATCTTTGTGCCTCTTTCTAGCTCGCCAGATTCTCTAACTCCTCATGAACTTTTATTTCCAGTCTCCACATCTACTGCCTCAGTTGCATTTATACTCTAACCAAGGTGAGGTGCAAGGAAACATCAGAACCTGTAAGCACATTAGGTGAAAAGGAGAACCAGAAAAATTTACAAGCCAGGGAAACCCTGTAGGAATACCAGTGCTTCCTGGAGTCTGTCATACCCTAAAAACTTACCAGGAAAGACTTTGTTTTCTGAAACACTGGTTCAGAAAGCAGGCTCCCCTTAAATACTCATGGGGTCCTAAATGTAGAAATATACCTATGAGCTAAACTGGAGGTGCTTCAGTTGGGTGTCTAAAGTCTGGTGAGATGAATGGGGGCTAAAGATTTTATAGTTAGTTCTTAATAAATCAATCCTCTGCTATGGCCAAGAGGCAATACACCATGCCTATTGCACTGCTATGGCACTGGCTGGCTGTGATAACTGTGCATCCTGTGTGGGACAGGGGATTTACATGAAAATATCCTGCAGTATGATAGCTTTGAGTTCTGCAATTTTGTAGTATTATCAAATAGACAATTTTAATTCAGTTTTTGCATATTAAAGTTGACATTTTGACTTTTGACAGAGGCAGTGTACATCAGATTATCACTGAAACAGGACACAGCCATATAAGATTTTTATTTCTTAACCCACTTACAGTCTGCTATAATATATAAACACATTTTATTTGTTAATTTTGCCTTTGGATGTCAGAGAAAAACTGTAAGTAAAAGAGGAAAAAATGATACCTGATGCAGAAAAATTTCATCCAAGCAGAAAACAAATTCTTTACTGAGTCACCATCTAGGACATTATATAGAGAAGGAGGCTGTGTAGTGCATTTAGAATACATGTAAGGTACAATCTCATTGTCAAGCTGGGAAATAATGCCTTTAATAATGTTTTGGTTGTAGTAGTCTACATGTAGATGAGACTATTGCAACACATTTAATGTTTTTACCTGGTGTTGGAATAGTTATGAACTAGAATGATTCGTCTTCAGTCACTTTCTCTGGTGATCTGAATTGGGAGTTGAGCATAGCTCTACCAGGGACAAGATTACTGGGATTAAAACTCAGTTTCTTCCCATGCAACATCACTTCTTGACCTTACACTGTAACACTAGGAATGCATGTGTGGTGTGCTCAGTTTCTTCTCAACTGGGAAAAAGTGTCTGCAGAGACATCACTGCACTCGTCAGAAGTGGAGCACATGGGCACTACTATGTATGCATCTGTCTGTGTCTTCTGGTTTCATTCCAGCATGTGATCCCAAAATGTCAGTGGGTAAAAATAGGCAGCAAAGTAAATTTCCTGAATATAAATTAATAGTGTGCTTACATAGTAGACATGTTTGTAATAACATCAGTGTAACTGATGATACATTACACTGAAGATATGAATTCATCTTCCTAAGTTCATAAATTTCTAGGCCTGAATTCTTACAAAAGTGTTTACAGGTTTATGGCTGCTCCATTTAAGATGCTTCCAGAATAGTCAGAACACAGGCACCCACATTCATTGATGGCTTCAAAAACTGAGGTCATGTTCCTTGTAAAAAAAGAAAAAAAAGCTTGCATTTGAAATCAGAAATTAAATGGAAGTAATTTATAACACCTTGTCTCTTTTATGCAGGCAGGAGCAGGTACCACTTGCCAATTATAAACAGGATAGCTATATATGAGGATTTTTTCACTATGAGAATCTTGTGAAATCTTTCAAGGATGTCACATTGGCAATAAGTGTCCTTTTGCAAATAACGGGCAAAATTGGCATAAATAAAATACTTTCCAAATTCACTCAGTCCCAGAAATTTGTTCATGGTCTGGCAACACAATTGACAGCTGTAACTCTTCATTTGTCAGATAGGTGAAAGATAATCCAGAGTTTATGTTTTATTCCTCCCTGCTCCCTTCTCTCTCCTCTCTGTTCTCTCTCCTTTTTCTCTTTTCTGTTTTTGTCTCCTTCAGTAGATGCCCAGTTTCCTCTCATTAGAAACCTCTGCAGAGTAGCTGAAAAATGGAGCTTTTGCCATCTCTCTTGACTTTTCTTAATTATTTCAATGTGATGACTATTCTTTCTTAAATCTTCCTCTATTCTTACTAGACACTATGTCTCCAAATAAATACGGAAATGGAAACTTGCTCTTTGGTGCTAAGTGTCTTATTCACCTGTTCATAGATAACAACAGTATCTGTTCTTAATTTTCTAAGCATTGAGTTTTATTCCTTCAGAGTGCTGATAGATACCATAGAAAAGTCTAGATTGGAAGGGACCTCTGAAAAACATCCAGTTCAACCAGCTGTTGAAAGCAGTGCCTCAGATTAGGTTGCCTAGGGTCCTGCTTGCCAAAGCCTGAATAGTTGTAGTGATGGAAGTTCTAGCACTTCTCTGGACAGCCTTTTCCAATGTTTAATTGTTTTTGTGGTTAGAAACTATTTGCTTATATCCCAGCAAAATTTTCACTGGAGCAACTTATACCTATTGCCAGTTGCCCTGTCACTGTGCATCCTTGTAATGAGAGTACCTTCCTCCTCTATACACACATTTTATGTAGTAGAAGACTTCGATAACATCCACCCCGAGCCTTCTCTTCTTCATGCTGAACAAAATCAATTCCTTCACCTTGCCTTGACATGCCACTTCTCCAGTCCTCTATTCACCTTGGTGACCCTCCACTGGACCATCTCTAATTTTTCCAATGTCTGTATTGAACTTGGGGGGAACAAAACTGGACACAGTACTCCTGGTATGACTTCAGTCCTGCAAAGAACTGAGTGATCCCTTCATCTAGTGGCTGGGTTCAGCAAAGATGTAGATTCAGTTAATTAACTTGAGTTTTATTTCCAAAGGAAAAGTTATAATACATAGTTCTAATAGCAAATTTATATAGCACAGATAATTACAGCCACAGCCATTAGTAACTTCTAGACTAGTCTGTCAGGCAGAAATTTGGGTGCCTTTATATGACTTTTGCCCATCATTGATGTAAAATTAGTATCTTAACTTGTTTAATTTCTTTTTTTAATATATCTTTAATGAAGACTCTACAAAATAACTGTTTTTTAGCCACAGTTTAAAAAGATCTATACACAGGGGGATGTAAATCTGCGATTTTGGTTCCATGTATTTCGGAGACAGAAGCCTTTCAGAAAACCCTGATTTTGATTTATGTCCCTTGTGACATTTGTAGAATGAACAAACTTGATATTTTGGTAGGGATGTCCTTCTAAGATCTCAGCATCTGTAGGCTGAGAACTTCAACAGGCAGATTTGGGGCTTGTTACTTCTCTAACATAAGGCTAAAATGCAATAAAATGTTATGGAGGAAAACCAAACTAAGTCAAATATCTTTTTAGTCATTTCCATCAAGTAAATATTATATACTTAATCTTTTTTTCTCTCAAATAAATAACGTTTTGGGTTTGGTTTTTTTTGTGATACTCAGCATATCCGGTTAAGGGAATGTGCCTAAGAAGAAAAATATTGCAATGACTAGCTTATTAGATGATTGATCTTATCTTTTATCATATTTTGAGAGAGAGATTATACCTGTAGTGGAGTTGATTGCAATTTCTGATTATGATTAATAGAGCTGCTTTTTTATTAGACCTACTATGTAGATTCTCTTCCACATTTTTGAAATCTTTAACAAGCAAAAGGTCTTCCAGAACAAATATAATTGAAAAGTAAAACAGCTTTTGCAGTTGAGCTTCTATATAGGAAGAAGCAACATGAAAGACAGATAATTATCCCTAGATAAAACATCAATTACTTTTTCTTTTTTTTGTACATCAAATCTTCTTACCTTACTGTATGCTGATAAAAGGGAACAAATATTTTGCAGAACATCTAAATCCTACTGTTACCCAGCAGCTTAATGTCTAGACTGCTTGTTAGAGAAGGGAAGGGGCAAGAGAGGAAGGCAGCTTACCATCTCCCAGTTACTCATCATAACTGGGATGAGTAAGGAGAGGCAGACTCACGCTCTGCCTCCCTGTCGTCCCTGCCAGCCAGGCTGCACAGGGCTCACCTGCCTCCTCTTCCTTTCTCTTTCTCCCAGGCTGCTCTTTGCAGCACTGATGATAGTTTATCTGGCTCTTTCAATTAAGGACGAGAATATTTTCTGCAGAAGCCTTGAATGAATTTATTTATCTTACACAGAGAGCTGGTTGGGAATCAGAGGCTGGGAGGGTTGAGGGACTAGATGGCAGGAGCTGTTTAGCTCACTCCCAGATCCAATGCACGGTGAGTAACACCACTGCCATTCTTAAGAGATTTTTGCCTATCTTTTTTTTTTTTTTTTTTTTAATAGCTCCTGCAGTAAAAAGTCCATAACATCTCTCGCAGTCTATTCTGTTACTGTGCTACTTTTCCCACTACCTGGCTCAAATCTACCTCAAATGTAAACTGACTGTTTTCCATCCATCTTTATGGAGAATAGACTATCTCCTACCTCTATGCAGCAGCCTTCTATGCCCTTTAAGAGATTACCCTGCCTACTTCTGCCTCTTCTTTTGGCTGAACAAACCCAGTTGATTTGATCTTGCTTCACAGGTTGTGTTTTCGAGACTTTGCATCATTTCTTTTGTTTTTCTGTGAACTGGTCAATGTCTTTGTTCAAATATCTCAAATTCCACAGCGGCATTACTCTAGCCAAGGTCTTGCTAAGGCTGAGCAGAACAGGGGACTGATCTGTGGCTTATTTATCTTGGTTATATTTCCCAGGATTTTTTTTTTCCTTTTGTCAACAGCATGACATTATTAACTAAGGTATAGCTCATGTTCCATTTCTGTAGAACTGGTACTGAGTCAATTGCATTTGTGTTAGTGTTTATTTCTTCTTGAATAATATGTGTTGATCCTCTGGAATATCATGATATGATTTTTCAGACCATACTTCTAACATGTTGAGATAGGGCTAGAATTCAATCTTGTCTTCTGAAGTACTTGAGGTTCCTTGTGGCCTGTGTTTTATGCACGTTTAGTATTCTAGTACAGTTCTGCCTGTGGAAAACCATCAGCTCTCTAATGCCAAAACATTTGATTTGGAATGACTCATGTTTAACAAACGTTCCCCACATTCAGAGCCAAAGTCTGAGCTTTTGCCCAGATATCTGTCCTCACTGGAGGCCCCTGGCAGGACCATAATGGCCTGGACCAAGGACAATGGAGGGCCTTGTACTTCTCTGGGGGATGTGGATGCTCCATCTCCGATAACCACAACAGAGTTTCACTGAAACATCCCACGCGTGGGGACTTACAGCTCACTGAAAATTTTGAAGAAAAAAAAATGTAGTCTTATTTAGACTGATTGCACATTGAAAATATTGCTGTCCCTCTAAGGTTATCCACAAGCCTGAAACTTTAAAAAAAATCTTATCTGCCTTTGACAAAAAAGGGCATCTCAGATGAAATGAGATAAGATGCCTTCAGATCATTTATAAATTCTGCTCTGATAGCAACTGTTCTTTCCTCCCCTTTCTGCCCACAACACACTCTGTTAAGTGACCTACAATGTCAGACCAGTGCCTACACCAATTCCTGGTGGACAGATGCCCACGCTAATAAAATACAGAAGTCCATCTTTGCTGAAAAACACAGGTTGAATATATACTGCATGCAGAATTGAAACTGTCTTCTTAACCTTAGAGGGTATATATTGCCAAAGTGGTGTCAAGATATGTGCAGAGCATCATAAAGAAACCAAAGCTCTAACTGAAGCCAAAGAACCTGATCACGGAGCAAAGTGCACCAAAGCTGAAAGACTCTTTGTTGACATAACTGGATTTTAGTTCTTGCAGTTCTCACTACAAGTACTTAATTTGACATTGAAGGGAAAAAAAGATATATTTGAAAAATGTGTAAGAATGGCTTTCTTTGTTAACATGTATTGACTGTAAGAATCTGACATGACCTGGGTTTCTCATTTCTCACTTGTACAGTGTTTCATAACTAACTCTTCCTTTAAAAGCAGGATTTTTTCTCTCTTGATTAAAGAAAAAAATAATGCTAAACTTAAGTTTCTCTTTTCCTGATATTACAGTAGCAATTATGTTGATATATTCTCCCAACCTTTTGTAGCCTACTTCTAAAATATTGTTAAACAAGTGCTACCTTTCAATCACATGCTCTTGCCCTTTCATTCTCATTATTCAAGGTTCAAATGTATGTATTTCCTTAGAGGAGCCAAACTCCTCCAAGCACATCCACCTACTGCCCACTCAGTCTGCGATTTTCTCCTTTTAATATAGTGAAAATCTATTTTTGAACCTTGTCTGACAAACAGAACAATCAACACAAATTCTTTCTAATTCAGATGCAACATGGCAGTTATCTCAACATTTAATTGCATTTTGCTTTTCATCCTAGTTCTTATGTCTTCACTGGTTATTTAATTAGCTTTTGGAAAGTATTTAAAAATAATGGGTTACAGTAAGTTTAAAACTCAGCCTTCAGCAACTTCTGTTCCTCTTAACTTATAGGACTCTTGCCTCGCTTCTGACAGTGCGGAGATCCGTGGCATTTCTGTGTCACCTAAAGAGATTATGCTAATTGCAGATCCTTCTGGGCAGACACTTGTTAAGACATATATGGCAATCTCAGCAAAGATATTCAAGGCAGTCCACGCTATTTTCTCCAAACCTTGCATGCGTTATATCTCAATGCTGGGCAGCCAGAGAAATCTGCTTCTTACATTAAGATGTTTGAAAAGAAGAGACTGGCGTCCCGAGAAGCAAGTTGGTTGTTCCCTTTGAGAGTCACAGTCTTGAAAAATCTACATCATTTTGTGCTGTCCAACTTCTCTGGGCTTTAGACTCAAAGGTGTTTGAAGAAATATGTAACACCAAATCCTGAACTGTTTGCTATGAGCATTCAAGGAACGTGTGGACAAGTTATGAATTAATTGATATCACAGATCTATCATCTAGCAAACCCAAGGGAAAAGTGATTGCAAATCGCGTTGTCAGAGAGCAGCGAAGGCTGGCTGCTCTGCAGGGGAAGGCAAGTGGGAGCCAGTGGTGATGGCTCGCAGCACCCAGACTAGGAGGGCAGAGCAGGTCGGGTGGCAGTAACCTGGATCAGCCACAGGCCAGTGACCAGGGAAGAGGCTGCGTAGCCCGTTGGTGCTCCTGGGGCCCTTGCTTATATTTTTTGAAGTACATGCATGTGATTTCCTGGGCTGGCCCTGCAGAATTTTCCAAAACTTTGTAAGAAATGTCTTGAACAAGCTCTTTGTACCAAACCTGGTTTAGCTGCTTATGAGAACTGGATTTGTCAGCCAGTAGACAATGTTTTACTGCCCCAGCATATTTGTAAACAAGAGATGGTTAGGGAAGTCTTCTTTTTTTATTTGCCTGACTTTTAGATGAAGAAGGAAATTCTCATGTGTTACCATAAAAAGCTTAAGACCTCTAGAAAAAAACAAAACAAAACAAAACAAAAAAAAAACCTTGCCCTAGTATTTCTGTCCTTGAATAAACAAACATTGAATAACCAACAAAGTTTTAGAGCTTCGTAGCCACAATTGGACTGTGTGCAGCTAAAAACCCATTAGTAAAGTTATCACCTGAGGTATGTTTCCAATTGCTAAACAGCTTGGGCATTATCTGAATCTCTTATCCATAAAGTATTTAGACTTTATAATTAGATTTTAGAAAGACATGGATTGATTAGCTCTTATCCTCATTTAGGAAATGATACCCCCTTCTGGAGTTTAGTGTCTGTTTCCACTAATGTCTACAGTTTAGAATCCTATAATGTATTTAACTCCGATCTATCTATACAATATCTGCAATACAGGAAAACACCATTAAATTTTAAATGAGCAGGATTCCAATAGGTTTTCTCAGCTTTATGGATGTTTCAGATGCTAATGCTAAGAGGTTATAATGTTTCATGCCTCTATTTCACACAGAATAGATTGCATTTCTATAATCCTTTGCTTCTGTGTTTGCCAGTTGCCAATAATCCAGCTGTGTCTCATTCCAAACTTGGGCTGCATGGTGGCCTGGTTTCACTGAGTTTTATGTTCTTAACAACAGATTTTGAAAAAAAATGCAGAGACAGAGAAATAAAAATTGGGGGAGGAAAGGCGGGAAAAGGGGAGGGAGGGTATAGGCTGGAAGAGTGGGGCAAATAATTTTGTGCTTCAGAGGATGAAGTAGAAATTCTAGTAATAGATATGGGCAGAACAGAAGCAAGGGTAAACTTTTGAAATTCCAGACAGGAATAGGAGACGGAGATAAATACTGTATTTCACTCATTACAAGTGGGCAGCTTTCTCTCCAGTGACGTAAAGAGTGGAAGCCGATAAAAGATTAATAAAGTCACTGACTACTGAGAGCCAAATACTTACAAGAACCTTTTGTCTTACAGAAGAAAATTATTACTTACTAGTGGTTTTATTGCAGCAAAGAATGACTCCAGTGGTGACTGGGGTTTCTGGTTGTGATGGTCACTAACTTGTAAATGACAACTGGAAATGGCAATGCCAGTCACAATGATGAACACAGACTGAAAAAAAAACATAAAGAAAAAGAGTGTGTAATATGAAAAGAGTAAATACTACTAATGATCTGTTAACGAAAGTAGCAGAAATAGTTCATTGCTGAAGTAGCCCATATTTTAACAATTCTTAAACTGTTCTTCCTACAGAGCAGACAGGCAAAAGGAAGCAGGACAAATTTTACTTTTCTGAAGAGAGGCTAAGCAGCAAACTAGTCCTGGCACCCATTAACCTGACCTTGAACACTTTATCATGGGAGTGCGCATGGCTATGTTTGAAACACAAGTGAAATTATGTTCCTATTAGCTGATGGTCTTGGACCTTTATTGTCTGGGCAAGCTAATTAATTTACCACTTTAATAAGGAGCTTGTAGAATGTAAAATCTTGCTTGTTAGCATGTTAACAAGGCTGTAAACCGAGTACTCTCTTTAGATTGTTATATAACCAGCTTTATGAGAGTAGGGGGATTAAAAGAGCTTCCTCCACAGCACATATCTGATTTAAATTAATAAAAATACTAATGAAAAATTATCTAGGGGATGAGATAATAGATCTGCTAAGAGACCTGCAGTACCCAGTCCCCATGGAATACAGATGCTGAAAATCACAGCCTAAATCCATCACTGTTTACTGAAGTCTTCAGTGTCAGAGTCTACATGCTTAAACCCAGGAATAACCAATTCAAGGCCTTCAGCATTTCCCAAAAGACAAATTAACTTTCATGGTTTTTAATGATACTCTAAAAACACAGTGTCTTTTCTGCATTGCATCTACCTTGTTTTAGCTGCAATACCTTTTGTCCAAGTGGGAATTTAAGTTTTGTTAGCCAGCCAAAGTATCTTCTGCCCCTCCTTTTACTGATTATTAGTAAGTCACAAAAGTTATTGTCATTCTTCATCTCAGTCTGGAAGCTGTTTGGCTTTGTAGCCTGGTAGCCTGAGGCTTCAGCTGCATGCAGCACCAGAAAGATAAAGGTCAGTACGACGGGAGTGTTTTACAATCTGCTTGTAGGAAGCTTAACAGAGAAGCCCATGGAGCAGGCCTGGATCTGTTAAATTATCTTTCTACCTAGCAAATCTTATGGCATGTCTGTTAAAAAAAGACTATGCTCTAAACTTGAAGGAATGGTGTATTTTCTTAATAAAATGCTGTAAAAAAAGATGGTTTAGGTTTGGTTATATCAGTGTGCCTGGCTGACAAGAGTTACCTGCTAATTCTTTAACTCGTAAAGTTGCTGTAATGAAGTTCTAGACAGTGCAGAATCTGAAAAAGAAGAAAAGGTTTACTGTGGAGCTGAAGGAGCGTCACTAATCCTTGCTTGGCACGGTATGTTTCCCAAGAATGCAGTGAGCACAGTAAAATACCATTGAGAGGGGTGACCCCATGGACCAGAGAAACATCAGGGGAAAAGCAGGGAAAAACTACCAGTAAGACATTAGCTGGCAAGGCCCAGCGCAGTAGAGCAAACTGCCAGCCAAGACCTGAGAGAGGGTTACGTGACTATTGTATATTTAAGACTGAACTTACACAGGATTTGAGCTGTGGTCCACTGAAGGGTCACCAGGTTTCATAAAGGTGGTAGAGGGTTCACACTAAATGCTGAAGATCCCTTTTGCATGGGAGCACATGGAGCACCCATAGCCACCAACAGTCCCCAGGGGATTTCTTCTATGCAGCGTAACAGAGAGAAGTTTGTATCAGTAGTTCCTGTGTATTTTGCAGATTATTCAAGGTTAGAGAAGGCAACAATATTAATGAATAGTCTACTAAGTTTTGTGCTTTTTTTGGTAAGCAGTTTCATATTTCATATTTGCAATTATTTACTGACTGAAGGCACTCTCCATGTCATTGCCCGGCCGTGCTGTCTGGCATCTAATAGCGTATTTTTAAAGTAGCTCTCCTTATTTCTCTCGCTCAGTTTCCTTCATTATTCTTTACCAGCTTCAAGAAACTGGCCTTGCTAAGCCATTCACCTTTGGCAAATATTATTTTTAGTTCAGTAAGTAATTCTATTTTACCCAACGCAGCAAAGTTCAGTTTGGATTTGACTGATAATTTTCTGCATTTTAGACAAGTAGTCTTTCTATTTTTTAGGAACATCCTGGGAATTAGTGACAGTAAAAGAGCATTATGTGTTCTCAAATTGTTATGATTTCTCTTTCCAGAGAAGATATTTTAAGTTATTTCTTTTTCCCTGTCTATCTTAAACAACACAACTATATCATTATTCTTATAGTAAAATGTGCTTGCCTACTAGATTTACTCATACCGCTCATGAGTGGTGCTAAGGAAGGAGTCATGAAACTAGCAGTGTGAAGAGTCAGAAAAAGGACTGGGAAAAGTGTAGAAAAGAAGGTGGTCTTGGTAAGGTTTTAACAGTGGGAAGTAGAAATTGTGTAATGCTGAGAGTGGCTAATTCGTAATGTTAATTGTGTAATGCTAAGTAGCTAAGAATCTGCAAGGTGCTGAATAGAGCCAGGCAAAGTACTTAGGTGGAAAACACAGCCTGGTGGCAATTTTGGTAGTCTCTCTTTTTATCCTTGAAGACCTAGATGCTATAACTGGAAATAAATTCAGAATTCTGTAGGGAAATACTGATATTTTATGGAAACTGCTGGGAAAGGCTGGAACAGTGTTCAGCATCTGTTCTGAGGAAAATAAATCTGTTTTGAGAATACAGTCATGGTTCCTCTTCTAAAAGTTTTATTTTATTTTGGTCTTCCATCTTCTGTAAGCTGCTCGTGTCCCTCAGGAGCCTCCAGAGTTGGAAGAACTGGGATTCAGACAACCACCATCTTCATTAAAACTAAGATTTATTGGCAGTGAATAGCTCTCATCCTGCATTTTAAATAGCCCTCCATTAAACTCTTTCCTTTTTCATCTACTTTCCCATTATTTTGCCATGTATTTCACATCCTTTCACTAGATTCTACTTGATCTAAAAGCTGTGCACACGATAACAGCAGTCAGATATTATAGGATCTGTGACAAAAAGTAGTAAGAGAGGAGCAGTTTTGCTCCTGAAGTGAAAAAGAAAGCTGAGAGTAGACACTATCAGTTGTGTATCAGGGTAAAACTAAATCCAGAAATTTCTGCTAACCTGGAGCACCAGCAGCCAAGGGGTACAAGGTTCTGCCTAAGTGCTCCAATGAGCAAAACTAGACTAGGCAGATTTTTGTTTCCTTTCTCCTTGTTATTTGAGTTACCTGTTTTTATTACATGATTTATTACATTCTTTAATTTGTCCAAACTTCTAATTAGCATGAGAGCTTCTGAAAAGAAGAGTTTGAAAGTTTTTGAGTTAACATGTTTCCTTTATTGTTTTTAAATGGAAGTAAAATTGATATGGTGATATCCTTTTGTTAGTTTGTTTCACAGAAAGGAACCGTTTTGCGCAACAAGTAACTGTGAACCTGAGCAGGGAAACCCTGTCAGGCGGGGCTGGTCCTTACGTGGAAGCCAGTACAATGGTGCAGGCAACATTGCTGCTTACTGCACTGTTAGAAAGTTAGTAGATGATGTTACTTTAGATTTAATTTGTCAGCTTTATCAACTCTCCTGCCAATTTTTAACTAGAATTGCCACATATTTCAGAGAGAAGACAGCAATGCTGAGATCTGCCTTCAGGCAGCTGTTCTGGTGAAGATTTCACGTTGTTCTGAAGCAGACATAACCCTTCCTTGTCACAATGCCACTGAGACCTCTGGGGAAACAGGAGACAAAAGGAGGGGGAAATATTTAAGTTAGAGACCCAGAGAAAAGCATTCCACGTGCTGTGCATGTTTTCTTGTTTTTAAGAGAGGTTTGTTAAAGGTCTTATGTTAATGAAAATGATTGTACAATCGGCCATCACATGTACTTCTGAAAGAAATGATAATATGCCCTTTACTGTGGCTCAAAAGGGATTCTTATTTTAAACTTCATGTGTTAATAGATCAACCTTGCTTTGAAGTCAGTGACCACTGCAAATACCAAACATATTTATAGATGGGTAAAAATATGCATCTGTGAACTGTGTGTCAACTTGCTCTCTTTCAGCCTGTTGTAGGGTTTTGGGAGATCACCCTATCGACCAAAACCACAGTGAAAGCTAGCCAGCTTCTGGAGATAAAGCACAAAGAGGATAGTGTTTCACTTCACAGCAGTAGCTGATGCAGTCCTTTTTCTTTTCCTTTTCCTTTTTCTTTTCCTTTTCCTTTTTCTTTTTCTTTCCCTTTTTCTTTTTCTTTTTCTTTCCCTTTTTCTTTTTCTTTTTCTTTTTCTTTTTCTTTTTCTTTTTCTTTTTCTTTTTCTTTTTCTTTTTCTTTTTCTTTTTCTTTTTCTTTTCCTTTTCCTTTTCCTTTTCCTTTTCCTTTTCCTTTTTCATTGTATTCTCTTCAACCTGCAGTATTCATTACTAACCATGCAAGTTGTTTTATTATTAGGCAGGAGTGAGAAAACAGAAAGAAACTTTCCTCTGAAAAGAATTTAACTCCCAATGGCACAAAAATAGAAGTATTATTCATTGTAACGAGGAAGATATCATGAAATAAATTCTAAGAAAAGAAGTCAACACCTATTTATACCATTATTTATTTTCCACACTTTTGTAACTTTTGTCATCTTCAGCAAAGCCAGCAACATTTTTTTTTTTTTTCCTCATTTTCAGTGATGTTATTATAAGGTTCAGTCCCTAATGGCAAACTTTAGATAGAGATTTCTTCCTGGTCACCTTTTTTCCTATCTGAGAACAGAAGCTCTTGACCCACCACCTGCTGAAATCAACAGGAGTTCTTTCCTCTGGCTCCAGTGAGCTTTGGGAGAAGATTGTTTGGATTTTAGTAGATTTTCACAGCTCAGAAGATAGCGAGCTAGAATCACCTCTTGCTGGGTCAAAAGGAAGCTCTGTCACTGTCTTTTTTTCAGGACTATGATTACACCTTTCTCAGCTTTTACCAGTCCTTAATGAAATATTCATGTCTTGTGGACTCAAACATTGCTGCTTGCAACAACATTTTAATACTTGACAAAAATGAATGAGGGTTTAGTTGAACATATCTGTACCTCAGAGAAAAATGAAAACAGGTCTTAGCTTGTAACCCCAAAGCCATGATGTTTCTCCCTCTGTCTCTCTCTTACACACCTTTTATTTAATCTTTGGGTAAATTATGAGTTATATTCAGTGGGTGCTTATTTATTTCTTATTTTCTGCTTTCTAAGCCACCCAAGCTCTTGTGCAGAAATCAGTCTAGCTCTAATACTTCAGGAGTGTGTAGAGCAACATAGCTACATGACCAGCACTCTTACCAGACAATGAAGGGCACGCAATAAATCCACATCTGTTGTGTATGATAGACCTTTCAAAATCATGACAAACACCTTTCAAAATGTCCTGAATAATTAAATGTTTCCCCCACATTCTCTTTTTCCCTACACTCCAATATAGCTGGTCGCTCCCTCGTTCCCCACATGTATCACATCTGAAAACATGCCACTGGAGCCAGAGCCTGCTTTGTCATTCGTCCTTTTCAGAACAACATGCTGACAAACTTGAAAACATCACCTAAACCTACACCTGGAGTTTTGAAAAAGGAATAACTTATTGCAGAGGTGTAGTATTTGTCTCTGTTCCCACAGAAGTAGCAAGAGTGGGTTGAATACGCACAACAGGATTCTGAAAAATTAAATGATTTGGAAGAAACAAATGGTGACCTGTGATAATCAAAGTTGTTTTGTCTCCCTGCCATGACATGTTTACACTTTTAGATGTAGAACAAGTTGGCAGGATTTTGTCTCATCACACTTATGTGGGAATTTTTTGCATATTTCAGTCGTCATCATGAATTTTCCCTGACAATAATTGAAAGCCAGCTTCTGTTCCCATTTCTGCTTCAAGTTAAATCAGGGTAACTCTAGAGTAACTCTGTTGAAATAATTTGCAGTGCTGTAACAGTGTATTTTTTATATTTGACATTTTCTGATATTAGAGGAAATGTCTCTCTTTTTAATGTAATTGCAGCCACGCCACATGCAGTAGCTTAGAAAGGTATTGCCTCCCCCAGCCCCTTTTTAAAGTAGACTATGAGCAAAAAAATCTGCTTGCTTTACAGAATATTCACTGCCACAGCCTTTGAAAAATAAATATTCAAACCAGCATAATTTTACCAAGTCATCATGTAGTTAATGAATTCAAAGTCCAGAGGCTGCAGAAGTTTTCATCTCAGAACGGCTAAAGACTGTTAACAGCTTCGCTGCAGAATGAGGTGTTTTCTGTCCCCTTCCACCAGTCCTGGTCTGCGTATGCAAGGAGGACCCTGGGTGCAGTTAGAACTTCAGCAGTGAGCCAGCAGTCCACATTTCTTTCAAATAATCCACAAGAGAGAAAAAAGTTACCCAGGGAATGCCAGAAGCTCAGAAAATGCACGTAGAATAAAAGCCTTTGTCAAATACAAACTGTTGCCTGCCCACCAAAACACATTAAGAAGTTGTATGGTTTGTGGCTTAAAGCAAATGGAATTGGACTAAATTTGAGGTTCGAGAAGGCTTAGAAATTGATTTTATGAAACTTCAATGAAGTTATTTCATTGGTTTTGGCCTGCTTCTGAGCTAAAAATACTATTCTGACAACAAAACATGCAAATCCAAGTTCGCATTTGGGGACTAAACCCCAAACTGTTCAGCTCTCAAGATCAAGAGTTCCCTATTGAAGGCTCCGGCTTTCAGCATTCTTTTATTATGTTCTAAAACATTTGGCTCCACTCTTCCATAAAAAAAGAGACCTTTTAAAAAAAGATTATTTTTGATACCTTATTTTCTCTACCTTACAATCCAGAACTGCTGTAACTGAGGCAAGTGTTCTCTGTAGGACACAGATTACCAGTGTAGTAAGATCCTGTCTTTACAAATGCTCTTTACCAACTTGTCAGCTCCAGAGACTTTTTTTTTTTTATTTGAAACAGCTGCTAGAAAGCTATCTTTATGTGAATGCATAAAAAAGAGAGATAAATATATATGTGTACATCCTCATACAGATTGTATACTTCCAGCAGGGTGAACTACTCACTGCTAAAGCAAATCTCCTCTGGGTTTCTATCCTGTGAGCCAAATTCCCATTAGCACTCTACACTTCCAGGTGCATCCTTCTGCCGGCGCAAATCCACACAAATACATCTCAGTAAAGATCCCTGCCTGGCTGCTTTTTTCAATAATTTACATTTGAATTTTCATTCCCTTCAGAAGAGCTAAGGAAGAGGCACAGGAATAACCTAAGAGGAGCCTAAAAAGAAACTTGGAAACAGAAATATAGATACAAATAATAACTAAAGACTGGTGGGATTACTGGAGGGAGAGAGGGTGGGGAGGGAAGGGGATTGTTTTGATAAACCTATCTTTGTATTACACGGGAAAAGACAGTCCCTGTCCCCAAGGACTGCCAGCGTTAATGCCCAAGGGAACAAAAGTCAGACAAGGAGAAACGACTTGCTCAAGGTCATGCTGCAGTGGCAGAGCTCAGAGCTCTTGCCTCCTCGTGCAGCATCTGAATGCCCCAAACTGTTTGCTGAGGCTCAGATTTGTTGTCAGTTCCTTTTGAGGAGAAAATACTATTTTAGTAAAATATTTCAAAATAGAACCCTTAGTATTTGAAGGCAGTGTTTCGTTTTAGGCTACATTATATATGCATTATTTCTTAACTTATGCTGATCCTTTCTGGCCTGTAGAAATAATACCATCAGTACATCTATGGCACTTGCATAAATTACTGTAGAAGACAGGAACATAAGCAGCATCTGCCTTTTTTGCTTGACTGATTGCATTCAATTTCATTTCATTCTGTGCTGCTTCTGCTTCTCTTTCTTATAGAATACACCTTACCAGGAAGGTCAGATTGGCACCAGATTTTAAATATGACTTATAAGGCCAGTAACTAGCAAGCACTTTTCCCTTCAGTCCAATCATAACTCATGCATAAACCAAACCATCCACCCGCTTTTGAAAAAAAAGCTGTTCTATTAGAAAAATAAAAGAAAATGGGCAATTACAGCTAAACAGTTATGTTTCTGGCACATGCTTTAGCAATGGCTGTTACAGTATCAAAATGAAATTGCCCTGTTAATAAACTCCTGTTAAATGCTAATCACAGGTAATGTGCAGCAGACAACAGCTCTGGTGGTTTGCAGCAATTCACACACAGAGAGAATCTACTCTGCTTTACAATTAACGGGTATCTCTGAGAGGCAGACCTTTACCTAATTATGTCACAACAGAAACCCTTCGATTTTTGTAACATGAAAAACATACTCTTAACATGTGTGGTTCTTGTGATCATTGCTGTGACGTTCAGCAACCCATGCATTGTTTTTCTCAGAAGTAACTGCCATTTACCATTGCTGATAGATTTCTATCAGTTAGATCTATTTGCGTCCTGCAGCTTTACCTTGTATTTACACTGCACTCCCTTAGCTAAACACAGGTTTTATTGCAACATAACAGACATGATAAAAATTAATATATTTTATGGTGGTTTATGTGAGATAATGAAACAATATATTTCAATACCATGGAGGAGTGCATTTTCAGAGTGTCGAATAAACCTTGTTAACAACAGAAGGAATTGCAATAGGGTCACATTTGTGACAGCTTCAGATTATGCTTCTAAACATGCAACAGGTCCTGCCAGTGTCAGTGGCGTGCTTAGTGCTTCAGCTGCAGTGATTTGTGTACAAGCTGCGGCTTGTTGATCAAGAGCTTTACTAGGAACAAAACTCTCAAGGGAAGTGTGTGTGTACCAGCAGTGGCATGGCATTTTGTTCCTCCAAATATGCAGCATTCCTGCTTCACATACGCATACGCAATATGCGTTTCAAGAGTCAGCTCCAACACTCTGAGGAAGAATTGGATTTTTTGCTTAAAAAGGATTATTTTATACACATGGGCTCTGAAATGGCAGCTAGGTAAAATTAGTTTCTCAGCGCAAACAAACCGTCTAAAGAATGTTATAGAAGACCCCACTGGCAGGTGGGAGTGCCATACCCTGCTGATGACACGTGGTACTGGACATCAGCTTCCTCCGACAAGGAATGGGGCTCCAATGAGCCTTCCTTCCATGACTGTGTTGTGGCTCATAAACCTCGCACACTGTGCTATGACCACCACAAAATCCTCCTTGGGCTGCAGTTTGAAAGCTGTCCACGTTGGCTCAATCTGTCAGAAGATTAAAACCACCAGCAGCGTCTAGCAAGCTGTACAGGGCAGTAGCTGCTTGGATGGGGGGAGTCTAATAGCAGGGAGACTATGGCACTGCTTGGAGCCCTCCTTTGCAGAGCATTATCGTCAGGGAGTGGGCAGCCAAGGATTAAGGACTAAGTTTTTTCCTGACTGTGTTCTCTGGTAAACTTCCTTCTGCGCTACCTTGCTGCTGGGGCAGTTTTTGCATCCTTCGAAAGACTGATGAAGTCTGTCTGAGTTGGCATCAGGGCAGAGCTGGCAAGACTGGTATTGGAAGAGCTGTCCCTAGCAGCTGCGTAGCACCTACCTGCTGCCCAAAGGAGCTTTCTGACTTGCAGCAGATGAACATGACTGAATCCACCCTGATATACTCTTCTAATTTTAGCTTCTCTGTCTCATAGTTACTTCTTTCCTGCAGAAATGTGTGGCTGCTTTGCTTTTCTTCCTAAAGCTCAGTTGTGTGTTTAATTCTCTGCTTCCTTTACTAATTTGTTAAATACCAAATGAAGTAAAAATGCATCTCTAATAGTTTCTCAGGCTAACAACTCCAAGTTTTCCTAAGCCCCTCAAAGATATTAAAAGCAAATTTTTTCATCTGTGAAGCCAATGAACTGAGAAAGGGAAGGCAAAGAAAAATAATACTTGGGAGTACATCTGAATCCAGACTACATTTGCTGCTTAAAACGTCTAGCAAACAACTGAACTGATGTTTCATATTTGGCTTTTGCTACATCTCCTGCTAACATCACCAGGTTCATGTTGTTTACAGTAAACACCACCCATTCATTACTTAATTATTGGAGTTTCTATTTAATTTATATACAGCATATTTTTCTCTATCCCAGCTCAAATTAACAGTTAGCTACAAGTGCCCCCATTATGACAGCAATTGCCTTGTGTGCAATGGTAGCTCTGCCTTGGCTGGGAGGGGGCACTACCAGGGGTTCAGGTGCCCTAGAGACAAGAACAGCAAATGTCCTGCACTTTAATCTGTTAGGGCAGAACTGATGGTCATGCACATTTGGTCTTACCCTAAAAAGAGGCTCCCAAGCCATAAATTTGGGATTTCAGTCTGATCTTCCCTCACACAGTTTTGCTATATGGTAAGATATAGGCCTATTAATTTTTTTCTGCAGAGCAACTTTTTAGCAATGTCTGTTTTTTTACCAATGTCTTCTCACAGAAGTAGTGGACAACATAGTTTTTATTCTATATGTAGTACACATATATATATTTATACACACACACACATTTCATGAGAATGAGATACTTTTGCAGGTTTTTCTTTTGCAAGAAATAATGGAGAAAAGACTAGAAGAGGATATTTGGTCTGTAGATATGCTTCAGTGGATGCATGAAGCCTTTTCAATGATAGTATAATGAGTACCATCCTATGATTCAACACAATAGTTGGAGAAGAATATTTGATTGCAGTTTTACAACCACTGTAGTTTAAGCAACATTAAAGTACAAGAGGAAGTAGTGAAAACTGGGGTCCTCCTCCTGGGTATTTTGAGGACTAACTGTTCAGCTAGAAGTAAGTGAATTGGTCTCCCTTTCCTCATTATTTTGTTTTCCACCTCATGCAGTTTTCAAGAGCCTTAATTTATCATTTGGAAAGTGCTTTAAGATCCTTTCACAGAGCTGGCTATAAAAATGCAAAGTATTAGGAAACAAAATCCCATGAACAATTAAAAATTAATCACCTTCAAGCCAGAGCTTTCAGAGAAATGTCCAGTGGAAATAAAAAGACAACCTGGACTTGCAGGAAGAACACTCTATTCACAGGAAAACTGAAGAAAAACAATCACTTCGAACTGGGGGATGTTGTTTTCTCATCTGTCCTGCTGCCTTCTCTTCTTCCTCTGTAGTCCCCTGGAAGTTCACACTGCCACGAGAAGCTGAAGCACGGAGGACAAAGGACAGGACGTCGCCTGAAAAACGACAGTGTGGAGATGCCTGTGCACTGCCGGCCTGCTGGCAGCCTCGGGCCAGGCTTCCCCCCATGAGCACTGGTTTAAGTAACTGGTTTACCCCTTCTGTAGGGGGTGATCTGGCTCGAAACGGCAGCTGCATTCCCCAGCGGGGAATCATAGGGGAGCATTTAGGAGGAGGTATATGAAGCTGAAAAGGAGAAAGAGCAGTAAGGGGCTGTCAGAGACAGAGGCTGCTGTGCCTGGGGGAGGGTGTGGATGGAAAGCGCTCGATCTGGAGAGTCAGGAATGGTGAGCAGTAGATATTTGGTACTCAAAGAATAATCTGGAGGCTGGTCATGGGTGGTGTAGGAGGAAGTTCTTGTGCCTTGGGACCGGAGAAACAACAGCAATGCGATGATGTCACACTTGTGTTTGTCTTACATCTCAGTTCTGAGGTAATATCTCTGCACTCTACTTCATCAGCACAATCCCGAGGCAGTTTTGCCATAGGAAATCACTGAACAAGAAGAGCAGAACAAGCACCAGGAGGTCCCTGAGGGGATCCACTATTCTCACAGAGGCTTGTTGATCTGTCCCTGAACATCCTCCAACTGAATCTCCACACCCTTCTCGCAGAGTCTCTTCCAGGGCTTTTCTAGCCTCATCTTTATGAAGATTTTTCTTGTCTGAATCTTCTGCAGTTTAAGCTCTACTACACTACTTGTCCTACACAGCGTCTTGCAGCCATGCTCCTAGACATTAAGTTGACAGAAATACAACTTTGGCCATTAAAGGGCATAGTGAGATTGTGTGTATGAAACAAGAAAGATTGTACACAGACCACTGGACTGCAGTGCTATATGCACAGGACAAAGAAGTTTTTGAAAATAATTTATTTATAAAAAGATATTTTTAGTAATTAGATTTACAGACATAGCAATCAAATAATTTGAAGCAAAATAATCTGAAATCAAAGACTCAGCATGGGGATTTAACTAATATTAAACATTATACATCATTTAAGTGTACAGATCAATAATAAAAATCCCAAGGAAAACTGACTTGAAGCACAGAACCTAACTATCATTGCCCCAAACCAAAAGCATTTGTGCATGTGATCTGGTTATCTGGCTGAACAGTGGGACACTCATCTCCAACTCTCCAGAAGTTTTATGTTTAAAAACTTTCCTTTAGCTATTGTCATGAGATGTCCTTGCTGGCTTTTTTCTATGGAAGTAAAAAACTAGTCATTTTATCTGTTCAGACTTTTTTCCCAGCTTCAATTATTTTTAATGGATGTTTCAGGTTCTGCTTTTACAGAATATGCTGAGAGTTACTCTTACACTAGAAAAAAAAAATATTTCAGCAAGCAAACTATAAATGCCACATTTCTTTAATGGTAAAAAAGACTAACTTTCTGAATCTTGATATCAGTAGTTTTGCAAACCACTTCACGGTGTGACTTTTTTTTTTTCAACAAAAGTCAAGCAGTCCACAGGCTGCCAGCCCCAAAGTGTAAACAAATCTGTTTTTCTGGGTTCCCTTTGTCAAATCAGCCTCCAGCTGAAACACAGACAGATTTATCACAGATGAAATATATCAGGCACATAAAACAATAATTATAGCTGCCTGGTCATATGTTGAGGATAAAGAGCCAGCCTTAGATCAGGGTCAGCAATAGAGGGTGCCTAAAATACATACAATTTTTGAACAGAAGCTGGGAGCGTAGTTTCTTGACAGACACACAGACAAAACAGCACTGAGCCCAAGTTTAGGGAATACCGATATGTTAAGAGGACCTTAGGAAGAACACAGTAATCAATGACTTGTAGAAATAACTGTCTACATATCTGGAGAGTCAGTTTTCTGGCTTCAGCCGCACGATGTCTGTGAACTAGACATCACCTGAGAGCCACCCTGCCCAGCCCTCTTTCTTGGGGTTGAAATGCGGCTCTGCAGAGGCAGGGAGAAGCTTTCTCACTGTGCTTGTGACTGAACCAGCCTCCCAAAGTACACTGAAATGCTTTGATAAACTTTCATATCTTGCAGGAAGACTAACCTCTTTGCAATAGCTGTTCCCAAAGGACCTTTGTAGAGGAAAATCTAGTGGAGATATGTATTGAAGAAAATCTCTTCAGAAAATCCCGATCCTGTGGTAGTCTGAAGGTGGCACTATGAACCTCAGAGAATTTGCTCTTTCTGAGTGGTGTTTAATGTGCCCTTAGGTCTGACCACTTTTTCCATCCAGTGCCTCCTGCAGCCTGGCTGCGTTGTGTGAGCATTACAGAAATTTTTCTGTTGAGTGAAGAATTTGCATAAAGCCGTCCTTGCCTTGACCAAGGGTCAGGTTTTGGAATAGCAAGGTGAAGCTGCTTAACAGAAACTGATTACTTCTTAAGAGCCACCAGGGTAGCTCTGGCCTATCACAAAGGGCACCACATCAGCGACTGCCAGACTGCACCTTGGCATTTAAGTCCTTCTGGAGATTCACCAGTCAGAGAAACTCCCTGCAGAGTGCCTGTCAATATAACATTGCTGCCAGATCAGTGGTCCGGGAAAAGCACAGAGGACCCTAAGTAACCCAGCTAGCATGGCCTGGTGCATAATTCCCAATTCTGTTACTGGGTAGCTTGGAAGGAAATCCAAGTGAGTCCCCTGATGAAGGCAAAGCCTGCAGAAGAAATTAGATTACTTAGTGCTTTCATGAAATAAAGCCATTCCCACCTATAGAAAAGGAAAGCAGGAAGTAAGGATGAGCTCATACACAGTGGCCTTTCCTCAAGAGTTCATCCTGACCATTCAATTAGGGACAGTCAATGCCAATAACGTGTGCATTTTTTTCAGAAAAAAGCGTTATGAGTGCAAATGAAAACTGGTGATCCACAATGGTGTATTTGTTTGAAAGCAACAATTCTAAGAGAGATGTTAAGATACTGCATTTAGCACCACACCGCAGGCTAACTTAACAGTGTTAAAAATTATATTCTTTGTTTATATTATCTTTTTGTTCACTGAAGTTTAAACCTACCCTGAAAATTTGTGGGGAAACAGAGCAAAAGAAAAGAGAAAAGAGGAGAAATGTCCACAATTTAACTCCAGATCCCTTTGGGTCACTTTGTTTCATATAGCTTCTGACTCCAGTGCTGAAGACAGTTTTCAGTTTGAATATTTATTGAGGTATTATTTAGAACATCTCTTGTTCAGGGTACCACTGTTTGTTCTTTGGGCAAAAAAAAATACCCGGAGAACAAACAAACAAAACCTCAAGCCCACATTATTTTGTTTTAAAGTCCTAAGATTCCATTTGGTAAATAGGATTTGTTTTGAATTAATCTGAAATTAACACAGCAGTTTTTAAGTTGTCAGCAGCTTCAGGTTTTGATTGTCAACAGCTTCATTTTCCTACAGCATTAATGTGCAATAGCATAATTAATTGAATTCAGTACAGAGCCATACTTAGTTGTTGCTATAGACTCAGAGAGGAAAAGGTATGGGTTCACTAGAAATAGGGGGTTTCAGACTTAATAGTGTAATTAAAATGCTTTTTTAAAAGTATCAAATT
Source organism: Ibidorhyncha struthersii (assembly GCA_013398815.1). NCBI lineage: Eukaryota > Metazoa > Chordata > Aves > Charadriiformes > Charadriidae > Ibidorhyncha > Ibidorhyncha struthersii. The sequence goes on along the minus strand of VZSZ01008633.1, from coordinate 1,821,176 downwards.
TAGAATAAGCCAACCTTTTCTCATCCAATGACTGCTACACTAAGCTAAGGTTTGAGATGACAATTTTTAAGATCCTCAAAACATTATTTGTCAATTTGTAGTCTGCAGCGTGTGTTTCTTGTCAAGTGAAAATTAATTCCGCTGTTTGTTTATTTTGAAAAAGTGGAATTTTGGTGCTCTCCCATAGAAGCCATGGCAACACAGCAGCTCAGAAGGCTCCTTCCCAGCACAACCCACTGCTTTGGTTGGGCATTAATACTTCACACCAAATGTGAACCCAACACAGCAGCAAAGTGTCAGTATGGACCAATCTTTCTATCACGGCTGCATGCCCATGCAAACTAATTCCAAATGCTTTTTTGATTCTGATTACAATTTTGCATCTTCTTAATCATTCTCTTTTCCACATTTTTTTTATTATATAATTTTTGTGGGGAGAGCTTAGGTGGGACTGATTTTGAGTTGGTTAGTTGATTTTTGTGAGACTATAATTCACTTACAGGCAAGAGGAAACGTTTTATACATAGGGAAGGATCTGAATTAGAATTGCTACTTAGATCATATGAAGACAAAAACTTATTTGAAGAAACAAATTGAGTTGTCTCATCTAAAACATTCTCAGTTAAAGGGGAAGAAACAGGTAATGTCCTTTAGCAAAAGATTTTTGCTGTTGTCTGCAAAAGAAACTGTCACAGTTGGACATGCAATAACATTCCTCTCAGCTCTAAGATTAATATCACTGCACCTCATAATACATTATTCTCATCTACTCTGCCCAACTGAAATTTGTATCCATGTGTTCTGTGAGGAAAAGAAACATTTTGGCCTTTTGAACACAGCAGTTTGATTTTCAAAGTAACCATTCTCCTGCGCAGTTTTAGTTCATACTCATGTTCATAATTCCTTGGCTTCTGGTTTAATTTTGTACTTAATACATTGCTATTTTTATTTTTTGCAGGGCTTGATTTTTATGGTGTTCTGCAACATTACAAAAAATTGCCCAGTCCCTCTGGGAATAGCAATGCTGTGTTTGAAATCTTCTAATGGTCTTCAAGTTCAAAGCCTATGTATTTGAACTCTCAGAAGAGCCCTAAGTTCAATGGAGGTGAGAGTGCAGCAGAACAGTAGTTACACACAGGGGCCTGTACTGAAAAGTTCAAATAACTTACGAATATTATAACTTTTCAAAAGCTAAACAAAAATCTGATGGGAAAGTAGCTCACGCAGAAATGGAGGGCATACCTCAGTCCCAAATGAAAAATTTGAGAATATTTCTTCTAGCTCTTAGTTTAGGGTGTAGATTAATCTCTGCTTCATATCAAAGTAAAAGGGACCAAAATGTGAGTGGAGTTATATAAGACTGCAAGTTTTTGTAGGTTTGAAATTTGTAAAACAGGAATTATTACTCATTGTTTACAAGAGATTTTGGACAGAAGGGTTTAAAAATCGGGTTACTAAACACACAGGTCTCATTCTTACTACTGTACCATTAAACTGTTAGACACAGTTGTGACTAGACGACTGGCCAGGTTACCTCATATTCTCTGAAATCTGATTTACTTTACAAAAATATAAAACATGAAGGAGGATAAAAATATGGTCCAAAGTATTTTAGCAGAATGTGCACTGTAGGGAAGAAGACAGAAATGGGTACTTGGCTTATTTTGACAGTTCCTATTCAAGTTTCTATTTACATGTACTGATATGCAGTATCTGTATTTCCAATGGCATTTTTATTTGAGTGATGGATTTTGTTATGTTTAATAGGATAGACATTTTCTCACTATTTTCCCAACACTCCACCAAAAAGTTACTTATGCTATTAACTTTTCTCTGAAACAGTATATTTTGTCTTTCAAAACACTAAAGAATGATGTGCTCTTTTGACTTACATTTCCGTATCTGGATAGATGAGTTTGCATTTAGACATCTCAGATTAATGCATCTTTCTTTTCAGAAGTGAAGAACACCCCAAAAATCATTTGATGGGAATGAGAAACATGAAAAAAACTCCTTAATATTAGTCAGCAGGTTTGAAAATTCTGTTCTTGGTCAATAATTTAAATCATAAAGGGCTACGAAGCTACAATGTTTTTAGCATTTATTAGAGGATTTCCCTTTTTGTTAAAAACATTGCCTTTTATTTTCACCTTATTGCCAATTAATTAGTGTATAGCAGGTGGGTGTTGGTTTTTTTTTCCTAAACCAGTACATTCCTATGCATGTACTGCCTACAGGCAGAAACTTCCACCAGCTGTGTTTGTATGCGAGATCTGCTTTTTATTTTTTCATTTAAGCTGGCTCACAAACATTATCTTTATTATTATTGATGGGGAAAGGCTTCCAGATAGATTATTTTTTAAAATTTTGTTTTTATTAGCAGAATTAACGAGTAGCAAGTGTGCAAGTTCTTTGTGGCATGTATTTTTATCTAATTTAAGAAGCACAACAGCAGTTTGTATAAAATAATTTCCTGAGCATACTAATAAATCTGTAGAATAATTTGAAGATAGATTGTTCTTTTTTGTTTGGATCCAAGCTTGTTGAGTTTTTTTTTAAAACTGGCTCAATAGTTGGTAAGCATTTAATTACAATTATTTTTTCCTCCAGCTGATGGCATAAAGAATTGATCTGATAAAAGGTTCTAACACATCAAATCAGTAAACAACCTTCAAGATGAACTGATACGCATCCAATTCCCCACACACCCAGCAAGAGTAATTTATGCCAACCAGATCTGTGAAATGTGTTTATGTTTTTGGCCTATGAGAGCCAAACTATGTGGGTCCAGTTGTCCCTAAACCAATCAGAAAGGTAACTCACATTTGCCACCCATATTTGGGTGGTAAGAGCTAATTGAATGCGGAGGTTAGAAGATGGTGTCATTGGTCTCAGCCTTTTGCTCAATAGCTAAGGGGTGGGGATATTCCCTGGGGTGCAGGGTATCCTCAATTCCATCTCTCCCCTCTCTGAGGGTCTTCAAATCTACATCTCCTCCCTCCTGTGAAATGCCCCCATCACAAACTTATTCTGAGAAGGAACTCTCAGGTCTTCCTGCCAATACTGTCAGAATTTCAGCTTCCATGGAAGCATGGTCTGAGCCCAGGTGAGTGTCCTAACCACCATCCTACCCACTACCAGGGGGAAATTTTTATCCAGGTGCTATTCACTCAGTTTTAACTCCTTGTTCCAGCTATAGTCATTGTCACATAGCAGAACAGTGTCAATAAGAGAGATGCATAGGCATCCCTCCAAATTCTTCCTTTGCTTCTTGGTTAGTACAGTCGGACAGTTATTTTAGTCTGCACATTTTTTCTTTTTGTGTTTTTTTTTTTTTCCAAATGTTACTCTGTGAATTTTTGTTCAATTTGTTTTCATTTCATTTGGATAAAGAAAATTTGGTTTTGCTTGGCATGAAACAATGTTGTTTTATTTTTGGTCTGACAATAACTGTTTTCTGGTTATTTGAAAATAAGTGAGGTTAAAAAGGGTTTTCTAAACATTGCAGTGGATACGTAACATAATATTCTGCAGGAAAGCCACTACGGTTGAAACTTTATGAGGAAGAAATGCTCAGCTGTCACTTTAATTTCCTCTTATTATATCAAAATTATTAGTTTCACATTGCCTTCATTTAATACCTAATTGAGAATGTCAGATTTTTTTTGTTCTTAGCAAAAATTCACACTGGCAAAGAAATCCATATATGAAATACATTACATTGGAAACCTTAATTGTAATGTGAAAGTAGCAAATCAGACACTGGTGGATTCTTTGGCAACATTTGAAATAGGTCTTCTTTCAGTATATCTTTTGGAGCATGGGATTAACTGTTCCAGTTGACTTCAGCATGAGCAGTTTGGGACTTGTTGAATCTGATCATGACAAGGGACCAAATTCTTCCAGATCCGTTCCATTAAAGAACTTTGTGCCAAGTGCATGTGGAGCTTCATTCATGGCTGTAAGCAAGGTCAGGTGTTTGAATTAGACACCCACTTGGGTACCTGGCAGAACTGGCCGCAGGACTTTGCCACGGGCCAGAGCTGTGAGCTACCAGAGGGCATTCCCGATTTCCCTCTACCTGTTTTTTTCCCATTTTTCTGTGTCTTCTGTGGATGATGGCCCCAAGGAAATGTTACACGACTTATCACCTGCCGATTAAAAGGCTCAGGAGGCCTGCTTAGCATTACATGCTACTCCTGTTAAGAAGTCCCTAAGGCTCCTGAACTCTACAAATACTTCTAGTCCCAGCAAGGGGCTACAATTGGCACCGAGGCTGTTTTCCCTGGGGGTCCAGTCAGGTTCAGGACAGAACAAAAGAAAAAAAATTACTATAATAGACACATTGCTCTTAACCAAATTAACTTAACACTTGAAGACATTGTTTTTCAAGCTTGGAAGTAAAAAAAAAAAATAATAAAAGTTTTGTCTGTTCTTTTATTTTTCCTCCCACTCATGATGGCAGCTAACCCAGCTGTGTCCACAGGTGTGTCACAGATGCAGATGAGAAAAACTGATCTGGTGCTCTCTTTTGTCTGAATGGCTGATGAAGAGCTCTGACAGGGTGAAGGTAAGCATGGCGTTGTGGGGTGGGTCAGTGCTACACTCTGGAGTCATCAGCCCCTGCGGTGTCCCCTCAGCCTATGCCTCTCCCTGCCCTGGGCAGTGTCAGAACACCACCCTCTTGCAGGGTTGCCTTCCAAACTTTTTTTACCACACAATAGCATTACAGTAATGGAGGAAGACTGAAATGGTATTATTTTTTCACCTAGCTCCTTTTTTTCCCCCTTTTTTCCTTTTTTTCTTTTTTTTTCTTGAAATGCTTACAGGAAACTACATTAGAATCCCAAAGTAATGGAACATTAAAAAACCATCTGGAGATCTAAACCAATTTTAATATAAAGAGTTACAGTAGCACTGATGCATGACCACAAAGACAGATACGATCCATTGTAAGTGTGGCAGATAACTTGCAGTTGTGCTCAGGAATATAAAATTCTGATCTTTCAAAAAAAAATAATCTTAGGATAGCTAAATAATTGCAGAATGAAAATGATAGAAACTAATCTTTGGCTGCATAAATATAGTAAGACTTTATTTAGCAAATACTTCTCTTGTTCTGGGAGGGTTATACACAGAAACACATACGCATGGGCTAAATAAATGGGATTGGCTTGATGGAAGTGGTGTGAACAAGCATATAAAACCAAATATACTTTTTATGTTACATATATGTATGTCTTTTTCTAAACCACAGATAGTTCCTAGTTGCTATTTTAATTTTAGCAATTAGTTCCAGGGTTTACTTTTGGCTTTTGATATCTTAAAAATACTACCTTAAAGATATAAAATGTGGTATAAAGACAGAAAACGTTACCTCTCATGGGAACATGCTGCAGTCATAAAGACTTTTTTTCACTTCAGTTTCTTCACAGAAGAGCAGCAGTCTCTTTAAAGAGTTAGGAATCTTCAGTCCTTTTCATGCCCAATTACTTTCCAGGGTATGTGTTGCTGGTGCATAGAGAATCGCGTGTCAAGTACACGGGTGGTGTGTGCCGTGCACCCTGCAGCTCTCATCCTCCGGTCCCTGAGAAGAGGGGACCTTTTGGAAGAGACGCCTGCTTTGGCCCCGTCTCTGTGTGCAGTCACGCTGTGAACCTGGGAAACCAGATTGCTCACCAGTGCTGCAAATGGATTGTACCACAAACGCAGCCAACCCACAATGTGCACATGGCCGTTGTATCTGCTATGGTGCTGCTCTGCTGGCTTCGTCCTGCAGGATTAATGTGATACAGGTTACAACAAGCAGACTTAAAATCAATAAGAAATAGTCTCCAGTGAAGCTCTTGAGACCCCATCCCCTGGGGTAATAAGAGAGTAGTTCAGCATTCTTCAATATCAAGCTCTATGTCTGGAAGTTTCCTGCCAAAATCAATGCAGCTGAATCAGTAACTGTGTCAGTACGTCCATCTCCCACATGACACCCATGCAACACATCCTTTCACTACACTGCCAACAGCTGACACATACTGTTGTGAGAGAATCTCAGTTTCCCCGAACCACTGTATATGAGCACTCCTCAGCATCTCAATAAAAAAATCTCCTTAAGAACAGAGAAGTTACTACTTTTTCACATCATACATTTATATTTTTACTTGGATGATTTCACTTTTACAGAAAAGTCATTTAGACTGAACATTAGGTCTAAATGGAAATCTAAATACATATTTTTTAGGTTTTCAATAAATGCATACATTTATTTACCTTCAACAGCTTTTTAGCGACACACCATGCTATTGGCATTGTGAAATGAACTGAGTGATTCACCAATAATTCAGAAATGACTGGAAGTGACAGCATTTTCTTTCTTAGCTGCACAGCAGATTTTTACTTTCGCCCAGCCTATTCGATTGAGTGGGGCATGGTACTACTCACTTTGAGCTGCTATTCCAACCCTCTTGCTCACTCAGAAGATATGAAAGTCATAAAAAAAAAAAGTATTTATGTGACTGTAGCATAGCTTTTCTCTCTGGTCAGGCTGTCCATTATTGGAGAAAAAGAGCAGAAACCTTCTTGGATGAAAAGGCAATGAAAATAAGGTGGGTTTATCCAACTATATCTACCATACAGTGAGATGGGAAAGTATTGCCATATTTAGTACTACTTTAATTATTGAAAAACAGTTCAAATATCTTTCATCTCTTCTGCAAATAACATAAAACTACCTTTTCATATTAACACTGATCCAATTTATAAGGGAGGTAATGTTTTCTACTCGAGGTGTTTAAGTTCTCTTAATATTGGATACTTTTTCTGAACTACCTGATATGAAAGGAGGATCTTTTCCAAAAAGATGACATAACATTGTCAGTCAAACCACTATATGACCAATCCTGTATGTTTCTTAAATACATAACTTTTCGCAAATAGAAATTCTCCTATAAAAATATACTCACATTTGTTCCAAGAAGTTTTTGTTTACTTGCTTTATCCCAGGACAAACCCAAGTAGTATTTGTGTAGGAGCTTCCCAGTAGGAAAAAAAAGAATCTCTAGTACCTTTTTTTTTTTTTTAAAGGGCTTTTGGAAAATAAGGGGAAAAGTGAACAAATGCAAGCGACCTGAAACAAGCACCTGGAAACTCTTGCAATCTACTTTTCCCAGTTTGACTGTATTTGTCAGTTAAAATGGGCATTTGAGTCTACCTAATACATTTGGAAACAAGGAATAGTTACATTCCCAGGCTATCAGGTAGAAGGCCAGTGAGTGCAGTGGCTTGCCGCTACAGCAAGAAGACTTTTGGGGAGTGGTGTTTTTTATGACCACCGGAATGGCTCGAGGAACACTGTTTCCTGCTTCCCACGAGCAGACCTTCTGCAATGTTCACAAGTATTATATAGATGTATATGTGAATTTCGTGCCTATTACATTTCCAGCTCTGCAGACTGCAGACCAGAAAAGAGTGCTGCCCAGACAGACTTCTCTGTGTAATCCCACCAATTTATTTCATTCATGGTCAGGAAGACGCGTGCCATGGCTGGCAAGTGAGGTCATCACTGTCACATTTCTTCTTTGCTAGAGTTACCCACGCATGTGCTGGCTGCAGTGGTGGTTACTTGGAAATCAAATATACTGTTCCCAGGAAACTGGAATAAACCATCCTTTTTGCTTCATATACATCCCTGAGCATAGATTAAATGTTAAAAATATTCAATCATCAGTGCATATTCAGGTATTCGTTTAATCAAGGAGTGGTATTTGCTGTATAGTGCACTGCTGGCAAACATCCCAGCCTACATAAAATATTCCTGTGGGAGATCTCACAATAAAAACTTTCCTACTTCTTTGTTTTCACTAGAAACCCAGAGCAGGAACTCGTCAACATGGAGGCAACAAAGCCGCACCTTTGCTGTGTTCAAGTTGGATTCATTAAGTGCGCAGAACTGAGCTCAAGAGAAAGCAAAGGCACTGAGTCCTGTTCTAAACTTTTATCAAAAGGCTTCATCGAGTTGGTAAGAACTACAAAATTTGGCTGTCTGTTGCTATTTTTCAGATTAAAGTACTAAATTATGCGGAAATCAAGGCACGAAACTCATTAAGGCTGCAATTCTGTCCTTAGTACACTCTGCACTACTGTGCATAGAGTACGGTTTGTGAAATCACTTGCTGTTTGGAGACCTTTCAGATCCTCACACATTATGTTGAGCTACAGAATAAATTTTTAGCATGGCTTCTGAATTTTTCATGCTTCGGTTTGCATAAGCTTGCTAACTAAATACAGAGTGATTCCTTTTATTGTTGCAGGGTTTTTTTCCAAATAAAAATAAGCATGTACAGGGAGGAGAAAGGAAATACAGGAAGAAGTGCAAAACTACTGGTAGGTTTGAGAATACTCTTCTAGTCAATCAGTGTAAATCATTGAGGTTGAGTGGAATGACCCATTTCTGAGGGAGGCAGGCTTGCTTTCAGGCTTGTGTGGCTCCAGACCAGAAGAGAGCATCATCACGAGAAAAGGCTACTAGTTCTGCTGCCAGGGATTACTGCAGAGCTGTTGCCAGAGCCTGGATTTGGAAAGATCCTAGTTTATTATATTTTGCACTGAAGGGAAGGACAGTCTGCAGAATGCAGCCTAAAGGGGATCTGGCTAGGGAGAAGCCTGGCTAGAGGTGTGCCCTCAGAAGCTCACAGATCGTGGGAGTGTGGCAGAACGATAACAAAGGACATGACTGAGGTTTAAAATGTTTTAAACTTTAAATAAATAAGACTTAGCCCCTGAAAAAAAAGAATCTGAAATAAAATGGCTGGGAGGTATTGTCCGATGCCTTGGTTAGTAATTTAGTTCAGAGGCATACAAGAAGTGTTTGTCAAACAATTTGCCAAAGTTTTTATCATTTTGAAGTTTCTGGAAAAGCAAAATAAAACTCCTGATAAAAATACCTTCATAACCCCAAATTCAATAAAGCACATCTTGAGAACTGGCAAGAACCAATAGTTTACCACTTTGTGCTGTGAAATTAGCCCACAGATTTTGTGGGCAGTCACACTCACACCAGCGAGCTGCCCCCTTAAATACCTCAAACCTTTCAACAGTTTTAACCACAGTGGGGAAATAGACCTGCTGAGGAGGAGGAAAGAGTGTGGAAGAAAACTTTAAGAGGAAAGTATGAGATATCTCTTAAGCTTTTACAGGTATTTTTTCAAGGGCAGAAAGACAAGTCTTCAAAGCTAAGGCTGAGAAAAGAAAGGGTAAAATTAGGGGCAGCAAGATTAAAATATTACTCAAGGTTACTCAAGATTAGCTGTATGATGAATGTTCCACAGAACGCTGCATAAATCAAGATAACTAAGATAAATGAAAGTCTAATTTAAGGAGTGTGCTGTCTCTGGATCAGAACTGGAAGGGACCAGATGCATGACTGCCAGTTTGGGACGTACAAGAGTTATACCAATATCGGAGCAGATCTGTAGAAGAGGGTCTGGTTTGGGATACTGGGAGCAATGGCTGTTTCCTAATGTCTTTACCAAAGATGATAGAGAAAAATCAGCTAGGAATTGAAGCCGGTCTGTAGTAGCAATTTTTAGTGTGCAATGCCTCCCACAGAAAGGTACTTTCGGCTTTTTTAGACTGGAAATTCTCTCCCCTGTGACAATACCTGGCTTTTTGCTACAACCTTCCTTTCCTATGCCTAACATTACATCAGTTGCTGTATGTCCTTCTCATTGCACATTCAAACTTCTTTTCATCTTTCCTTCCTTTTCTCTCCTAATTACATTTTTGAAGAGCTAAAAGATATGATAAGAGAGGCCAGGACTCCTTTGCCTATACGTTATGCAAGAATTGGGGTGTTTAATTTAAAAAAATCCAAGAAAACCCACTACACAAATGTATTTTTAAAGCTAAGGTGTCTTTAACACTTGCATTCATGTTTAAAAATGCATTGGCCAGAGAATTATTTTCATAGCGTGTGCAGAAATCAACACCCTGAACACCAGTGAGAGGACACAGAGCTTTGTGACACCAGTGAAGGGAGAAAAAGCCTGTCTTCTCTGGGTAAAGTCTCAGTGAAAATATTGATTAAAGGAAACCTATAATGCACTGGCTTTGTCCAACAGACTCAAAATGCTGCTGGAGCTGCTGAAAGAGGTGGCCAGTGAAAAGTGGGAGTGCTGACAGCATTTGACAAATGACTGGGGTGAAAGATCTTTTGGCTGGGGTCATCAGCTGCACCAGCCTTGAGGAGACATTCGAGTTGCAGTCTAGGTACAGCAGGGATAATAAACTCTACATTCCTCAGGAATGATAAATTGGGGCTGCCTAAAATCTGGGGTTCCTGAGCACAGGCTTCAAACTGTGATTACATGATAGCTGTTGGAAGAATGTGGCAGCTAACAAACTCTAAGCATCTCTCAAATAGAGGAAGGCTGACTTGTGATTATAGTTAATGCACGCTGGCCCAGGGAAAGACAGTTCCCATTGCCTATCCAGATTTTCCAATGACTCTTTTTTTCACACCTTCTCCACTGCCTTCCCCTTTCTATGTCCTGAAAAGTTCTGTTTGTTTAAAATCACTGCTGGTGAGTAGGGAAGTATCACTCACTGAGACCTTTGTAGTCTAGTTTAGTTTCTTGAACTTCTTGTTGGGTGATTCAATCAGCATCACTTTTTTTTTTTAAATACTTTTTAAGCTGGAATCAATGGAGACTGAACCCATCCCTTTTTGCTACCCAGAAATGCCCAGCAATAACCTGACATGTTAGTTTAAGGAGGTTAATTTTACTGTTTTATACACCTAAGCATGGATACACAGTGAAATCCAAGCAACTATTCCTCTTGCCTATTGTTCACAAGCATGTATACTAGACTATTCCCTCCCATTTATTAATTTATAAACAAGTAATGGAGAGGTGAGCATTGCCTTACTCAAGACAAATACGAAGGAGAGAAAACCACCCAGTAACAATTGTCATTATGCTGATATCGCCTTCAATAACAAGCAGAAGCTATTAGCATTCACCATATAACTGATAATTCACTAGGCAGCCTAATTTCCCTGAGGCTGCTCTTTTTGTCCACAAAAGCCTTAAGGAATGGAAACTTCCCAAAGAGCAGTAATTCTGGCCACACCTGTCTCCTCCAAGACACTTTCACTTTCTGTCCCACACCTCATCCACAGTCATGTGTCTCTTTCTCCAACTGATGTTGATTAAAAAATCAGAAGCTTTCTGACATCATCAGAGCAGCGTGATTAGACAGATGAATAATTTAGTTTCATGAAAACTTTAATCAGAAATTAAGTTTTTTTGCAGGGGTTTTCAGAGTTTCTTCAGTTTAAGAACTACCTTCCCTTTGTCTTCCTTCCACTTACTGTTTCTTCTCCCACAGCTTCCAGCCAGTCACTCATGTTCCTTCTCCCATTGGAGAGCGTGTGGGACTGCAGAGTGAGCCAAAGGGCAAACATGATTGTGGTTTAAAAAAAAGGGGGGAAAAAGAAAGGCTGAACAGCTGTTTTAAATTCTTACTTTTAAATCTGGATTCTTGCAGGGGTCCAGCTTGCAAAGTGCAGCATTCCAAGGCATTTTCATCTGCCTGGTAAATACAGAAGAAAGGATTCAAGAATAATGATAAAACTACCATAAAGCTGTATCATATTAGCAGTAGTCTCGTCATAAATGTTATGTTCACTTCTTATATCCTTCTTAAAGAAACTGCATTAGAAATAGATACAGGTCCAAGGATGAAGAACGAATATTATCACAGGCACAGAAGGACTTTTGCTATTTAGTTTACAAGGGAGTTATTTCAGACTACAAACTAATTACAGTCTGCTCTTTCCCAGTCCTCAACATTATGTTACCGGGTAATTTGTCCTTTATGAAAAGTTAATACCTGTCTCCCCAGCATCTGAATCTATCTACACTGAGTAAGTCATTTGATTGCTTTGACTTGGTACGGCAATTGCTGTGCGCCTGCATGTTAGCAATTTGGGGATTTTGAGTTTGAAATAGATGAGACAAGGGGGTATACCTATAATACAATACACATATATGTACCTGCCTCTCCCACTGATAGATTATTCAGTGGTTAATGCATTGCAATGGAACTGTTTATACTTGTTAGCTATAGAATATTGCACATTACATTAAAAAAATCTGGCACCATTCATAAATCATACCTTTATTCTGTACTCCATTTAGCCAAAAATATGCACATATGTACAGGCACATTTTATTACACAAAGGCACTACTGAATGTAAATAGAATATTTGTCAAACTTCAGATTAACATAAATATAACATTGTGCAAATACCTGATTCTGCCAACCCACTGGCACATCCTCCACATTTTAAAGTGTTCTGCCTAGAGCAGCATAGCTAAAGACTACATTAGTGGAAAGAAATAGGTGAAAATACACCATAGGTTACACAAGTCGAAGTAAGAGTGACAGCAGATGTCACTAAGATGAGAAAACCTTGCTGACACCCCAGGGAACCTTCCACTTAAATGATATTTAAAAATTAATAACCAAGCACTGACAAACTAACGGTAGAATTGCCTTCTCAGAAAGGAGACAATGTCCCACGTACATTGTGATCTCTGCTAGAATCAGGAAAATTACAACTTTTCTGAATGAATTAACGGTTTAAAATAGAGGATTAAGCAAGAATCACATTGCATATTTGAAAACGTACATCTATATTAGGAGTGCTGCCAGGATCTCTTACCTGGGCATTTAGAAATGTCTGAATTCTGGTGACTTTTAGGTTAAATCCTTAATTCTGTAAAATGGTATGGATTGAACTGCAGACTAACAACATTTGTACTTTCACACTAACCCCTTCTTAGGAAAGGACCTTGCTTGGTCATTAGGTTGGCTATTGTAATTGCAAAACAGCACCAGCTCCTGGGAGAGTAGCATAGAAACACTGGGTCTCCTCACTCCTTCAGAAAACGCAGAGAACTTAAAGTTTTTACAGCTTTTACAACCCGTTTTCTTTTTAGATATTGTGATAGAGGACTTACTGTATCATGGTCACTAAGTTACTTAAGTTACAGTCTTAATGAAGACCATCAGATCTGCGAAAAGGCACACAATTTCTCTATGGTATGGTAGCAGAAGATGATAGCAATGGAAGCTAAACACTTTTTTTCATGCTTTTTTGAACAATACAAAAGATTTTAACTGATAAGATAGACACTTAAAGTTAACATGGAGAGGATATTTAGCCTTTCCCTGCTCCACTAGAAGCACGTCTACTTTCTTTACACTTTACTGTCAGCATCTACACTTGTGAAAGGTGAAACAGAAGCAAGAGGAAAGAAATGGAATATAATAGTCATTTATTGGTTACATATTGTAGGCATTATTCTAGAAAACGAGTTTGCAGGGAATGGAGTGGGAAGGGACAGTATAGCTCCTGCAAGTGCACACCTTCGATATATAGGACAGCAGCAAATGTAGCAGGTTGATTTATTCATTCTGAAATGTTTATAATGCTGCTCAGCACTTGCATGAAACAGGCCCTGGCAGTAGCGTCCGTTGAAAAGGCAGAGAGGGAGAGGGGAGGATCCCACCAAGCAGTAAAATCTCATAATTTATGCTAAGAAGGTTAGTTCGTTGTAGGTCAATACGTAGTCAGATTGAGTCTTGCCTTCCATCACTGGTGTTGACAGTCCACACTGGTATTTACAGAAGTCAGATCAGATGTAATAATGGAAGCTTCTGTAAAAAATTCCACAGGCCAAAAATAGCTAATTTGACTGAGATTTATGTGATAAAATGTTGTTAATTATCACCCAGAAAACTGCTGCACTCCAAGGCTTCTTGCAAAGTATCATCAGATCCAGATCGAGTTCGTAAGTACTTATATTTTATGCTATTGTGTCAGTAAGCAGTTAAGGGAGAACAACTGTGTAAAATAAGATGTATTCAAAAAGACACTAGTGCAAATAAGGACAAGGAAAAAGTTATGAAATCATACAACTCTACTAAAATTTTCAAATTGCCTGTTTCACTGTTTTATACATTGGCTGGCATCAGTGCAGGAATATATACGAAGAACGAAAAGGAATAAATTTTGCCACCTTTGTCTGAAATTTATGGGCCACCACCATGACTGCTTTGCTTTATAGGTCCTAGTGTACTAAGACCACATCTCAGTCCGTGAAACACAGTTCTGTCAAAGCATCTTATGATTAGTTGAGTAAGGAATTGGGAGTAATTCATACACATTGCAGCTGGAGTCAATTCTTCATTAGAACAAAGGTCATAATTTTAGCAAGTACACCTACTGTCAAAAATCAGCCTCAAAATATAATGAATATAATTTCAGAATGCTAATCAGCAAAATAAATCTAAAAGGAAAATTCTTTCTCAAGTTTGAGCCCATGGTGATTTGAAAGGCAGTAGTAGGTGAAAGAGACTGAAACAATAAATGTTATACTAATAGTGTTTTGCTCTTTTTTATTCGAGCTCTGAAAGCATTTAAAAAAAGATAACAACCACAACTTTATAGCCTGATGTCACAGCTAGGAAAGTTCTTGGTAGCTGACAATGAAAACAATGCAATCTTCTTTATCACCATCCCACAAAATAGATAAGTTTATGTATTATACAGAGGAATTCAAAACCAAAGTTCAGAGTTTTAAATCGCTTTAAAATGTTAGATCAAGGGAGTCTGGAGTAGAATTTACAAATGCAGAAGCCAGTGGCCTTGACAGCAGTTTATTCGTGTCCCACTTTTTGTAGGTTATGTACTCTTTTTTGATAAAGTGCTACCAGACATCTGCAGGACTTTTAACTTTGTGTCACTATTGCTGTGAAAGTTTAGCTAGTCGTTAGAGCAGGCACTCTCAGCTAGAAAGTCTGGATTCAGCTCCTGACTTGGGAAGAGTTTTAGTATGCAGCCTTGGAGGAGATACTGTAATTACAGATGAGGCAGCAATCTGGAAATAGTATTTTATTGTCTGTCTTGCCAAAGTAATCCAAGAATTAATTAAAGCTTTCAAAACACTAGGAAATCCTGGGGATGAATATCCTATGGAAGTACTGAAGACTTATCTTGTCTCTTATTGACCATATGCACAGTTAGATATTTTTCCAGAGAAGACTGATCTTGTCAGATTAACAAATTTGAGCTCTGTGTCATGGCTTTCAGTATAGAACAAAACTAGCTGTAATTGGTATAGATTTCCCGCAATCATTTTCTTGATTATTATCCTTGACTTAAATAATCTATGTAAATTTATCCCCTATATTTATGAAAAATTATTTTCTCAGTATTCTTCCAATTTCTATTGTTGGAATTTGTTTCTCAATCTAGAATTAACTGGTTAGTGAATGTAGACACACACTTGATCTCTCATGGTAAAGCATTTCCAATATGCCAGAAGGTATGCCCACAGAAAATGTCTGGAGGCTAATCTGTTCAAGTGTCAGTAGAGTGAAATAAAAAACCCAAAACACTTCTTACTTGACAGTGACAGCAAACGATAATAAACAAGGAATGATACAACGATGTCAGTAGCGTGTGTCATTTTTATGAGCTATAGACATGCCAACTGAAAATTTTGCATATGGCAAATGACTCCGGTTTGGTGTACGTACTGTTACACTACTGAGATTTCTAGACCCACAGATGGCTACTCAGATGAACTAGGAAAACTGGAAAAATATGGCTCTATAAACTATGGCTACTATTTATGACACTGAATTTGCCACCGGACTACACTAAGTGCTATTTGAACATATCTGATCTGATTGACAGTATAACATGATTTCTGGTCTTCCACAGATTTTTTTCTAAAAAAATTGTAAACCAAACTATTTTTCTTACATTTTATCTTCAGTAACACCACACTCCCTCCTTCAAAAAGACAGCTCATCTTTTGAGAAAACTTACATCTAAACTCACATCCCTGTGGATGGCCAATGTCATTCTATATGTGGTCTTTTTGAAGCCTACTGAGGTCAAAGAAAAGAAGCTACCTCTGTATGTAACCCAGAAAACTGGATCACAGTCTTTCCTTACAGGACAGATGCAGAGAGAATACCCTTTCAAGAAGCATGTCTTAATCTTGCAAAGTCTATTTTGCATGCTCATCCAGTCTCTGGGAGACAATATGGCTTTTAGTTGCATATTACATTCATTCCATAATTCAATGCATCTCTGGAGCTCCATGAAGGCTGACTAAGTCTTAAAAGAGAAAACCAAGAAAGAAAAAAATGGGTGCAACCATTTCGTTTATCAAAACTGGGATCTGTGGGCTAAAACCATGTTATCTTGAAAGTCATCTGTGTGAGCAGTGAAGACCGAGGTGCACAGGTCCAGGCCTGTTAGATAAAAAAGTCAAACCTGTGGTCCAAAAGACCACAAATGGATCAATTCACATGGTGAAGGCAGTAACATGCTGAAGGCAAGTCACAAATGGCCACATCCCTTCTAGATGTAATTCTCTTAATGAATGAGCAGAAACCACCTGCATTCCTATTCTCTGACTGTCTGCAACACTGCTATCCTCCTCCTCAGCTTTGTGGTGTATGATACAATTACAGTGTCTTGATCTTTAGCTGGAGATATCAGTTATTTTACTTTCATTCATGATTCCGACGTAGCAAGGACAACTTTGGAGAAAGGATCAATCGCCTGTTCACAGCTGCAGGAAGTTCATTGTGCATGGGGTAGTGGAACATCATTCGATCTTGACTGAAGGATGGTAAAGCATGCAGCACCTCAAATGAGTAATTTTTTCACTGAACGATTATTAGTCAGATTTTGTTTGGATGTCACGAGCCAAAGTTTCTGCTTTTGTATCTTTGCTAGTGAGATACTTAGGCCCACCTTTCCACTTTATGTTTAAGAGGATAACAGGTCTTTATGGTCTTCTCCTCTAAAAGAAAGCAATAACTAGAGGCATGTGTGGATAAAAGGATATTGAAGCAGAGCTGACTGAATTTCTTTCACTCAAAACTCCTTTGACTGAGAACTTCTCTATTCTACTGACAAACAACAATTTTCCTCAAAAAGCACTTTTATTTCATTGTTTTGCGCTGAAAAAAATGAAAGCGTAGAAATGTTCTGTCAACACAAGATGTTCATTTCAGAAAGGCTCCAGAGCTGTAATATGGGCACTTCTGCTCTTCTTCAATACGGGCTCTCCAGGTAGAAGCCACTTGCTGCTGTGCACTGCTGCTTCCTATCACCAGGGAGAAGTCTGATGCACGAATTCCATTTTCCCCTGTGTACTGGGATTAGTGTCATCTGAAGCCCTGTTCCCATTAAACACCACAGCTGCATTTCTAAATCAAAACACAGTCATTTCTTATTTGTCACTGGATTTTGCAACAGCGTGAGCCTGTGGGTTTACTGTTTCTTCTGTGGATGATAGAAAAACACATTGTTCTCTTGAAATTTTTTCACGCGAAAAACAATTTAACAGTTCTTATTCCATTGATTGCTTCTGCTTTATTTTTAAAAATACAAAGGTAGAAAAGAACAAGCTTGGTGGTGCTTTTGATGGGTTTTGAACTTGCTGTCGTAACTTGCAGTCTGAAGTGATATAGCCTTCATTTTTTTTTTCTTTTTTTTTTTTTGCCTTGCCAGATCTCAAAATAATCACAATGCATTGTAAAGCTGGGTACCATTAGGTATTTGAGGTGTCCCACTTTAGTAAGTCAGTATTTACTTTAAAAGACAATACAAGTGTCAGAAAATGTAGAGATTTGTACCAGCCCTCAAAGTTTTTCCTGAGTTCTGGGGATAATAACAGATTTTTTAATTTTTTTATTTTTTTAAATCTGCTTGCTCTAGCAGTTGAGTGTAAAATTGGGTAGCCTTATACAGCCTGATTAGCAACTTAAGGATGAAAAAGGTAATGTTTGCACAGCCATGTGGGAACTGCAAGGCTCAGTGGCTATCTGTTAACCTTCTCCAAAGGAAGGAGTTTGGACTCATACTCAATCAGTATTTGAAACACTGTAAGCCAGTGTCAGACATATGATTACATGCAACAAATTTGGTTGGGAATTATGTCTTAGTGAACTATTGCCAGTCCACGCTAGGGTTTTGGTTGCAGCTGTTTTATCATTATACTTGATGGGATTTTACTAGCAACAGCACACATCTGTCTGTGGAAGTCTGTGCTGTATTACAGCAATGCCAGCTTGTTTCCTTGGACTGACATCCAAACCCATTAAAACATTACAGCAAGCTGCACCGTATTTCCCTAGCTCAAGATCGCAGCAAGCACATTAACGATGCAAAAGATGACCTTTTTTCGATAATGGAGACATGTCAAAGAAAAAGCTCACTGCCCAGCTCAATTTTTCTCAGCGTAAGTGACTCACGTTTTCAGTACGCTGCACCACCCACGAGCGCTACAGGGGGCTGGTACACTGTGTGGAGACCCGTCTTCCTACAGCGTGCCCAAGCAGGCCCACGCACCCCTCCCTCGGCAGGGCCCAGGGCTGCCCTTCCCGGGGGCTCAGGGAACACTCCTGAGCATGGCACCCTGCAAGGCCCGGTCTGGCTGGCCCGGCAGAGGCAGGGCAGTGAGCACGGCACCGCGCGGCAGCGGTGGAGGAGAGCTGAGCAGGGGAACGTGTTACGGAGGAGGGCGCTGACAGGACGCATCCCCTGAGCCACCAGTGACTTCCCTACAACAGATGTAGCAAAAGCCAATGTTTTTTTTTTTTTTTTCCCATGCAGGAGGATGTGGTACACTCTTAAAGAGACTTAAAGGCATAGGTGGTGCCCAGCTCACCCAGCCTTTCCCCACAGCCCTCAGAGGCACATGCTATCAGCCCAAACCACCTCCCCCAGCCTCCACCGCCGTGCTCCTGGGTAACGTTTACACTGGGCAGTGACCACTTTACTCGCCCCCATTGCATGGCAGGGGCCCCCTTGGCCCGGCCGACAAGCTGAGGTGCATGGGAGAGACTTCCAGAAGGATGATG
>VZSZ01008633.1:1786934-1802189 GCA_013398815.1 Ibidorhyncha struthersii | reverse complement strand
AGGGAGCCCCGTGTGGGGTTTGTCAGCTGTGGCAGGTGTGGCAGCCCCTCACGCATGTCTGCGGCCGTTCCTCAAGCCTTTGTGCGGCTGAATTCTGATTTTTGAGCATTTACATGGGGTGTCCACCTGAAGGCAGGTGGCCGTGGCGGTTCAGCGGGCGCACAGAGCTGGGGAGCAGGCGGGTGTGAGGCAAGGCCCTGGCCCGGGTGTCTGCTGCTGGGTGGCTGCAGCTTCTGATCGCTTCTTAACGCTTTAGGGTGCGTGGAAGTAAGCTTTTTTGTGCAGGCAATAGTTTACAGGCATTATGCATTGGAGTTAATTGTCCATAATTACTTTGTAACTCAGAAATGAGCACAGCAAGGAGGTGAGTTTTGCAGAGGGGCCGTGCTAGGCCCCTGGGTGGATCGAGACCCTGAAGCCAGGCTAACAGGTGTTCTCTGAGATGTCACCTGAGTGCTTGATCTGGTCTCTTTCCACTTTTCCCATCAACAATTGAATGCCCTTGACCAGTGTAATTGACAAAACTACAAAGGACAAGGGAATAGATTTACAGTCCAGAGCAGATGAAGTGACATTACTGACAGAGCATGTCCTGCCAGAGCCATCTGAGCCGTCTTTAATGTGAGGCCCTTATGGCTGTAGCAAAACCTCATATATATTTTATTTGTCTCCAACCTATTTAGTGAAAACATGAAAAACACTGGAGTAAATCAGTCTAAAAATACTAGACAAAAAGGAGTCACCACAGCTTAAGACACTTTACTGCTAGTTTATGAAAAATGACATATTGTAAGCCTGTAGTATCTAGTGCCAGTCTTTTTTATACACTGTATTATAAAAACTATTTTCCTTATGGTTTGTGAGATCTTGAAAGTCACTCTATACTATGGAAAGTTCAGAAATTATCTGTGTTTATGCTGCAGAACTGAATTTTAGTTCATCATATTCCAATTTATGCATTCATAGTGTTGAAGAGTAACATATAGGGGTACGTATGTATGCGAGGGGGAAGATCTGGTGCCTCTGACTTGATTCCATTTAAGTGGCAAACAATGGGTGTTGCAGGGGAGTGACCCTTGTTGAATAACCTGTTGTTCACAACCGAAATCACTATCCACAATTGATGGAGGCATTAGGAGGTGAAGACAGCTTTCCAGCCAACACTCCTCTGTCTCAAGCACAGTGACACATTTTGGTGTTGTCATACTTCTGTCTTCCAGGAGGCACTCATTACTATTGAAGTGAACAGGCCAAAGGTACATAGTGTGATCATTTTCTCACTGTATTCCATAGATACTCAAGGGTAAGGTAGCAATTAATATTTAAAATATATATCACATTATTGCAAAACAATGGATTTTTAAAGAGTCAATTTCTGAATATATGCTTTTGTATAGATAAATGGAAAAATACTGTTACTGAAAGTACAGTGGTGTTACAGTAGCATCCAAAGCTGCAGTATTTCTGGCCTTGTGGACTCAATAAACCAGGGAGTGATCTAGCAGAGCCCTAGCAGATGAAACTGTGCATGCAGAGAACCCTGTTCCTCACATGACCTCCTTTTTTTTCCAGATTTAACACTTCAAGTAATAGATGTGGCATAGGAAAGAGAATATTCAACACTCTAAAAATGGCCTAGTTTTGCCAGTGTATCTTTTCCTGAGGTCCACGTAAAAAGTGGATAAAATCTGCATTTGCTTATGTGACTTAATCATATTCCCACTAATCAGAGGGCAGGAGAAAGAGAAATGCAGGTGGCTAATAATTAGTGTAGTAATAAGGCCCATATTCATATAGACGTTATTTAGATTCATGGTATCCTAAGCATTTGTTGTATGAGGATTTTGCTCACTATGGACCAGCTATTGTCGTTCCTGCACTGGAAGCTTCCAGTTAAAAATTGACTTCAGAATTCAGAATGGGTGTAGGTGACCAAGCATGTCTGTATACAAGAGAGGCTACAAGGCAATAGAATTGCTTCTGCTAAGAGTGGCCTTGTGTTCAGGAACTGGACTGAGCTTCCTTTGTGTAAACAGACACATAAAATTGAAACCAGAATGCTTATTCCATTTTCCGTTCTCTGATTGACTTACCTTTGGCTGGTGTCTGGCAGCTTTTCAAAAAAGCCTCTGCATTTTGCCTCACTGTTCTTGGCTTGGGGAGTGCAAAACTGATACCTACAATCAAATTATCAGAAAAAGTAATAGTGTTCTTGAATGTTTTTCTGAAATTCTGATTGTTCAGATTAGGTTTTAAAAGACTGCCACATTACAGGCAGGTCAAGAAATGCCAAGAAATGGCTCTTAGGTCCTGTTTTCACACAGCTAAATTCGAGGTGGCAGCGATTCTAGTTAGTCATTTCGTGCGTATGCTGTACTCTAGGCTCTTGTGGTAGGACAGCTATCTCAAAGGTACGTGTTAGAGAATAGGAAAAATAAATATCAACAGGGAATTAAAAAATAAATAATGTTGCTGCTAATCTAAGATGACAGTGTTTTACAAAAGAACCTGGCATCAGAAGGAGGGAACAAGCACTGCTGGGAGCTTGCTGTTTTTAGAACTCACAGATTACAGCCCAGAACAGCACACGAGAAACTTGTGAGTAATACCCATCATATGCTTACTGACATCTGGATGGCTGCCAACATCTTCATTTCAATAATTATGCTTTCAGTGATTGCTGTACTATACAAGAAATGGATTCTGGGGACACTGAGAAGGAACGTATTGTTTTCTTTTTTTTTTTTTTGGTAGGTTTAAATGGCTAAGTGTTGTACCAAGAAAGATAATACAATTTAATACTTAATCCCAGGAATGTTAGTGGGATCTGAATTAGTATTATACAATTAAATGAATGCAAGCAACCTTATTTGTTGACTCAAATATTTAAATTTGCTTGCTTAAACATTTATTCATTTTTTGATTTCATGAATGGCCAGGAAATGGGAATTTTACTAGAAATATCTGCCTTCAGCATATAGCAATGTGTGTTGGGTTTGGTGTAATTAAGTTTTCACAGTAAACTTTATGTCAGTAAACTATTGGTGTGTAATATCATTTTTTTTTCCCTCACTGAATGTGTCACATAGCCAGGTACTCATGGAAATCAATTTTTAAATACCTGTGCACATCTGTTCTCAGAAGTAGGTTATGTTTGTTCATCCAGTCAGGAAATGGAAAAATACCAGATTATCTTTTTTTTTGAACACAGCTCAGCAACCCTCTGAATATTGGCCGCTGAGCCCTATGCTGCAAAGAGATTTGGATACATTTGAATAATGCAATTCCATTCACAGTATTCTAGGAGCATGATGAAAATAGAGAGGCTAAGTTTGTCAAACATTATTCGTGGCAAATTATTCATTCAACTTTAACAAGCATACAGCACCTGCTGTACTTTGCATGCTGCTAAACCTGTTCTTCAGTGACTTCCTCTAAAAGTGACATGTACTGGGGAGTCTCCATCCTTACTCGGCATGCATGCTAGATCATCAGAAGTGTTTTCCCATAGCTGTAGGCCATATCATCCTTCCCTATCTTATCCTCAGTTCAATTAAGACATTATATGCTTTTCCTCCTTACTGCTCTCCTTTTATCTCCCCTTCTTATATTTCTAAGGTACTGTTTTTCTTCTCCATACTACAGTTGCTTCTGAATACTGATAAGGTTAAATTTGCTGTAAATTACTGGAGAAATAGGCTAGCCCTGTGGTGTTTGTGTCTTGCAAACATCAAACCTTTCATGTTCAGAAGGTTCCAAGAATTATATGAGTTTTCAACCTTTATTTTTCACAAGGTTTAAACCCAAATGCTTTTTTTTTATTCAAACTGCTTTCATACTTTGCCATTTGCAAAGTTT
Source organism: Ibidorhyncha struthersii (assembly GCA_013398815.1). NCBI lineage: Eukaryota > Metazoa > Chordata > Aves > Charadriiformes > Charadriidae > Ibidorhyncha > Ibidorhyncha struthersii. The sequence continues at coordinate 1,798,331 of VZSZ01008633.1, read as the reverse complement.
CCCGGTGAAGACACAATGTAAAATAAAGTAAAAGTACATTAGCTCTCTGAAGGCCTGTATTGATTATGAAGGTTTAGAAAATCTCAAAAGTTAGGCTGGTCCAACAGAGAGGTTCCTGCTGATTGTAATAGTACAGTTCAGGTTTGCCGATTTGATGTGGATTTTTTGTTTTGTTTTGTTCCTCTGGGTTTTGATCTTCATTTTGGACTTACAAGTCTTTTGGCCCTTGTGCTGGCACTTCTACTCAGCTTTTTAGCTTTCACTGCTTTTGTGGTTGGGTTTTTTTTAAGTATTTTTAATTGAAATAGAGTGAAATTGGAAGATGAACTTCTGAGTTTACAGTGATCGAGGTGTTTCAACATAAAAAAAGGAAAATTGTGATTCACTCCACTGTCAAAAACCCCCATGTTGTTAAGAAATTAATTCAAGAGATCAAGCTAAGTCTTGAAGCCTGACAGGCCAGATTAAGTGACTGAATCAGTTTACATGCTGTTACCCGCAGTCGTTCAGTACGCACCCTTCCTCTTTTCAAAAGCCCCCATACTTTTTCTGACTCAATAGTTGCCAGGCTTGGTTAGCCAATAATTTAATTTATAGGTTTGTGTCTGAGTTAAGATCCTAGTTGGATAATACACAGAAGAAATGTTAGAGAAACTTCCAGAGGTTAATATGATCAGAGTAAATGTATTTTTCCCTTCTTATTTTTAATCATTAATTTATTGTTCTCTTTCTAAATACTCATTGGCCCAAGGGTATGTGCAGTTTTTTCTAGAGGTTATTTTAGTGGGTGCATAATCTGCAGAATAACCTTCCTGGTGGAGAGTGAACTACATTGCTTGTTATTAAAGGGAAACTACACAGAGTATTTGTAAGTACACTATGGAAAAAAACTTGGCTTTGACAGGGTACAGGCAAAATGACCTTGCCTGTCTTGGATGTCTGAGTTTGGGCTTATGCCAGTGGAAACACTTGTTCATGTATTTGTATTACAGAGCTAGTGATACTGTTTTAAAAGACTTAGTTTAAAGTATTTAAAAGGATTTTAAAAATTAGTTTTTAAAATCTCTGTTAATGACAGCATCCTAAAATTTTATATGATACCAACACAATAAATTATTTTTTTAAAATATTTATATTTGAAATCTCACAAAGAGACAAAGACATTATAATTTTTTATACAGGGTAGGGAGGCTGAAAGTAGATTAACTTGTTTCTCTTTGCTCTTTGAAACAAATTCTCCAACTCATGTTTTCTGAGTAACTCTTATTTGAAATAGGCCAAGCCTCAAACTTCATATGAGAATGTATTGGAACATTAAGGTTGTTTACATCTAAGTTGTTTGTTATATGTGTGTGTTTTGTTTTGGCCTTTTTTTTTTTAATTCACGAGCAGTTTATGGTGGGTGAGGATTATATGATGATTGTCTCACTGTGCCTGTTAATTTGATTATAAACCTGTTTGCTTGATTTGGTTTGGATTTTTGACTTGAAAGAAATGAAATAGTAACAGCAGAAGCAACTTGGTCAAAATCAGGACAGCATTCAGTCTTTTCCATCTGTAGGGGTGTGTGTGTGTGTTTCGGATTTTTTTTTTTTTTTTTTAATACTTCAGCATCTGGATATTGCTTTCCAGAAAATGTTCATTTATCTGTTGTGGCTTTTAATGCTGTTGGAGTTCATGTGTACTTCTGCTTATGAAAAGGGGCAGGGGGGGAAAGCTAGAATTAACCTGTTGGTTTATTGAGTGTTACCTTTCTGTAATCCACATGTTCAACCTATTCAGACTGTATAAAAAGTAAACCTGCTGAAGTTTAGGTAATGTTGGAATGCAGATGACTTATTTAGTAGCATTTTATCATTGGAGTGTTGTATTTTGGTTAAACAACTTTTCAAGATGAGGTACTTGCCACGGTAGAAACTGAGAATTCAGCCTATCAAGTTAGAAATTAATTTTCAGAGCAACATAAGGTAAATCCAAGTACAGCAACAAGAAGGATATGAGAAGTCTCTGCAGATACTCTATCCTTCCTAACCAACCTACAAAACTGTGCAAGTTTGTTAGAAATTGTTGTTTACAAAAACTTACGAAATATCGTTAAAGATTTTATCAAACCATCAATAACGTTCACACAATCTTTTTGAGAGATCAGTATGTTTCAGAGCATGAAATCTTCGGGAAGCTTGTCCTGGGTGATTCACTCAGTTTACTTGTATTTCAGGACAGCCTTTGTCTGCTTCTACTCCAGTGACCCAAGCTTCTCCTATTTACTCTGTTCCCTACTTTTCTTTAGCAGTTTTAAGTATCTTCATCAGTGCATGTTGCTTTTTGGAGATGGATCAACAAAATTAAACAGTTTTTGAAAAACTCTCATGTCATAGAATTTCCAGGCTTGACATTCATGTGCTGATGGCATTCCTATAGCTATTTCTGCAAAGCAAACTGTATGCTTCTCTGCGGTTTGAGAAGCTTCTTGTGTGCACGGCGATACATCTATGTGCTCACTCTTCTGTTAGTTTGCACGGTGTAGTTATGGATATTATCTGTTCACAGATACGCTCCTATCCCTACGCCAGTGGTACCAAGGAAGGAGAGCACTGAGAATGGCTGAACAAAATGCTCTGAAGACTGCCACAGATTTCAGGTGTTAGTTCAGAGAAAAGTGGGATTTATACATATAGGTTTCTTCTTGGCAGAAACATTTGATTCAGGATTTTGGTTTTAACACTCCTTACCTAAATGAATAAAAAAGAACTTTTACCATAATCCTTCAGTTCATGCTTTGGGTAAATAAGGGTCAAGACTCTGCTCCGGCATAGAAGGTTTCGTGATGTTTCCATGAACTCTGCCACTGTGGCCAGCAAACTTCATTTGCTGTAATTAAAAGAGCATACACTTATTCCAGTTTCCATTGTTTTGAAGGTTGAGGTTGGCTCCTGGTGCTTTATCTCTCCTAAAAATCTGGCTGGAAATAGAGAAGTAAATGACACTTTATATGTGGAGTGCAGTAAATTCTGTGTGTGGCTGGGAGCCAATGCATGCAGCTTTATTCCTTCTTTCTGTGGTCTTTGGTTGCAAGGCATAATAGGAATCTCATCAGTTATCTGTATGTAGGTAACCTTTCTGTATGTATAGCAGTAAGTATAAACAGTAATACTGGAAGTTAGGAAAGTACAGGAAATATTATGGTTTATTTGTCTTGGAGTTTACTATGCAAAAATCAGTAGTAGTGATAATAATAGTGTTTTAAAGTGCTTTTAAGCACCTGATGTCTACCATCATTGATATCTTAGTTTTAGCCCTGTGTCATTCAATTTTCCACATTGCAATTGCTGGTCTAATTAGGAAAATAAAATTGCTGGTTGGAGTACTAGGCAGATTCAGTATCTCTCATAGGTGTAACCTGCAACATCCTTTTGCCTCTGTTTAAGTGGGAAATACATGTAAAACTGGAATCATGTCTAAGGCCTGCAGTGTAGTGAAAATAAGTTCCATATAGTAGCATGACAGAGTCCTCTCTGCTCGACCTCTTGCTGTCCTGGTTTCTGCTTTAACAACACCATAATAATTAACTTGCCCATGGAAAAGGAAGTCTTACAAATTCAAAACCAGGTTTTGATAATTTTAAAGCTTTTTTTAGCAGTTTGAAGTAGATTCTGAGATGTCCATTTTCCAAACCTGTTTCAAGTGGAAGGTAATTGATCTTCAGAAACCTGACATCCTTCTCTGTTTAGTTTTTAATACAAGCCCACACAGAGGAAGCAGAGAACAGAAGCTTTTGGAGTACTGAGAATTTTCCCATCCAGTGACAATTATGGAAACCTCACCTGCTAAATAACTGTTGCAGAGGCACTGAGAAAATTCAGCATCTGATAGCCCTCAAAATTTCTCTTTTCTGTGCCGTGAAGTTGTGTAGAGACTTTACATTTGGTCTAGTACAGCCAATAATGGCATTCATACCAAGATTTAACTTGGGAGGTTACTGGGTTTGGGTTTTTTTTTATGTTTTTTGTTTGGGTTTTTTTAAGTGGTTGCATATTCAGCTTTTCATATTAATGCAGAAAGCTTGCTACAGAGTTTCAAGTCTCTCTCAAAGCCAATTTGTCTAGGTCAGAAGGTGTGTCTAAAACAAGGTTTGTAAAGGCAACTGATCAAATTAGCAAAGAAAACCAGCTTTCAGGAATACCAGCCTTTTTTTGTCCATTCCAGTTACATCACTCTGTCTGATAAACTGCCTTTTCCTGCAAAATTTTCTTGCTTCCATTAGATTCAGGTTCAGACCTTCACTTCTACATTATAGAAATAATATGGGAATAGTACCATGGTTGAACAGTTTAAATTGCTGGTATTAAAAGTATGCCACCAAAATCACATTATCATTATTGAAAATTGCCAATTGCTTGCATAGTGATGAGATATACTTAGGTGAAAAAGTTTTAGAAGCAATGCATCTAAATGTTGATTCGGTATAAATAACAATTTGTACAGTGTTTATTAGGACATGATCATTATGTTTAATATGGAAGCACATCTTCCTGTGTAGTGTTTCTATGGGTAAAGAACTGATGTCTCTTTTGTGGCATGTTAAGACATTCCCTGAGTTAAACCTGTGTTGGTTTTTTTTTTTTTCCTAGTTAACTCTAGTATTGAGATTTGAGTTTTGCATTTGTGTTTAAATTTAGATTTCTACACAGGAATGCTTTTTTAACTTAAGATTTAGCTCCAGCATTTTCTTTTAAACAAGAAATCTCATAATCAGTAGAGACTCTGCAAAGTAACCCTTATAACAAGTTAGACTGTTCTTTTGCCATCTCATTTTTTTCCGTGACTGCTGCATGAAATCTGGGCTGATGTTAATCTAGAAGGACAGTCATACCTCATGAAAGAATCATCACTGCTAATCAAATCAGAGTGAAAACCCACCACTCTGCATCACTGGAGACATTTCATGTGCTGAATATTTCATGTACTGGGGGCTGTGGCTGTAGACAAAACCCTCTCAACAGCTCCTTGTTGCGTGCAAATATTTACTCAAACACTCTGGTGTGGTTGAACTGGTGTGCAGCAACACCAGGGAGCCTTGAGTGATCCTTATAACTAATGGTAATTACATGTGACTCCACACATGCTAGGTCACAGTGGCTTGCAGACAACCCCTTGCTTTGTCAAAGCTCCCCTTGCCTGCATGATTAAGTGGGCAGTGTGCCACAGGAAATTTGATGCACACAGGATGACAAATGTCTGTTTTGGCTGCTGAGAATTGAACTCAATCATAGATCTGCAGAAACATCAAAACACAATCAAGGGCTGACATCAAACCCGTGAGCCAAGAGAATTCCTCAGGCAAAAAGGGTTGAAGTACAAGAAAAGAGTGCTTTAGTTTGTATGCTGGTACACCAGTTTGGTTTTGCTGACTTGTTACAAGGAGGGGTGGAGGAAGTAAAAAACCAGAAAAACGTGTGTCTTTGCCTTTCCAGTTATTCCTTAGATTAGATTAGATTAGATTAGATTAGATTAGATTAGATTGTAGTAGTGGAGTGGCGAAAGAGCAGAGCAGTACAAAACAGTAAGTTTGCTTTCAATATTTAGATTTAGCCTTTTTATTTTTTCTCTATAGTATACAATAGTTGGATATCTGTAGTGAAAAGTGCTCTTACTTCTTTTTTACCTTGATGGTATCTCCTTATGACATCAGGAAAACCTCCCTGTTAAAAATAGTGGTGCAAATGCTCTACTCGCCTGCTGCTTTTGCAATTGCTTGATCTTATATCACTGTTTTAAAAAGCTGTCCTATTTTGTTGCTTGCATGTTGCTCATACTAGGTACCATGATAAGTGATGACACAAGGAGTAAAACTGTAGAATCAGATTCATTATGTATATCCCAGTAGAGATAAGGACTGACTTTATGTTATTTTCAGGCCCTAGGTTTGTACAACCTAAATAATTCCATAGTTTGATGTGTGTGATAGAATCCACTTCCAGGCTGGAAGCAGGCTGTAAGCTTGCAACACAAGCACATCATCTTTGAGTGGAGAATAGTGACTGTGTTCCTTTATTCTGTGTGAGTGATGGCAGAGATTGCTTTTGGCAAGTGAATCCTACATCAAACTTACCCTGTGGTCTTCATTTTAACTCAAGCACTTCTGCATCAGTATTTCTGGTACTTGCTTATAGCCTTGCAAGGTTTATAGCCCATCCTGAATAGGAAATGAAGGGAGACATCCTGTAGAGCTGCAATCACGTGTCCTCTTCCCTCTGCTTTTGTGGTACTCCTAGACCAAAGGCAGGGGCAAAATACTTGCTTGACAGGTGTGCTTGTCAAATAATAAAAATTATTCCTAAACAGGATTTCAGGGGTTGTGAAAAGAACATGTTGAAAGAGCTATTTGCTGAATTTGGACAGTCTGTGGAGCTGGTCGAATAATGAACTGCTGAAAGGAATTTGAAGCACATGTCAATATTTGTCAGATAAATTGCTTTCAATAAATAATTTTTTTCTGGGCTCTAGTCATCCCTCGGGAGACTTGGTGATGATGGCTCTAAAGCAAAGACCTTCGTAAGGAGTACAGAAGCACTGTGCGTGGGGATGCATCCAGAGGCAGTCTCCGAGGAGGAGCAGAATTTCTGACAAGGCAGACAGAGTGTAGCTTCTGCCCCATCTCACTTGTATATTCTGCTGTACAGCTCTGCTCTAAGGAAGGAAGGAAAACTGAGTTGCTTCCATCCCAGTCCATTTGAGTATACACAGACTCTTTTTGGGTGTTGAGGCTGTATCTGTGTTAAATACAGAGGATTAAAACCAAAACAGTTTTATACTCTGTAAGCCTTGCTTTACCTCCAGTGACCAGATAGGTAATAAACAGAAGCACTTATAATTGGTAATAGTGGCCATAACTGTTTCAGTATAGGATGGGGACACATGATTAACCCTTTGCAAGTAAACCTGTCACAGCCTAAAAAAGAACATCAAATTATAATCAAACAAAACTGAAGAATGTCCCTGCAAATATACAAAGCAAGCTCTGAAAACAACTTTGCTTTCTTCCAAGAAGGACAGATTTACTCTCTGGATGTAAATGGCTAAATTTGTCACACTCCCAAGTGCTGCCTTTCAGTGTGCAATCTGCTTTTGCATGCAGCACCGTAAATGCTACTTGCCGCAGGCTTATGCTCTTGAGTTTTTACTTTCAGTTTCTGGATCTGCAGATCTGGTGGTAGAGTAAAACTCTGTTGATATTGGATATGTTCTTCCTCGGGTGTGATCAGTCTTTAGGTTTATCATTTCACAAAGGGTCTCGCTCCAGAAACCTAAATCACACATTACAAGCTGGAGATTCAGATAGCATTTTTTTTTTTCCTAGGAATAACTGATTTTTGAATGACAGAATTCAGAATCCAATACATGCATTTGTCTTTTCCATAAACGCTTTCTGTGTTAAGCAAAATATTTTGTAAGATGTGGGCATGATTGTTTCCCACTGTAAGGAAAAGGGCATTCGTAAACAAATACTTTTTCTCAATATGTGTAATGTGTATACTGATGTACCATATTTTATCAGAAGACCACAGTGTTACTTGATGTGGCTTTACTATGTCTCCTTCCGGATTGATTTACATGATGTCAACCTCTTCAAACTAGATTGAATCTGAGAAGAAGTGGTGATTTTATTTTATTCTTTTTTTAGAGGTAGGCCTCTGTTCTTGCTTTATTTTGGTTGTTATTTCTGAACAGCATTTTGAAAGTTGCATATTTTACCATTTTGAAGAAGTTATACATTTGAGGAAGCATGTGAGCTGCTGGGTAAGCAGTCTGAGGTGCCGTTAGTCTTTCTGAAGAATTTCTTATGTTGTGAACTTTTCATCCCCTCTGGACTGTAGTGGGGTAAAACAAATTCATCTTGCTTCTATCAAGAAATGTTGCAATAGTTGTGATATGTGTTAAAATGAGTTTCAGTGGAAATTAACTTTACTGTTTTGGATTTCATAAAACCAAATCCTGATACTTACTGTAAGCATTCACAGCATCTCATGACATGTAAGAAATGAACGTGTTGCTACTCTGAATGCCCAGTGGCTGTGTGGAGTCACTTAATATGACTTTCTTTAGAATTTGGCTCTTTGACGTTTGCATAGTACCTGGGAAGAAGTGAGTGGTGGTGAAAGTAAGAGTATGATTCTACAGACAATATCACACAAACCTAGTCTTTTTATTTCCATGCATTTTCTTCCAGGATTTGTTGCTTCATTATGGGTCATAAAATTATCTTAGCCTGGAGGGTTTCAGCTGAGCATATTAAGGCTTTTGCTTGAGTAAGATAGCAAGGATACGAGTAAGATAGCAGGGATATGAGTAAGAATTGCAGAATGTTATCAGGTACAGGGAGAGAAGCCAAACTGTCTATTTTTATTAAAGGTTTTTAAAATGTGAAAAGGAGTGTTCTGTAGTCCTTATTATACTGCATTTTTGCGAGTAAAAACATATGAAATGCAAGGAACTTAAGTCCATAGTTTTCTAACTGCTTTCTGGCTTCCTAAAACAATGCTGTATGACTGCACTGAGTGTTCTGAAATAATGTAGTTACAGTTTCTTGAGAAATGTGCATTGATGAAATCTTATTTATGCCTAAAGTCTTATAATCAGAAAAAAATCCCACCATAATATATTTGCCTTATAAGTGTTTGCCCTGATATTCAGTGCAAGGTCACTGAGATTCAAACCTGTTGTTATATTAGGAACTTGCTACAGCTTGAATAATGACTTATGTGCATACCATACCTAGGCTGCTTATGTTCTAAACTTCAGCTAATTTTGAGAACTGGGAATTACAGTGACTGTCAAATTCTTTCAGAAAGACATGGAGTAAATGCTGGAAACCCTTGTATTTTTTCCCTCTTGCTTAACTTACCTAAAAGCACCTTCACCTGTTCTGATCTTAGAAGTGCAGAGTAAAGAACAGTGTTTGTTTGCTGAAAATCCAGGAAACACTGAGTTGTTAGTCCTATTGACATCTGCCTGCCCTTATGTGTTTTAAAAATTGGATAAGGAAATGGGAATGTATTGTGCTGCTCTCTTTTTTTTTTTTTCAATGGGAATATCTCAGAAAATAAATCACTTCCTCCACCCTTTTTCTATGAGGAACACAAGGATAATTCAGGCAGAATTGTAGTAGAAGCTTCAAGTAATTGAAGTTCTGCTTTATCTGTTTTTGATTCCCTAATGGACCTTCATGCCCAAAAGACTGAGATGAGATGGGTATGTTCTGATTAATGTGGACTATTTACCATTTCTGCTGATAAGCTGGGAGGATGCATTAAATCTGCCTCAGCAAGTGGCAGTGAAGTTTCAAATGGTAACGAGGACAGCTGCATCTTTCTTTGACTCCTGAAGGTCAAGCATTTCTAAATCCTTTCCCAGCTTATAAATAAGACTGCTGATGTGATTCAGTTAGTTACGGAAACTGTAACCTCAAGGATATTTTCAGCCTTTTGTGTTGGTGGAAATACTTCTGGCTGTTTTTCTAATGATATTCCAGATAGTACTTTCCAGTGTTTTTTGGACAGTAGCTCATGTCAAGCCAGAGTCATATTTTGAATGAGTAGTGAGACGCCCAGATCTTAAACTGGAAGTTGGAGTTAGAGCCAGACTCAAAGGTGACAATTACACAAGGAAGAGGTGGGTCAAAAGCCCTCAGCTTCCTTAGGCTTGTGTGTTTCAGACTCTGTGGTTCAGTGTTGCTTGTGCTTGGTGTCTAAGTAACAGAAGTCATTACTTGGAAGATTACAAGCCCTTGATGTGCCGGTCAAAGGTTAAGATTTTTACCTTGATTTGTTCTCCCCCCCCCACTTGCCCCCAAGTACTATTGAAGAGCTATGCAAAATTTAGATCTCAAATGCACGTGAGTATAATCCCTGTTTGAGAAGAGAGGGGAGGGAAATGGCTACTACGTTACTGCTTAAAAGGAGGGAGACTAAGAGCAGGGTCAGAGTTGCATGTAAACCTTGTAGCCAGCTTCCTCTGGTGTTATCTTCACCAGGGTCACAGCCCAGAATGCCAGTCTGTCATGCTTGCAGGACCTTGGCTGCTACTAGGGGACTCAGTGCGTGGTCACTATCCCCCTACTTTTTTCCGTATATTGAGCAGCAATCTTCTATTTTGCAGCTCTTGTCTGATTTTTTGTTTAAGTCTTATGTCCTTTCTACCCTGGCCCCAGCTATTTCCATTTCCCTGGTGGCCGGTGAACATTGTCAGTCCCCTCTGACTCTTCCCCTTTTTCTGCTGCCTTTGCCAAAGCTGAATCTTACCTCCTCAAGGATGAGAACAGTTTCCTTGGAAAGTCTCCATTGTCTCTGCAGGACTGAGAAGCCTTGAGCTGATCCCGAGTAATGGCTTGGTTATTCAGCCCACAGATGATGACTGTGCTTACCTTAGAGAAGTGTGTACTGTAATCACTGTTGCAACTTCAATGGTACCAGCTACCTTGCTCATAAAATACTGGCATAACTTACTCTATTGTAAAGTATTTTTATGCTAACACTTCTGAGAACTTAAGCTGATCAGTAAAATTTCTTACTTCACTACAGATTCTTTTTTTTTGGAGTTCTAGTGCCATGTTCCTTCTGTGAAGGCACTCTAGCAGTTGAAGCTTTAAACAGAAGGTAAAGTATGTGACTGTTGCAGAGGTGGTCAGTGCTGCCAACCTCTTCCTGAACAACTTTCTCTCTTCTTATGTGAGCTACTTTCCATTCTGATTCGCATATTGCAAATACTTTGAGAATGTCCCTGAATTTCAGATCAAAGTTAGTTTAGTTTAGTGCTTTGTCTCTGATAGTGGCTAGTACTAAATTTCTAAAGATTTTTTTAAAAAAATCACAAAGATATGAGACAAAACTACCTCTGTCGTTATGTCTCACTTGGATCTCTAATAACTAGGTGTGGATTTGTCATGTGATATGGGAGGGATTTGCTGATCCATCCACAAAGTATGTTTAGCATCAGTTGTAACTCTGGATAGTTTAGTTATTTTTTCTATGTGTCATTTCCTTTTAAATTACGGTAAGTTCTTGTTTCTGTATCAGGGAGTTCAAGCTAGATCTTGAGTGAAAGCATGTTTCCTTTTATCATCTACAAAATATCAGTTTATTACATGCAAGGTCTTTTCTGTATCGAGGAAATGTGTTTTAAAGTCATGTATTTACAGAGGCACCAAATTTATCAGAATAAGGTGTGGACAGAAAATTGTGTCATTGAAATCATCTGGAGTTCTAGTGGAAATTTGATTTGCTTTTGGGATTTTGGTATTGCTATGGGACTGAGCTCCTTTTACTGGAAGTGTTCTCACTATAAAGGTATAGACATTACAGATGAGTAGGGTTTTTTTAATGCTAATTCCAAATAACG
>VZSZ01008633.1:1736494-1786908 GCA_013398815.1 Ibidorhyncha struthersii | reverse complement strand
AGAGGTACATTGCTGATATTTTTAAAATCGTGTTGCATAAAAAGTTAGGTTTCCGCTAATGCACCGCTACAGACAGCAAATGCTTGGACTGTTGAATTTCCTGAACTGTCACTGAAGAAAAGTTAAATTTTCTGCATGTTATATGCTACTGAAAGGTCTTTCGTGGACTTGAATAAGAAGTCTGTATCATGGGGATCTAGGAAGACTTCGGTAAACTTCAGAGATGTGCTGACATGCCATGGGTCCTCTTCACAGCAAGGTCTTGCCTTTTGGCTTTTTCTTGAGCTTTTTGGCAAACTTGACAAACCATGTCAGAAGAGCATGGGAGAAGTATACATCAGTACTTTGTTTTTCTGAAAGCCATTGATACAACAGAAACACACGGCCACTTTTCAGATGCCCAATGACAGTTTTCAGTGAAGAGTTGACTGCTATGCCAGCACTCCTCTGGTCCTTCACTTGTAAAACAGGAAGGAAAGGGGAGAAAAAGCCCCAGATCAAAGTGGTTTTCATTTGACTCATTAAAGTGACTCAAGCAACTAGATTCTTGTTGTCTTTTATTTGTAACTGTTACTTTTTGAAAGATCTCCTGACAAAACATCTAAAGGCATGGGGAGCTACTACTTCTGAGATCTACAAATGAGTGATGTTTCCATCTGTCAGCAAAAAATCCTGACATGCTAATGTCTGACCAAACTGATGTGCATTCAGCTACTGTGAAGCACAGGGCTTTATGGAAAGCCATTCAAAGCACACTGAAAAGACACCTGCTGGTCAGTGCTCAGATTTAATCAATTGGCCAAGTCATTGTTGCCGAGTTCCTGCTGTGTGCACATTCTGTACACCACCCCGGCCAAAACTGGGATTGTCTTTGCTCAGCATGTGTTTTGCCAGCAGAACTGAATGGCAAATATCCCCTCAAGCAAGCTAAAGATGTCCTAGTAAATGTCAATGACATAATGTATGAATAGGGTTAATTAATCAGTTGGGGCTAATAACAAAACAGACCTTCAACTGAGTTATTAAAAATGTGGTTGTAAGGCTGTCTGTATGCTTCTGTATAAGTTATGTAGATGGTGGGTCAGTATGAGGTCTGTGCCTTGTAGAGCACATACAGAGCTCTTCTTTTGGTCCAAGGAATTCAGTCACTTAGAAATTAAATTCAGAGCCTGTGCTACAAAGATTGCTTATGTTCCCTGGCTTATGGAGAATCAGACCAGGGGCAGAGAGAGACACCCTGCTGGTGCACCATGTTATGCTGTGGAAGAAAGTGTTTGCAGGTGATAAAGGATTACTAATGATAGCTGGAGGGCTGAGGAGACTAAAGTCCCTACAAATCACTTGCTCTGAATTGAATCTAAAGAGACCAGTGCAGCATGTCCACATGTTTATAAGGAAGACACTGCAATTTTGAGCTCAAGATCTTTTGTTTTAAGAAACTAGGAGTTTCACAACAAAATCTGCAAGATACCTGTGGTCCCCCAAGGAAATGCAGAATGAATCACATAGAAATATTCAGTGTAGGCAGTATAGGCAGTGTAGCTAATTGGATAAGTAAAAATCCGAACACTGAAGCTCATAGCACTATGGGAGAAAAGCACACAGCTCCCTTAATTTGGTGGTAAATCTCTTCTCTTGATTTTTTGGTTGTGTTGTGGCTTTTTTTTGTTTGTTTGGGGGTTGGGTTTTTTTTTTGTTGTTGTTGTTTACACCGTGATTAACTCTTCTAGACTGTTAGTGTTGGTTTGCAGTGTGACTGGAAATATGGCATGGCATTTGTGTGAGGAAAATGGGTATTTAAATTATGGTATTTATATTTGTATCTGATATAATATTTTAATCTATTTATAGACAATTACACTGTTACATGTCACATTATCTTGGTTTACTATGGTTTCCCTTTGTAATGACCTGCTACACTTGATTTTTTGAGTAGGTGGGGGCGTATGTCAAGATACAAATCGGATGTCTTCATGATAAGGTCCTGAGATGGATTTCTTACAGTGTTGATCTTGATGAACGTGTTACTTCAGATAAGAGAGGCAGATGAGGGTAGGGTTGGTTTTCCTCTCTGGGCAGTTTGTATATTATCTCCTTTGTTAATCTTGCCAGGGAGGCAGGAATGTGCACAAAACATTCCTGGCTGGGTCTACCAGGTTGTCTGCTTGCAGTCGCAGGCTGGTAAGCACAGAACAGGACAGCACCCTAAGGATGGGGTAAAGAACACTGGGCTGTGGGCCACTACTCCTGAGCAGTGGAGAGGCAAAGACTGCTTTTTACCATGCTGGTTTTCAGGGTTCTGTATAGGACTCTTCTATAGCCCAGTGATGAAGTGTATCCACATTGCTTCCAACTGCCAGTTGAGTCCTCCCAGCCTCTCCTTTTTCCTACAAACGCAGGGTAAAGGTGCAGCACATGGAGAGGAGAATTGATATGCTTTTGTCACTTTCTTAGTTGTATACTATTTTAAATGTAGCATGGAAAAAGAAAAAGGCATACAGCTGCCCATCAGATGCATGAATTTTGCTGTCATGTTGAGATAACTGAAAAAGAGCTGTCAGTCATTACTGTGACTACATGTAAAATGTTGTTAGGTGTCCATGTTGATGTGATCTTCCCTTTAACCCATTTAAAATGAAGCTTCTGATACTCTGCTGTATTAGACAATTATAGATGCTGCAGCAGATCTTTTCTTCCCCTGGTTGACAAGGAGGAACACTTACGTGTCCTGGGGCTGTAATGTGTCAGAAGAATTGGAGACAAAGATCGAGCAAGACCACCTAACGTAGATTGTGTGCGCACCATGCCTTTAAAATGCAGGACATTTATGCAGTCTTTATGGGGAACTAAGGATAGTTAAACCTATTAGGCCAGATGTTGATGCTCTCATATAACTTTGTACAGAGGAGTGAATTTATGTAAGGGTGAATGTAGTAGGGATCAGGTTTGAGAGCTTTGGTTTCAGTATGCATAGTGTCTGTTATTAAAATGTATTTCTTTAGCTGTCAAGTGAATTCCTTGTTTTGTAACTGGAGTTACAGCTCCTGTCAGAACTGTCATGCAATTGTATTTTATGTCTTTTACAAAGATAGTCTCATAACAATTGAGACGTACAATTATTTTGGGTGTTTTAATTTTCCCCTTTCCATCCTCCAGTGATCTAAGCTCCGTAAATGTTAGCTGTTAAGTGCTATATGAAATAAAGACAGGCAGTACAAAACATCAGGGGTTGTTTTTTTATATAGCTATTTCTATATTACAAAATTTAAATGTTTCTTCAATTAATACTTTTCTGCAAGCCAAAGACTGCACATAAATAGCTAATCTGCTGTACTTTTCAAATTCAAGTAAAGGTTGTGGAAACCCCATGGCTGCTTCCTGCCAGTTCCAAGAGTTCATGTCACTGTTTCTTTTTCACACATTGAATTTGTAATCATGGGTAAAAGCAGACATATGACCAAAGTTAACTTATCCTGATCTGTAAAACTTACCTCTCAGAAGTAATTTGACTATTGAGTTGTCTTTTAGCTTTTTTAATTCTATATGAAAAAGATGATATCAGTGTTGCACCTCAGAAACATTTATAATGACAAATGAGGAGCATAATATCTGTTCTTTCAGCTGTGAATTTCCTGATGGCAGTAATGCAAGCTGAGCAATAATATTAACTCTTTTTCATCTTTATTTTTGGTGTGTAACTTCTTTGGATTTGATGCTCTATTTATAGCTTTGGCAGAAGGTTGAACACGCTTATCACACCTCATTGGTTGCACATTTTACCCTTGGAAAGATTTTTAAGAGTCTTTTTCTTATTGATTCACAAGCTGAGCAATTTCAGTTTTTTGTTTTCGTACTTCGACCTCTAACCCTGGTATCCATTAGGACACCAAGCCAGCAAGGTGTAGACACATCAACTACAGAGGGAAAGAACTAAAATGGCACTGTCTCCAGCAAGGGATGCATTAATAGATCTGAATTCAAACATAGAAAAGGCAATTTTTTTCCTGCTGGGAAGCAGAGTCCTCAAGAGAGTCATCTCAGACTGAAGAACATGATATGAAAATCAATAAAGGCCCTATTGTGCTGGTGATGTGTCCGGGAAGTGTCATTTTATATCTTGTTAGTGGATATCTAAAGGAAGTTAAAGCTACTTTGCTCATAATAATTGGATAAATCCTCTTTCATCAGTGGTCTATTTTGCTGTTCAAAGTAAAAGTGAAAAACGGTGAAGAGTCCAGTTTGAAACTGGATATGATGAGACTGAATGAAGACAATGGCTCTTATGGGTGGGTTTTTTTTTTCATAAGACTGATACTGTTTCCAGAACTGATTTCCAGCTCTGTTTTTCAACCATATATATATAAAAATAATTAAGAATAGAAGGCTTTCTTCTGTCTGTTTAACTGGAAGAAAACTCTGCTCTTGACATTTTTACTATATTAATGCTCCAGACAAACTGTAAATGCACTATTTGCTTTATTGCAGTGGATGAAGGAATTACGGTTCTTGGTTAAGTTTTTCTGCATTATTAATACTGTAGGCTGGATAAACTCAAATAGTAGAAATGATGACTGTACAAACAGCACTGTATATAGCTGTGGCCTTGTAAAATTAGCAACAAATATGGTAATATTATTATAGAAGTTTCAATTAAGTTATTGATTTAAAAAAACCCATGCAGTTGGCAGAAGGAAGAATTCGAGTTAGGGAGGAAAAAGGAAGAGAGTGATTGCCTGTACTGCAACTCAGTTTTTCAGTTTTTACCCTTAGGTAACTGGCATTCTGCAGTTGCCATTCAATGTTATCATTTGAAATCACATATGTGAAACAAAATTGAGACTTTTTTCCTTCTGCGTCTTTCAAGCCAAGTTACTGTTCATTTAAACATGCGTAATTACAGGGGTAGGAGTTGACTGAATATTGAAAGGCACCAAGTAATTCTATGTGTATATTTTCCTGGTGGCAGACTTTGTAAAGGCACTGCTCTCTTCTCTGCTTTCTCTGTATGCCACAGGGAAAAAAATGTATGAGAGCTGAGTAGTCTTTC
Organism: Ibidorhyncha struthersii; assembly: GCA_013398815.1. Classification (NCBI taxonomy): domain Eukaryota; kingdom Metazoa; phylum Chordata; class Aves; order Charadriiformes; family Charadriidae; genus Ibidorhyncha; species Ibidorhyncha struthersii. Next base: position 1,781,861 of record VZSZ01008633.1, on the reverse strand, counting down.
TTCCTCTCTGTGAAGTTTGGTTGGTACGTCTGTGTCATGAGCTGCTTCACTTTGCAGCTCTCTGAGTGGTTACATTGGCCTTGTTGGGACTGCGAGAAACTCTGCATATTTACAAAACACTTATTCCTCCTACCAAATGCATTCAGTGATCTTCTTTTTGTTTTTCTTCTTAGTCCTTCCCTTTTACCCAGTAACTTTTAACTTAATTTCTTAATGAAACTAAAGATTTCTCAATCAGTTTGGTTTTTGGACCATCTTCATGTAAGACTTGTAAGACTCAGTAACTTTGTCTCTTGACCTCATCTTCATGCTTTGCATTTCTGTTTCAGGGTAGTGCTTCCCTCCACTGAGATTGCATGATGGCTTTTCTGTGTTTGCTTGGTTTCATTCAAATATGTGAAGAAAGATGTAAAACAAGAAGCTCCTTTTTTCTAGCTAAGAACTTTTCTAGCAAGGCAGAAAGAAAGTGTTCTACCTGCTGGGCTGAGTGGATCAGTGGTGCAAGAGGAAAGGCAGAAAAACTGACCTTTCCCCTTACAGTGTCAGCTTTGATTTTTTTCCTAAATGGTGTGATACTCTGTTTATTGTGCGAGTACAAAGGAGGCAAAATCAACGCTAAGGAACAGTGGTGTTTCCATGTTTAACACCCCCAGACCTCCAACACACATGCCCTTTCTTGCAATGGAGTTGTTAGGCTCATCAGTAGTTGTGAGATAATCAGTGTCAGCACCCCGACATATTATTTATTTTCTTATTATTAAAGCAGTCTTAATAATGAAATTTCAATGAAATTTCTACTGAAAACAAGGAATTTCCACAAGTGAAAGACCTGGCTGCTACAGAAGTTTTTGCTTTAGTAGCATTTGATCTCATGTTGTTGATTAGGGTGAAATACAATGACAATTAGGACCATCTTCATTTCTAGGGTTTTGTTAAAGGCATGTGGGACCAGAAGGCTTGATACAAGGCCTGACTACTAGAGATTGATGTAGTATAAGCCTGCTGCAGTTAAAAAGATAAACCTCCAACAGGCTTTGAATGATTTTTTTCAGCCTTTAATAGCAGTATTGTGAGTGCAGCATGGATGGCTTTTGCTACCTACCTCCAATCTTGCCAGACTGTATTCTGCAAGAGCAGTGGTTACGTGACTACCACTGGCAGTGCGAAACTACTATAACCTTTAGATGTGATCTCCCAAAAAGCATATTTACCAAGTACAGTAACTCCTGCTATTTTTGCCGTCATTGTAAATATCCAGTCCCTTTGAGAAACTTGTTAGGTTGGTGACCTTTTATAGGAAGACGTTTTCCTGCAAGTTCCTCTTCATTACAGTTGCAGGTGTGTATATACGTATCTTTCACTTATGTCTGTGTGTATGCAAAATTTCTGCTTTCTTACTGCAGCAGTATAGAATAGGTCAGAGCTTACTTCTATGCCGCAAAATACTGTTCCCACTTTTACTCTTGTACGTCTCATCTCTTTCACACAAATTCATTTCAACAATAGAGCTCAGTTAACATCTGCTATTAAATTTCTGTTCTTGAATTTAAATGACTGTCTTAAATCTCATTAATTTGAATAATGCATTTCATTAAAATTGGACTCTAAATTCAGTGCTATGGGTGCCATGTTAGCCTCCTTATTTTTCCCTTCACCTTACTCATTGGAGGAAAATAGCTGCAATAGTACTTTGGATACTGCTTTAAAGAATATTTTCCCTAATAGCTGATTGTGCTTGGTTGACTCCAGTCAGCAGCTTAGCACCGATGCAGCTGCTTGCTCACTTCCCCCCAGCAGCATGAGGGAGGGAATCATGCAAAATTGAGAAAATATGTGGGTCAAGATAAAGTTAGTTTAATAATTGAGGGAAAGAGGAAAAGAAACAAACAAACCCAAAAGTAATGCAAAGGCAACCACCACCTCCCACAAGAAAACCAATCCCCAGCCAGTCTCTGAGCAATGGCTACCTCCCCAAAGCTGCCTTCCCCTTAGTTTTTATTGTTGGGTATAACATTATATGGCATGGAATATCGCTTTGGTTGATCTGGGTCAGCTGTCTCGGTTGTGTCCCATCACAGCTTCTTGCTCACCCCTGGCCTGCTCTCTGGAAGGGACAAGAGGGGAGGGAAAAGAGAAAGCCTTGATGCTCTGCAAGTAATGCTCAGCAATAGCCAAAACACTGGTGTGTTTTCAACACTGTCTTATTCACAAATCCGAAACACAGCACCACGTGTGCTACTATAAGGGAAATTAAGTTCATCTCAGGTAGACCCAATAAATTGATACAATTACAAGATTACATTCTGACTTTCTGAACTTCTTGTTTCTTTGATGTGTGCCCCCCGCCTGTCCCTGAAGAAGGAAAAATAAAATAAAATAGTGACTTTCATAGAGTTTGGCTGTCTTTTTCATGAATACATTGGACAGTCAAGAGATTGTAAGGTCAGGTAAGTTTATTTTAATAAGGGGATGTGGCTTCTCTCTTCTCACTCCTTTCCCCCTCATCTGGGCCTGTGAAGGGTAGAACCGCCTTAAAATCCTGCTCTTATCCTGAGATCCTTTCAGAGTCTGAAGAAAGAATGACATTTTAGTCAGTCTTTCACCAGTGTTTCATTCATCCTTTCCTCCTCAGAAGCAAATACTATCTCCCAGTGCTCTTGAAAGTAGTAAATGGACAATGCGGGTTAAACTGGCTGGCTGAGAACAGAGCTGCATCTTTTATTACCTTTAGATGTCTGTTATCCTACTGATGCTGCCAGAAATGCTTCTTTACATTCGTGTTCACCATGATGAATCCCCTTGGAGGAGATAACCAGTACAAGTCAAATCACCGGCAGTTCAGCATAAAAGCAGGGCCAGAGTTTTTGCAGAGCATGTAATATTTTTGTGTTAAAACCCTGTTCAACATTGGGCTGTGCTGGTCAAGAATGATTTGCATGATGTTTTTAAGGAAAAGATATTTCTTTGCAGGTGGGATCTGTGTGTCAAACCAATCCACACATCTCTTCTTAAGACTTCCAAAAGATAGAGTCTCCTATGTCAGGAGAGAGAGAGATTTCTTTATGGATCTAAAGCTCGTTTCTAGTTTTTGCCTTCAAAAAACCCAGCTAAATAAAACTAAACCAAAAAAACAAAACAGACAAAATACCCCCAAACCCCTGAATGCAGTGATTCCTCTGTAGTGTATTCATTAACAGAATACCGTTCCTCCTAAATTAAGCGTCTTGGAGCCATATTTTCATTTCAGATCTTGGAAAAGAAGCAGTTAATGATAACAATAAGCCGCACAGGGCCAGGCCGATGCCTTAGTGTAATGGAACAGCTGATAGCTGATCCAGTGCACCAGGTGTTTGCATCTAAAATAAATCCATGTGAAAAATGGTAATAATTTCGGCTATTTGTCATACGCTTTCTTACAGGGAAAAAGTAACTGCTTTGTGTCTATGATAGCTTTTTTTTTTTTTTTAAGTGTACTAAATAATATGTTTCAGTTGTATGTTTTCTGTATTGGCAAACAATATGTCTTGGAATAGAAACCAGAGACAAAGGAATTTGTTACAGTGATATTAAGAATAGATAAGAGCGCTCTGGATTCATTCTGCATATCTTCATTTGTCATTGCTTTGATATCTATTCCGGTCATTATGAGCGAAAGTATTTAGTTGCATTTTCATAAGGTGTCTAGAATATCAACTTTAGCAATCGTTTAAGTATTGCTTTTGTACTAGAGAAAAAGGAAATGAAGTTGAGCATTAATACTTTTTCAAAGCTCTGTCTCTAAACTACAGTATTTCAGTTGTATGGCGAAGGAGTTCTGCAATAACCAGACAGACTGTAAAATGTAAATATAAAGTGGAACAACAAAAATTGAACTCAACTATTGACAATAAAGCAAGCATAGCCTGGCACATAGAGAAGAGAATTGGGAATTGGAAAATCTCTTTGCTGCCTCCCCCTGAGAAAACCTTTTTTAATTCCTGGCAGTTTATCTGTTAAAGAAAAGTATTGGTTGACTCTTCCTGGAACTTTTAAGAACGTGAATCTTGTGCTGTCTGTGCTCCTGGGGCATGTCCACAGTTATAACAAGATATGAGAGGAATCCTTCTGGACCTTGGTCTTGTCTCTCATCAATGACTGAAGTGTAGTTGCAGGTTTTTATGGTGTGAACGAGCTGCACAAAGGTGCAGAAACGGGTTTCTGGCTTACTTTGGTAGATTCTGAGTCTGTCAGTCTCCTGATGAGCACTGAAGAGCCCCAGGTGAGTTCTGTAAAAATAAACAGGGCTGCCTTCTAATCCCACCCTTCCTCAACTGCTGTCATCTTGGGGAACACCAAGCTTCCTTTGGGGCATCCTGCTAGGAGATTTATTCTGTAAGTGATGAACAGGTTTTGAGGTTAGTAGTGCTGAGTATGGTATTACTGGTAGTGAGTATGTTGTTCTACTTGTCTCAATTTCATTCTTTATGTGTCCATGACTCTGGTGTCACTTGATATTCAGTATTTATTTTTTTTTAGTTTGAAAGTAAGTTGCTGCTTTTAGAAGAAAGTATTAATTCTCATTTAATTCAGTAGTAAGGATGTCTAATGTAAGTTCTTGGTAACTTCAGGCTGAGGGTTTGGGGCTATGAAATAGGAGTCTGGGATTTAACGTAAATTTAATTATTAGTAGTTATGTCTTGCTCTTAGCAATGAATGGGAATGCTAAACATATGAGGAACTTTCTGCAATAGACTTTCAAGCTGGGGAAAAGAGTTTGGTTTTGGTTCAAGTATTTGCGATCAACCTTTTCATAAATTTGCTCATCACTTCGGTTTTATTGGAGGCACTTGAGAAATGTCCTTTGACTTTCCATGGGCAATTTACTGTATTAAAAAAAAACCAAACAAAAAACAACCCAGTCATTGATGGACTGTAAAGTTTGTCCAGCATTTGGTGACTTTTTTCTTTTTTTAGTGTAGTGTAATGTAGAAATGGCTGTTACTGCTTTGCTATTAGTATTGCCTGTGCAAGTCATTGGAACTTCAGCTGCTGTTTCTGCACCTCCCCAGCATTTGAAGAGGAACACAACTTAAAAGGCAAAGAAATACAGAATTCAAGATACAGAACTTACAGAACTCTGAAATATAGAACCTCTGTAGAGGTGTTTTTATAAAGGCTTTTGGAGTTAACTATATTATCCCTATATACAGAGATAAAATCAAATGAAACTGTGTGAAATGTGTGAAGTAGTAGGGAGACATTATTAAAATAAACAATTGATTCTTTAACCCTCAAATTCAAGCTCCTACAGGAAGAAGAGAGTGGCAAGTAACACAAGCTGTACAAACAACAGAAGGTGGTACACCCTATTTGACTATGTAATGGATAAATTGGGATTTGTGGAGGCTTCCTACTTTTTACCTTAATTTCTTTCTTTTTTTTCATGTGTTGGAGCAGTCACATTCATGCTAGATTGTTATCAGATCACAATGTAAATTATGAAAAATCAAAACTTTTCTGGTTTGACTATTCAAAGATGTCACAGCATGCGTTCCATCTGTAGAACAAAGGTACTCTGCAAGAATTGAAAACACCTTAAGGTAGTGATGAAAGAGAGAGAAACTGGCCCGAGAATTTAGACTACAAAAGTATTATATGAATATATAAGCTACACTTCCTTAGACACATGTATTAGAACTGTTAGTTTGTTTTGTCTTCTTGGAAGGAAAGGATGTTTTTACAATGGTGAGGTTTTTTATTCCTGTTCTCTTCCAGTCTGTGCTTTCTGTATTGCTGTGCTATCATCTTAGACAGAAAACTAGAGCATCGAGCTTCCCTGCTGGTTGTCCAGGATTTAAGGTAAAAACCTGCTTTAAGGTCATACTTTCTTGTTTTCTTTTAATCTCTCCTACTGGAAGGAAACAGTATGGAGTTATACCAGAAATATTTTACTTGGGCCTCAGTTTTTAGCTAATAACAGTAATAGGTGCTTCAAATTAGCTATACTGTGAGTTCTTCACCAGCTGGATACACTGGAGCCAGTGCATTCCAAATAGAAAACAGGTGGTTGGGCAGAAAGGATGCTGATATTACTTTTCTCTGCTTTTGGTTGCTGAATCTTTCCTTAATCCTAAAACTGTTGATTACTAAATCTCTCCTCCCTCCTACCAAGGGCACAGGTAAGACCTTCCATAATATTTCTTACCAACTAAGAGGCCTGACCTAGTGCCAAAGAAAGATGATATGCATTTTGGACTATTGACTGCAAAAGGCTTTAGATCAATCCCAGATGTGGGGCTTAAAAATGACCCTCCATGTTTAGGATGCTTAGAGTTTTGATGGGTAATCTTTGCTTGATGTGATGGCCATGTTTAAGACAGTGTCAGTCTGCAAGAATTATAGACCGAATTAGCTTCTGGAAAAGAGAGAAAAGATCTCAGTAAAGCTGTTCATGGTGGTGGAAGATGAGAACGTGTAGTGTAACCATTTATATCAAAATCTATAAATACTGTTTTTGCAGTTCTTGAAAGAGATTCCAAAAATTGTTTCAGAAGTCTTATAGCTAATTGTCCCATTCCAGTGAAACTCTTCTTATTTCTGGGATTATTAAAAGGGGAAGCAGGGGGAAATCCTAAAAATGTTTTGAGGTTGTAAGTTTTTTTCATTGTACTTCTTTCTATTGATGATAAAATTTATATATCATTGTATCTATATGTTTTGTTATCATGGGCTCTGTCTAACCTATGATGTCCTAGTGGTGTAGAAGTCCCTGGCTGAGGGCAGTTAAACTTTTCTTCTTAGTTTGAATGAGCACAAAAATGATTTCATTTACATTCCAAGACTTACTATAGAGGCAGAGACCCCTGTGTAGTTAATAAAGAAAAGGTATTCCTCCAAACAGCAGTTATGAGCAGAAGCTTCAGGTCAGAGCTCCACACTGGCCTTTCATTTGCTGTCGTAAAGCTGTACAGTATGATTAACTTTTCTCTCCCCAAGATTGGTTTGTTTTGTCAGTGAATTCTGGTTTTAACTTTTAGGTCAGAGAACACAGTACTGCCTGCTCTCAGTAGCTTAGAAATATGGAGGGAAGATTTCATGTTACTTCTAGTACAGACAATTATTTCAACGGTCAGGCCACAAAATGTGTTATTTCATTAGAAGCTTACAAAAGATACATATTTATGTTTTTTTTAAAGAAAACATTGTCATGTGAATACATGGTGCTATAAGCTTAATGTCTGTGAAACTGATATATGAACCTCCCTGACCGATAACTTCATTCTTTTAAACAATGTTAGATGTTCAATATAAAATAGAATTCACATACCTTACTAACTAGTGATGAGATATCCCTGAATTTCTTCATGAAGACTTCTTGTGTGCAGGAAGTTACTTGCCCACGCACTCTAAGGCTGTAAACTTAGCGTACTTAATCAATTAGTGTATTCTAAAAGCTGACATATCAACAAACAGAATGAAACTACTGAAACTAGGATGAAACGAGAGTAGTAAGTGAAAAATGCAAGCAAAACAGACATACTTAGATTGTCCCTGTCTGGGTCTGAGGGTTCTGACTAGGTCGAAATGGTACCTCAGAGTATTTTCATGTGTTATCGTTATGCCACAGCCATATAAACACATCAGCAGTTTAACTGTAGTTGTTATATAAACAGGCATTGCATTAGTGTTAACATATTGTCTTGACTGCATGTGCTATTCTAAAAAGATGAAATAGCAGTTTTTTTTTTTTAAAAAAGAAAAGCATTAGAATTTACACAATGTTGAATTTATAGCCAACTGTTTGTTTATTTCATCCTTGAAATTTATTGTGCATCACACATAAGGCATTGATGGGCTAATCTCAGCCAACCAGCAAATAAACTCGTTGAAAAAGGATCTGAGGTTCTGCAACAGTAAACTTGCTCCAGTATTCTGTATGTCAGTAGATAGATCTGCAGAATTTTGAAGGACAGTAAAAAAAATTGGAAGCTGGCGAAATTATACTTCAGCAAGAAATTAGCCTAAATATTTTTGTCTTTGTTTTAGTTATTTCTTAAAAAAAAAAAAAAAATCATTGGAGAAGTGGCAAAACACTTAACAGAGATTTGGAATCTCACTTAAGTTAGTAGTGTGCATTTCCATTTTTCATTATTCAGTAAATTCTGCTAAAGAACATAACCTCTAAGGTCTAGAGAAATATACTTGGACGTATTTAGCTTTACTACACTTATTCTAGGTAACTTTTCAAAGAGCTTGTATGTGGCTTGATTACACGCTATGGCAGTCTGTACTTTTTTCAGCAGAAGGTTGATGCTTTTTACTGTTTTGTGGAGTGTTGACTATTGGTTAGTTTTCTAGGTGAGGAAAGCTTGCCAGCCTCTTCAGTCGTCAAGGGGTTTTCATTTGTTTCCTGATATTTTAGTAAATGTAGGTTTAAATTCTGCGAAATTCTGTTCTAGCCAGCAGGAGGCAGCCGGGAAGAATGTGGAAGAGAAGTCATGCCATGGCATTGAGACAGGTCAGTGGAAATCTTGTATAAGAGGATTTTCTGTATTGCGTATTCTGACATAGTTATCATAAAATGTGTAGGAGCTGTGGCTCAATTTTTATTTCAGCCACATTATTACTATATTTAGAAGGTCCTAAGTAAGTACCAGAACATGCTTCTGTATTTCTAGCCAGTTCTGCCGTGTCTAACACCAACCTACTATTGGGAATTTATTCAAATTCCATAAGTGACATGTGATTTGTACTATATGCTTACTGAGTCTCAACCCATAGGCACAAAAGAGCCCTTCAATTTACCTGTCATGAATTTTGTATGTACTCTGTGAATCACAAAATTACCACTGTGGCAAATTGTTAGCTGACAGTTTAAAAAAAAAAATAAAAAAAATCCATTCCCCATTAGCCTTAATCTCCTGCTCTTCCCTGATTGTATTGGCACTTGCAGACTCTGATCTAATGCAGAGTTAGTGCTGTGGAGCTGTTGTGAGTACATATGCGTATGTTTTAAAATTCTATTGCACAGGGCATGCTCTATTGCAGAATATGATATGGTTTCATGATTAAGCAGGAGTTAAAGAGGCAGCCCAGTGTGCTAAGCTGGTTGTGTACTTCATCCCCTATAATGCCAAAGATGTATTAATCCTCATAACTACTCTCAGATCTAAGCATTATTCTCCAGTTCACTTGGCCAGTATTTTATCCTGTCTTCTGAGGGAAGAACCTATTACTCATTTTAACTAGTGGCATATGCTCTCAATAGTCCAGGTGCAGGTCTGATTTTCAGGATGAACAAAAATGTACATTCTGTCCAATTCACCAAACAACTGCTATCTTACTGATGTTATATAGCATTTTTTCCTCTAAACACTGTTAATAAAAAGAATAGGACGGTTTGTAAAGAAAAATGTTATTGAAATATTTAGTATTTCCTATCCAGTTAGTATAAATGCCTGCCAACACAAAGTAAGGGATTCTTCCCCCAGAAAGTGGTAGGAAAGGCAGGAGAAAAATAATAATAATAATAAAAAAGAAATCCTCCAACAGTCAGGAGGTTCTTGAAATGGGGAAAAGATACTATTTTGGAACAGTTGATCTCCATGGAAACTATTTGTCTCCTTCTAGTTAATGGATTATAAACAATTAAGGCACTAGAATTTTGGGATAATACTGCATCTTGAAGTTACGTAACAGTAGAAGCATACTGATGCGTGTACTACATACCCTGGGATGGAGGAGAGTCTTAACACTGTTTTAGAGGTTTAGATTCTGTCAAGCAACTCCTGTTACATGAAATGACTTGAAGGCATTAAGAAGAAGGTCCATATTTTTGGAGGAACCACTCCTCATGCTACCTAGTAAGCTTTAGAGTGTGGATTTTGTGTCAAAGTTGAAAGGATTCCTTGGAAATTATTTCATGAAATACCACTATTTAAAGCATGTTTCTCGTTCTGTATTTTGTACTGCAAAGGTAACAGCAGGATCATGACATTCAGGTGACTGCATCTTTGGGGCCCTGCATGTTTGGGACTTTAGCAAATCTTTCTAGCACACTGGTAATTCAGGAGTTGCCTGCATTATCTAAGTGTTAATTATAGTAGTTAATACTTGGACATCAACATAGCTTTAAAGGACTTTTGAAGACAGTGTGAGCGGCCTACTGGCGCAAGTGGATGTTTGAAACACTACCACTGCTAAAGCAGTGAGGTTGAGAAAATATCTTCACGTGTGTTGCATCAAAACCTCTGGAGGTCTGAGGGACTGCATTATTTACAGTGTCTAGGTAAAAATCTGAAAAGCCATACATACATACATTTTTACACTTGCTGGGCCACGTAAATCCCCCTCATGCCTTAAGATAAGAGACAAAAGTTTAATACAACCCATACGCTTTGGCTACTTCTCAATGAAAAGGACATGGAAATTTTATTCAGCTTAACTTTCCATTAGCTCTGCTGTGAAATCTATGCCATGTTGTTTTTAATGACATAAAGTGAGTCAGAGTTAAGGAAGACAAACTATTTTACCTAAGAATTAGTTCCAGTTTGTGGCAGAAACAAAGAAACCTAAGTGCAACTTGGGACCCTCTAGCTAGTCTTGATTTAGGAGTTTTCTTGTTATTACAGGCTTCCAGTAATAGGAAGAGGAAGACTTCTGTTAGGAATAGATCAGGCTTTTCCAGCTCAGGTTGTTGTAGTAACAGAGTTGGGGTTGTTCAGTCTGGAGAAGAGAAGGCTCTGGGGAGACCTTATAGCGGCCTTCCAGTACCTGAAGGGAGCCTACAGGAGAGCTGGGGAGGGACTCTTTATCAGGGAGTGTAGTGATAGGACAAGGGGGAATGGTTTTAAACTGAAAGAGGGTAGATTCAGATTAGATATTAGGAAGAAATGCTGTCATCTGAGGGTGCTGAGACACTGGAACAGGTTGCCCAGAGAAGCTGTGGATGCCCCATCCATGGAAGTGCTCAAGGCCAGGTTGGATGGGGCTTTGAGTAACCTGGTCTAGTGGGAGGCGTCCCTGCCCATGGCAGATGGGTTGGAACTAGATGATTTTTAACATTCCTTCCAACTCTAACCATTCTGTGATTCTATATTATGATTTTTCATTGGGTTTCACCCTCTGTAGTCAAGGGTGTAAGAATTGCTAGTCACTTGAAAAAAATCTTTCTTTCTTGGTTGGAGATAAAACCCTGTAAAGCATATTAAAAAGTGAAAAAAGTATGCTTTATTTTAAGCTCTAATGAAGACATATGGTTAGCAAGCTTGTTTGTTATCAAGTTTTTAATAAAAAGTAGGTCCTGTGTATTTTGGTATCCATAATGCAGCTTTTCAGGGGAAGTTCTAGCCTTTGAAGAACCAGGAGGTGGGGCAAAGTTCAGATTGTTGGTGTAATATTGTCTGCAATCTCCTCACAGGGAGGGAATGACTTTGTTCTGGTTATTCAGTGCTGTAACTTTTCTAACGTTAATGCATAGCTTAAATGCTCACTTTAGGAATGACTAATAAGGGAGAGAACAGAATAATATGCAGGGATGTTCTTTCCTGTGCCAGTGCACAATTACTTGTATGAACATACAGAACCATTGAGCGAAAAGGACATGGACTTTCTAGCAGGAGTGATTACTCAAAGAGGTGGTTTATTAGAAGATGTAGGCTTTGCTGTATTTAGGGGGCTTACTGGGAAAGTATCATAAGTGTAAACGAAGTAAAAAGGAATCACAGAATCGTAGAATGGTTTAGGTTGGAAGGGACCCTAGAGATCATCTAGTTCCAACCCCCCTCCATGGGCAAGGACACCTCCCACTAGACCAGGTTGCTCAAAGCCCCATCCAGCCTGGCCTTGAACACTTCCAGGGATGGGGCATTCACAGCTTCCCTGGGCAACTTGTTCCAATGCCTCACCACCCTCAAGGAAGGTTAGCAGGGATACAGGAACAGTACTTCAGTGCTGCAAACAGATTAGAAGTGGGCTGAATCTTTGTGGAACGTGATAAACATTGAAGATGGGTGGCAAAGATGAGAGGACAAGTAAAAACCTACTTTTTAGTAAGTTGCTTGATCTGAAATATTTTGTGAACAAAAAGAATAATAAAAGTATCTGTGATTAAACTAGAAAAGATACTTTAGTTGTAACATGGGAACATATCTGAACCCCCCCTTTTTGTTTCTGTAGAAGGATGAAAACCAGCCATGTAATGGCTACTAGCCTCACTGGATTTGCCAGCATTATAGTTTAGGCGTTTTAGTCTGTGGAACCAATTTGGGAATGATGGTCCATTAGCATGAGGCAGAGCCTGCCTGCAGCCCCCAAAGAGCCAGGTGAACTGTTGTGATACACAAATCACGTCAGCCTCTGCTGACAGTAACAGCCAGGACTCTTCTGGAGATGGAGGCTTTGTTCCAAACCAGCACATCTGGATTATACTGATCTTTTTAGGAGAGGAGGCAAAGATCATTTTACGTTACAGCTTTCTTAATAATATTACAAAACAGAAGAGTAAGCAAATAGTATTCAGTCAGGAAGTATGTTTCCTGTTTTATATGCTTTGCAAGACTAAGGTAGTTTTTGGAATCTGGATGATTTGACTCTCGCATACTGATTGAAATTTTACACTTAGGGCACAGTTTTTAAACTCCTTTTAAAAATTAATACTGCAGAAGGTAAAGGAACATAATTTCAATACCTGTCTCAAGTTTTGTTTTGTTTTAGATGAGTGTGGAGTTACTGTTGAGAACATTTCAAAAGCGTTTTCAAAACAAACAAATGTAATACGTAGAAAGCGAGCACAATGCCCAGATGTGAAATGAAAGCAGAAGCTGATGAGTACAAATCGAAGGGAGTCATGCTGATATTACAGACTGTGCCAGCCATAGCCCTTTAGAGGACTGTGTTCACATCTGCTTACAGTGCTACAAAGAAAATAAAAGATAAAAAGGATTATAGCACTTACAAATATAGCAGTACAGAGAAGGTCAGAGTCCTGATCCCAGTATCAAAGAAAAGAGGCTATGATGGTAGGACAGAAAACTTTATCCTTCATGCAATCTAAGAAGCAGCAGTTTTAGCAACTATAATTGTTTTGAATTGCTTTGTGTGCCAAATAGCAACAATTAGGCATAATTCAGTAAACATAATTTAGCTTTAGATCAGATGTGATAAGGAGTAAGAGGTCAATAAGAGTGAGAGGTATTCCTCTACACAGAAGTACATATAAGTCCTTCTTTTCTTGGTTTCCTCCATGGTTGAAACACTTATGTAAACACGTTGGAGTGGTGGGGGGTGAGGAAAGAAATCAAAAGGGAAAACAAGCATTCTCCTGCTCTAAAGTAAACAGCACTAAATGACTGAAAATGAGCCGATCTCAGTGGACCAAATAAATTCACCTGCCCTTCAGTATTGCATGTTTATAAGGTTTGTGCTTTGTAAAAAAGCACTGCAATTCAGACAGTGTTTTAAGAAAGGAAAAGAAAAAAACAGTCTTAGGACAGTTTGATTTTTGGAGGTGGTTGTTGAGGTAATTGTCCATTTCTCATATGTTTTGTGTCCCTCCTGCCTGCACCAGCCCAGTTGCACAAACAACTTTAACCCAGGCTGGTGGAGATGCAGAGGTCTCTGAGTTAGACTCCAGTGCTGTGACAGAGGATCACTGACAGCTGATGGAAGAGCTGCAGAGTGAGCTCAAGACTTGCTTGACATCAGAGGATCTGCAGGAAGTTAAAGCTGTCATGAATGTCCTGCCTAGGAGAGAGAAGAGTTTGACTCTGTCTCTGCACATTATTGGACTCCAGAAAACCCTCCTGTAGGGACGCACACCTAAGGCTGAGGGGAGAAAGTAGAAACCCTGAACTTCTCTCCAAACTCAAACTGATTCTGAAATTAATTTTAGAAGATAGAGCACACTATGGCTATCTTTTTTTTTATTTTCTAAGTGTTAAATATTCTACCACAAGGAAAAAAGTACAGGAAGACTACTATCTTTATCTGGCCTGGCCCTAGCCCAAGCAGCTAAGCTGAGGTTTAAGCATGTTTGCAGTGTTTTTGGCAGTTAACTGAAATGAAGCACAGGACCGTTATTACTTTTTTTTAACCTTATGAAAATTAGAGGATGGTATCTGCCTGTGGATCTTCACAATGCATGAAGAGTAGGTGTACAAGTTTCAGATGCCAAAATGTAGTTCATTACACTTCAGCTGAACAAATTGCTATACTAATCCCTCTTCTAATGTGAGCTGAAGTACTTTACCTTGGTTCCCAGTCGAATTAAAAGCAATTTGAACATCCTTGTCAGAAAAAAAAAAAAAAAACTTCAATAGCACACAAAAAGGCTGTCTGTGAAGAAGAACCTGACCAGAAAGGATGCCTTGTTAAATATAGTATCATGTAATTTTGTATGTAGTGCCTAATATATATTTCTGGTTGTTGATATTTCAGAGGGTTCAGATACAGCATTGATGGAGTTATTTACGAGAAGTTAGACTGTTTTCTTGCAGTAAAGAAGAGTCTCTCAACCACAGTGGTTATAAGGAATTTCACTTGGTTTTATCCACAGATTTTATAATGCTTTATTTTTTCAAATTACTGATACTTGTATTACAGACATAAGAATGGTTGCAGTGGCAGTTCCCTTAAATAAAATCTGGGCAGAACTCTCAACTGGAAGATGAATAAATACTCTTTTGAGTATGCCTCTGTGCTATTTGCATATTTGTGATATCAGACATTTGGAAATATTTGTATTGTGTAATAAAACCTAATAGACCTCTCATGGCCTTGGGTAGGAAACATTAGTCTAGCAGATTTTCCTAATACAGAAAGTGTATTGCATGCTGCATGCAAGTGTGTATTGCATGCTGCATGCAAGTGTGTATTGCATGCTGCATCTTACAGCATTACAAATCATTAATGACTGGCAGAAGACTGTCTTTGTGGTCTACGCAAACAAATGATTTTACTTCAGCTCTTAGATGGTAAAGTGTTTAGAGCAGTCATCTTAAACATGATATTGCACGCAGTCCGATGTTGGCTTGAAAAGATAAGTAACGTAAAAGCAGGCATCTTCCTTATGTCCCAGTGTGCTTAAAAGCTGTACAGCTTTCCTTCCTCGTTATAAAATTTTAGTAGAGGTCAGAGTATGTCAAGGGACCAGCAGCAGGACAGACAGCCTTTCGCTTTTTACCTCTAGGATTCAAATCCAGCCAAATCATTAGTAGCTGCAAGTTGTTACCACCCGGTGGCTAAGCACTCTATGCAAAATTAATTTGGTAGTCTCAGCCCAGTTCTGAGTAAACACATTTCCACTTTACAAATATGATGAAACCTGGCACTAATTGGCACCCTTGCTAGCAGCCTCATCAGAGATGCCAAAATAACTGAAATGTTTCTTTGCTTCTGGTGGTGGTCTCTCCAGGTCAGCAGTGAAATACAGCGATGGGGCAGTATGGAGAAGATGGCACAGCTGTTGCCCTCGCTGTTTTGTGGACTAAGTCTGCAAAGTTGTCAGTCTGGTGCATTTCTCACGCCAATCTATGTAGAGTTATTAGGATTTTTCCACCACTGTTGGTGCACTTTCAGCAGTCTGTTGGCAGTCAACTTAGAAATCCTTTTTGCCATCTGTGTGGTTGATGCAGTGATAGCATAATAGTTAAGTGGTTCAAATGTGGGTTTGTATGGTATATTTAGGAACTCAGAATTACAGCCTGTGTAGGCAGAGCACATTGCTGACAGGTAGCTATTAATCACTTTTAGCCATTCTTTTCGCTGCCAGCTGCTCTGCAAATGAGGATTGGCACATGGTAGGTGAATACCTCCTCATTGTCCAAAATGAAAAGAGTTTGTACCTTGTTTTCAGTGGTAGTAATCATGTAAATGTCAGTAACCCCAAATGAAGATCACAGATTTCAAAGTGAGACACTGTTTTAATGTATGTAATGCCTGGAGGGATACAGGTTTGGGGGAAATAGTTATAAAGAAGGAGAAGGAAAATTCTTTTATGTTGTCTGTTTTGTGAGAGTAACCTGTGTGTTTGATAACTTATTCAACTGAACAAGAAAGTCAGTTTGTGAAGTGCAGTCACTGACTTAATCTCCACCACAAAAGAGGGGCGATTTGACTGCATTCACAAAATAAGGGTGCCAGTGTTGCTAGGGAATCCCTACTTGCTCTCAGTGGGAGTTACAGTAATTCATCTGGTATTCTTGTTGCATTGTAAAAAACCTCATGGAAATCTCAATATATAGATTGCTCCAAAAAGCGCTGTTGGTAGTTGGAAAAGAGGCAGGTTCCTCTAGAGACTTATCTGCTTCCTTCAGAGTGACTGACTGCTGCTCTGCCAGTGCTTTTGTGTGTGGTTAATGTGACAGTGCCTCCAGAAAAAGAATGCAAAATGAAGCTCCTGGCTACTTTTTGTAATTAAAGATACCATTTATATCTGCCTCCAATTCCGAGTTTCTCAACTCGGGCATGCATGTAGTACCAGGTAACATTGGAAATTTTCACCTTGTGTTTGAATGACACCAGTTCAGTTTGAAGGTGCACATGGTACAGGTACAAGAGTCTCAGTAGTCAGTTATTGCTTTTGCTTTTCCCTGGGTAGAAATGGCATTTTGTAGGGCTTCTTTTGCATGGGGTTGATTATGGTATTTTCCTTACTCAAGCCTTTAGTTCTACAGTTTAGTTTCTTTGAAATATATTTAAAATATGTTCAAATTTTCCTTCCAGAACCTTTGGACTCTGCAAAAATATTGTGCACACTTACTGCTTTTCCACTGTAATATTTTCAAGCTGAATATACTGTCATATTCACCAAAGCTCTCAACTTCTATTGTGAAGCCAAAAAGCTTTATAGATATGCAAATATCTATCTATATATGGACAGATAGTGTATTTGTTCTGAAGGGAATGAAGAAGGTAGTATAGTCTGTCTTGAGAAAGAATCCACAGACTTGCCGCTTTGAGAATCAGTGTAGTTTCATGGTTTTGATAGAGTTATGTCAGTTTGTGCTAGGTAATCAGCCAGCTCAAACTAGCTGTCTCTGCTCTGATTTATTTCATTAGCACAATAAATGTGCTTATGTCTGTGCTGGGGTGCTGAGCCTCAACTTCTTGGGCTTTTCTGATGGAGGTTGTAAAAGCATATAGGTGTTAGAAAGATCAATAAAGTTCATCCAGAAACTACTCACACCTTAGACTGCCAGAGACACAATTAATTTACTTCTGGGGAGAAATTACTCTGGGGAATCAAAACCAGTCTGCACAAACTGGCAAACTGTTGAACCCAAAGAACTGGAATCTAGCGGGGTGTTGTGCATTACCCTTGAGATCGTCATACATACAGTAGTATCCAAATGCCCGTAGTGTGCATGCATGATTGAAAACTTCCTTGAATTTGTTTAACTGAGTGTCTTCGTGTCCTTTTATTATAAGAAAAGGTGAACATAAAATTGTCTATTCTCTGTTAACCACATTTTTGGTTATTTTGTATGCTTTTACTAACCTGATGCATACTGGCCTCTTCTTGAAAGTAAATAAAACTAATTTTCCACAGGGAAGGTAGGCTATGCCTTTTAAGTATTCTTGTATAGACTGTTTTTGAACCATCTGTACTTCCACTGTATCCACATAACAAGACATATATTAGCACTACAGTGCCAGCACTGGCTTGAAGGGTGGAAGGTGGAGAGGTAGGGGGTGTTCTCCGTGCCATAAAATGTGCCCTCTCCCTCACTTCCAGGAAAAAAAAATATGGTAATAGCAGGCACGTATAGACTGTCAGCAGCAGTAGCTGAACTGCTGTAAAATTAGTTACTTTGTAACCAGGCAGATTTGCTCTTTTATACTCTTATACTTTAATGCTTTTAATCCTTATTTTCTGAGAGAAGTTGGTACTGAGCTTCAGAGATTTAGTGAATTAGAACACCTTTCACTAAAAAGTTTTAGGAGCCTGAAAGCTTGTTATCCTGTTATCTCACAATTTACAGACATATCATTTTTAATTCCTTTCTAGGTTATTCCAATCTGATAAAGTAGTCAGTTTAAATAAGACATGTGAAAAGCAGAACCCAAAATAGAACCATCTTTCCTGTGGACTAGCTTCTTGACCATCCTTTTTAAGAAGACTTTGTAAAAGAACATCAATGCAAACTGGAAAACTAGTATGGTGGAGAAATAGCACTCATATGGAAAAAGATACACTGCCCACCACCTTGCATTCTCAGCATGCCTATTGCACTTAAATGACAGTCACATTAGTGCTTTTTGGCTGCTCGGTGTCTGCCTCTGCCTGTGTAGTTTAGTATATTCTGCCTTCACTTAATTTCATAAACTTTTGCAGTCCAAAATTATTAGCTATTTCTTAGCTTGTATAATATGCGGCCAAAACGAAATCTGAATTTCTGTATTTCATAGGTATATTTCATACCTTGTTAAGAGACAGAAAAAGTAGAAGAATATGGGAGCTGGAGCAAGCAACACTGGTGTAAGCTATGTGTATTCATTCTTGTCATCTGCTTTTAGTTTGGCCCCATAGTCTGAGTTATGGTAGGTGAGTTCCGAATAAGCATTTAAAGGGGAGGCATTAATTTAACTTCCTTAAATAAAAGGATGTATAGTAGGAGTTAAAGCTGGTCAGTATTTGAGTGGGACTGAGATTTATATTTTAAACTGTACTAATACAGTGTTTGTTTGACATTACAAACTCTGCTCTGAATTTGCCTTATATGTTTACAGTAGATGTTTCAAAATGTAACTCGTGCTATAACAAAGATGCTAATAAAGGGCAGAAATGCCAAAGCAAAGTCATTCCTCTATAGCCTTTGCTTAAGTAATTTTAGTGCATGGATGTTTTCCTTAGGTGTGGTACGCTAGAACTATTTAACACAGTGACTTCTGCTTTCTCTAGACACTTTTAATAATAGGTATCAAAACAGATGAATATGGCATTTGAGGTGTCTATCATGGTATGTTTTTGTGGATTTTTTTTTCTACCTACTTGGCATTCAGTTTGTTAGTGAAGTGAGAATATTTGAGACCCATATTAAACATTTCTTATTGCAAATTAATTTGAATGATTAGCTGTGGGGCATCTGACTAATGTGACAAATACCAAAGTATCTTTAAGAACTCAAAATATCCAGGGACAGTTAAATTTTGGAGTGAACTTTGGAGTTACAATGATATGCAACTAAGAAAACATTTTCTGTTTTTAATTTTAGAATCTGCTACAAAATATCATCTTGCTATTATGTAGGCCTGGTGTGTATTCAAGTCCCACAGTTTTTCTGTTCCCCTGGGGATACCCAGAACTGATCGAAAGGACAACGTGATTGTATAAATATGTTCATGGAATATGTAATATAAATTAAATGCAAAAGGTATTAGAAACATTTTTTAAAATCAAGCCTTGAGTTCAGTACATGATGGAAGGCAAGATACTGATACTGGTAGAAATGGAAACAATTAATTTAATCATTCTCTGTAGTTACTCGTTGTAATTCATTTAACCACTTCAAAAAAATTATTCATTATAAGCCATTTACTCAATATAATTCATTTATCCAACAACATAATTCATTTTCTGCTTTATTCATTTACTCAGCATAATTAAGTCTCCTGAATGAATGTATTTGTAAAGATTCACTATCCTTTTATCAGAGCATTAAGGTGTCTCAGTTAAGTTGAAAGAAAAATACAAGTCTGTTGTCATAAAGATTAGCTTCTTCACAAACAACTTGGGTTGTGTTTATAGTTCATCTTCTGTTTGAATTGATACTGACGTGGGTTGTAAAGCTCCCACCCCTGGTATAAGTACAACGTGAATGTTAGTTGGTCATCAAAGAACTGCACGTGTGTTTGCTGTAGCCATGAAGCTTCAGCATGCTTACATGTCCTTTTGAGATACTGAAAAGCATAGAACACACCTGAGAATAAAATGATCATATGGCAGCTCCAGACTGCTTGCTTATGTATGTAGAGATCACCTGTTCCCAGGCTGTGTATGAATGGTGCTGGCTGTGTCGAACATACTTAACTAAATCACTAGGTTTGGTCAGCTAAACCAGAGAGCAGAGCAAGAAGCTGCTGAGGACAGAACCAAGTTCAGTGGCGCTTTTTTTTTTTTTTTTTCTTCCCTTTTTTTTTTTTTTTATTAATTTTTTTTTTTTTTTTTTTCCCCCTGTGTCTGTTTTTGTTCAAATAGTTTCTGTTCTGCAGGTATCTGGGGGTTTGGTGGTTTGGGTCTTTTTTAAATATAATTATTTACTTATTTTTAATTCCCCTCAGATGGAAGCAAAGTATGGAATTAGTCTGTAGAACATTAACGTGTTAAAATATACCTGCCTTGTCCATGCTAGTTGCCTAGAGACTTAACAAAGACATGCCCATGGAGTGCTTCAGGGAGGCTGGGATAAACTGCCCTTTGGAGAGGCAGTGGGAATATCCATTGATAATAAGGCAGTCGAAGTACCTATTCTAGATTGGCAATCTCAGTATAAGTTCTGTTCCCTTTGCAAAGGTATGACCAAGGAGTGGTATGTTTATTGAGCTTGGAGGTGTCCGTTTGATTTGGTATGAGGCATGAAAGTTGGTAAAGTAATAGTACCAACACCTGTCTGTTTGTTCTTTGCTTTACCTGAAAGGCCAATAATGTTTCCAAAGCAATTTCTGGTTATTTCCCCACTCCCCCAAGCCTGCCAAGGAGACTTCACTTTTGCAGAGGTTAATAAGCTCCTTACGCGTATAAAGAGATACACAGTGTAGGTTGATATTTGCAGTAGTCCGACGTTCTGCTTGTATCAGGGTCTTGGTTCTGCCTCCTTCTGTTACTCTATTATTTTTAATTTAAGATCTGTAAGGCAAGCAAAATCTGTAAAGTGAAATGGCATTTGGTGGGTCTCCTGCTTGATCACACAGCTTTAGTGTAGACTTTCACCTCTTTCCAGGTCACTGGACTGTTCTTCCCTCTGACACGATACTTCCTGAGATTTAGTTGTCAGCTGCTCTTTTCAATGCCCTTGGCCTTTTCAGTTTTCCAAGCCACTTACCCACTTGCCTTTCTGTTTTCAGTGCTCTTTTTTTTTCATACACAGTGATTCAAAGCGCAGTTCAGCTACTAATGAAAGAAGGTGGTGGAGGCTGGGTGAATGGCTGGCGTGGAGTACAAGATGCTTCAGTCTCCAGCCTCCTGCTAAAATGTCATTAGTATTAAATTACACATATAAAAATCAAGATTAATGGCACTTGAACTATTCTTATAAAATGGATTTAAAGAAAAAATACATTTTCATGTAGCTGATGACTTGCACCTTTATTTTATATTTTTCTGATCCTATGCTGTTAAAATTCTTCATGTTTGGTCAGTAAAAAAAACATGCATGCACACATTTAAATAGTTTTGTAATAATATTACATGTTTATGTGATTCTTTCTTTGGACAAGAGGTATTATATTAAGCAAAGGTAGAATGTACAATGCTAAAAATAGCATTTGATATTGAGAGGTAATAAGTTTTACCATAAGACTGTGCAGCTGAGTGCATTCTTTTGGAATATTGCTCTAAGACAAGCTGGAAGGCAGAAAAATTAAGCAGTTCCTTTGACTACAGAATGAATCACAGTGGATGGAGTGAGTGGTCCTTTGCAAAGTTGTGGCTGCAAGAAGATCAACAGGTGAGTGAAGAGGTATTGAGATTGGTAGTCCTTTTGCTTTCAACGTACACCCAACCAAAAATGCTCTAAATTGGTAGTGAGAGAAGAGGGGGTGGCATTAGAAAAAACAAACTGGTACGGAATGGAAACATGTAGTATTCTTCCTTTTGCAACATTCGCTAACAAAAAAAAAAAAACAAATGAGCAAAAAGGGCAAATAGATAAGAGCAAAGGAAAGGTTCAACAGAAACAGATAATTGGTTGACTTGATAAGTTGGATGGTTTCAAATGCAAGATGGTAGCACAGCAGCGCTCCAGAAGCATCTTCAGAGAGGAGGTAGTGATTGATTCTGCCTCCTGCTTCTTTTCCCCTTTTCCCCATCCCAGCAGTTATACAGAGGTGTTCTCCTAGGAGCATAGGCAAGCAAACAATGAGAGATGAATAAAAATTTATTAAGTTTATTAACAAGTGTAAGGTTTGGAGTTGTCCAGTAGCAGGATGACAGATGACACCATGAGTGAAGGGATTGAATGGAAACCAAAAAATTTTAAATCAGGTGATGGCGAGTGGTCTTGGAAGGAGAGGAAGATGTAGACAAATGGTCTGGAATTCATTAGCTCCTGTAAGGTATATGGCTTTTCTTAAACACACTTCATGTTTCATTTTTCTCTCTAAGTGAACCTTAGAGCCTAATATGAAAAACTTAGTGAATTCAATTTGGCTTTTTGTGAAAATTATGAAAAAATGAACTCTTTCCTCCAAAGATTTTGTGAAACTGGAAAGTCTTTTCCTCGAGCTAAAAGAAAAGATAAATTCCATGAAAACTGTGTACACTGCAGTTGGTTTTGGATTTGTAATAAACCCCAAGTTTTGGGCAAACTTAGAAGAGAACGATGATTTTTGTTCCTTTTTAGATGAGTTTTTTTTTTTTTTAATGCAGGTGAAGAATTCTGTTCTGAGAGATACCTGTAAGCCCTTCTGGTTATTTGAATTGAAAATAGCTACACTAAATCATTCTTTTTGCTCCCATCCCCCTTCCAAAACTGAAAATGTAGTAAAAGTATTAATTGAATAGTCTTCTTTTACTATTTCTTATTTTCTACTCAACTTTCTTCAATTTTAGTAAGGCAATAAATTGAACAAGTTTGGGTAAAATTTTCCTCTGTTATCTGTCACCATCTTCCTTTCTCCTTCTGGAATGTGGTATGTTTTACGAGTTTTGGAAAAACTGTAAGACAGAAAAATGACTATTAGGGCCAGTTGCCAATAGGTGCAGTAGCCGTTTCCAGAGTGTTCGTTGAAAAACAAAAATGTAAATTTTTGCATCTGAAAATCCTGTCCTGTACCTTTTATATGTGAACATCCAAGTGAGTGTTACTCAGTAAAAATACCTCTGTCTTGTCTTTGTAGTTATGAACTGTAGAATATAGGAATAACAACAAGAGAGGGGGAAGATGAAGTCAAAGAATGGAATGCTTTTTAGGTCATTCTGCCTTAGTGCCTTGAACTTTTTTAGTATGCTAACTGTATGATACTTATGCAGCTTGCTAATGAAGAATTGCATTAAACTTAAGTTACGTCCTAAAAGCTACCATGCAGAATTACAGAATGTCCTGATTTATATTTTCATGCATTTACATTTCTCAGTATCTTAAAAAAATGCAGTGCAATTGAATTCAGTTGAAAATCAATTTTGGCTTTGAATTTTTGAATTCTGATTTCTAATCACAGTCATCATTGGGAAATTTCTTGTTGTCAGGAACTGCTTGATTTTTTTGATGGTTGTTTTCATGGTGCCATGACCCTGTAGGATCAAATCTGCTTTCCTTTCAAGGGGTGAGGGGAATCTCTTTCCATCTGAAAACTGAAGAAAATCTGTATATAACTATATGTATCCTTGGCAAGAATGGCCTCACTGACAACAGCAACAAAGATGTTTTGTTTATTCTCCCTCTCCCCACAACTTCCACCAGTCCCAGAATAAAGCCCTGCAAAACAACAAGTTTGAAAAATGAGAATAAAATGATGTAGATTATTTTAGGTAGTCACAGCACTTAGCCAGCACTGTGCATTTGTTTAATAACTTGCAATCAGAGAAATAATTTTTTTCTGAGGTTAGTTTGATTTCTTAGCTGTATAATACAGGGGTTGTTGGGTTCGCATTAAATGAAGTATAACACTTTCAGATTCATACAGCTCTGAGAAGTTAAAATAGTGCCAGGTATAAATAGAACTGTATCATCCTGAGTCTTCTTTTTTTCACTCATTCCTTTTATATGAAAAGCTGTTACAATTCATTATCTTGGCAGAAAGCATACTCTAAGGATGAAACAAGTTGTGATTTGAGATGGGTTAAATCAGATGGAAATATTTTACTACAGGAAAGCTGCAAGGAGCAAAAAAGAGTAATTCTGCTATTAAAAAGTTATTGCCAAAAACAATAACCTTTATGGAGTCATCATGCCTTTGATTTAGCAAAGCACAGAACTGAGGCTTTAAGTCTGAGACATCGCTGCAATATTTAACAAAGATAAATGATACTTTGGATGAGAAGAGGCGTTTCTTATTACTTCACACATCAGCAGCCTAAACTTTTTACGCTTACTTTGGATTATTAATTTTAAAGATGATGATACTTAGGGGCCACAGTTCTCTCAGCCCTAGGTACGTTTGCTGAATTCTGTAGACCTGGAGGATTTCAAACAAAAAGAAGTTACTTTGTATAAAAAAAACCCAAATTGTTTTGAGAATGGCAGATGAACGGTGCCAGTGTTGTGCCCTTGTATTCTTAGTATAAAATGCAAACACAGTCTTCTAAATATTTGTAATACATACAGCTAAGTGAATTAGCATTACAGTGCTAGATTATTTTTTCTTGAATACAGGAAAAGGTCAGAAGAATTCTTCTTATTGTACTACTTGGTCTTTAATGAATAGATATTTTGTTCCTTTGAGGATCTAGCCCTAGGCTTTGACAAGAATGAAAACATGACGCGCCATTTACTGTCTGAGATAAATATGAAATATTTAACATTTAATTTGTATTAAGTGATACTATGCCAATAATAAGAAAAAAGTCACACTCTTCCTTGTGAGAACTGAGAATGCTCAGTGTGCTTTGAATTTGACCTGTATTTTTATAGTTTGAAAAGGCTTATTAACTGTGGCAACCGAAGTACCGTTTTTTTGACAGCTCTAATATTCTGTTGACTTTTCATTTCTGCCTGTTACATTACACAGAAAGCCAGTTAAGAAGCTATTTAATTACTTTCTCCATCATAATAGTCCTGTCCTACTGCATCACTTCTTACCTTTTTTCATTTTTGGTTGTGAATTCAGACTTGGATGAGGTCTAATGCTTTCAAGGAACTCTTTTGCATTCTGAATAGGTATAATCTGAAGTTCTGAACTCTGCGCATGCAAGCCACACTTGTTTGGGATGCTAGTACCTCAGCAGATGGTGGGCAGGTTGTCAGAGGAGCACCAAGAGGAGGAAAGACTTGTGATGTGATGAGTACTGCTTCTGTGGTGGATTTTTGCTCTGGAACAACGAGGACTCTCACAGCATCCAAGACAAAAAGTGAGCTGGGTATATTAATTTATTTACTTTAGTCTTGAAAAATACTGTCTCCTTCTTTAATCTTCATTCCCAAAAATGAAAACCCAATTGCTCTAGTTTTTCAGGAAGGAAAAACCCAGTCCTATTTTCACCTACGAAGATGTTTGCCCAAGTAATTAGTATGGCAGCGATGCAAGTGACTGAAAACACTGTCTTACAACGAGACAATAAAGAGGGCATTCCATTGATAAATATAATGGGAACTATTTGGAGGAATAAGTGATAAAGTTGGCATCTAAAGATCATTGCCTAGAGAGTTGGGGAGTTATTAAACACGAGTAAATTTTTACTAGAATGATCACTAAATCATTATTCAGTACTCCCACAACTAATTATAAATCTGAAATGACAGAACTCTTAATACCTTTTACCTCTAAAGAAAACAGTCGCTGCCAGTGAGTGGCATTTCTTCATAGCAGTCTGTGTAATAAATGGAAGCTACTAGCCATGAAACAAACAAAACAAATTTCCTATTTATTTCGTTTTTTTCCTTTTTTTCCTCTATGAGTATTGAAAGTCTTATTTTTCACTCATGTTAGCAGAGGGATTGTGTTTTTCCCACGCTTTCTTTGCTATGTAGCATTAAGGTTGTGTTCTAGATGAATAAGCTGGTTATTCAGTAAGCAAAAAAAGAGCAGGGAAACATTTTCAGAAAAAAACCCTCCCCCTCTAGAGATTTCCTAACTGTCACCCTTACTGACAGAAATGAGCATGCCACAGCACAAACACCCATGTTGACTCTGTCAGAACCCCTTGCAAAACAATGTCCTCCTGCTCTCTGCAAGAACAGACACGTGGCCCCAAGGATTGTATACGCAACTTGCTCATGACTGTGTACCAGTGTTTGTGTGTATGTTTTCTGTATACCAGCACAGAGGTGATGGATGAAAAAATGGTGTGAAATGCTCAGATTAAAAGAAGAAAAGATTTGCTGGTACCTGCAGTCTGTGGAAAGAGAACTGTTCTTCCAGAAACCAGGCAGGATTCTAGTCAGACTGTGTTTGCCAGGCAGGATTTTTGAACCTTACTTGTGTGTTCTCCTGGCGGTTTGTCTACCTGGATCCCTGATACTGGATCCTATGGCCTCCAGGTTTCATACCTCTGCATTAAAGAAGGTTTTGTAAAAGCTGGGACTTAAGCTTTTCTCAGATATTTTAAATCTTTTTTCCTTTCTTCTTAATGAGAATGCAAGCAAGACTTGAAATGGCAGAACCATAAACAGAAATGAACTTTATTCTGCATAGTCCTGATAGTAGCTTCTGGGATACTGATTTTTCTTCTTTTCTGGTTCTTTATGCTTCTCCACTATGACAGCCAGTTGCTGTCATAGTGCTTCTTCCTACTGTTCTTTCCACTGGTGCTGGAAAGCTGCATTTGGCCCCTCAGCCGTGCATATGCGGTGACCATGCCCAAAGACAGTATCGCTGTGGTTGGTCAGAGGTGGTTTGAGCTGCATGGCCCACGATAGAAAACAGAGGGGATTGTGTTTCAGAGGCTTCAGTTCTCTGCTGAAGGTGCCTTGTAGGAATATACTTCATATCATGTGCTGTTGGGAACAAACTTGCCCTGTTTCCCAGGTGAGGAGGATGGGAGGGACACAGGGTTTCTCATAGCAGCCTGTCGCTGTGTGTCCCAAGGGGAAGGGAGGAATGGGGTAAGCCATCTCACCGTTCCATGTACTGCAAGGTTTGTAAGGACTGCTGCTCAGTAGCTATCCAAGCTAGAGAATCTTTTCTTAAATCTTGTTTTTTTTATTCTTCCCCCTGCGCCCCCCCTTCCCCCCGCTTTGTATGGCTATGGAAAGGCCATGTATAGTCTGGCACTCAAGAATACTTTTGGTCTAGAATAAATTGTGGGGCTTCTGCTGTGCTCTGAATGGAGTCTTGTTTCCAGCTGGGAGATTCTTTGAAGCAGATAACACTTTGCCAGTTTAGACCCTGATGCCTTTGCCCTTAACTCCAAATGAAAGGAGTAGGACCTAATGAAATCAATTGCTGTTTATTATATTGTCAAAATTTAAGGCATACTGTATTTCTAGCTCATAGTGAAAAAGGATGAACAAACCTTTCCAGTGTTTCCATGCTAATATGTATATATTTCCCTTTGAATCCTATATTTTGATATTTGTCTCTTTTTCTTGACGTCTGGGGGTGGCGGGGAAAGATTTTGAGTATGAATTGCTCACGGTACATGAATGAGTTCAGCCTGTTGGCCAGATTCTCAAATGTCTCTGAGGTGGGCTTAGCAAAGTCCTTAAAATGAAAAAGAGCTTCAGGCCACCAGATCCTGCTTATTAATCAAACTGAGTATACTGTGGCCATCCATGGATATTTCAGTGCTAGTAGAAATGTGATAGCCTTTATTGATGGACAGAATTGTGAAGTAAAACGTAACAAAGGCAGAACGAGATTGCATCTGGAAGCAACTGGAAAATGTGTAAATCAGTGTTTGAGCAGAATGGCTCCCTAACAGAGAATACTGGAGCCGTGTGATGACATTGCATTACAGTTTAGGATTATCGTCAAGACATTTCTGTATTTCTCTATGGTGACAGATGAGTCTACTGATGATAGTACCTCTGCAGCTCAAGTCTCCGTTGTATAAACAGTACTGGAAGTGCAAAGAGCCGTGGTACTGGTTTTAATTCAAAGCCAACAGATGTCTTTGTTTTCCAAGTGTCTGTTTATATAGGTTTAATCTTTAGCCTCGGCTTGTATTATCTTTCAGATGTTTTAACTTAAATCAGATTTTGGCTGAATAATTTCAGTCTTAAAAAAATCAACAATGAAAATATTCTGTGTATTTTGCAAAACTGTTTCTTGCAGAAATGCAAAGAGCATCTGAAAGCTTTGATACAGCATGGTTTTCTGAGTCAAAGTGATTTTTTCTTCAGAAATAATGTTAAAATTTTATTTAAAAAGCAACTGTTACAAGGACTTAAAAAGAAATAATGTTTGCCATTCCTTGAAAAAAAAAAGTATCAAAAAACAACTACAGTGAGACATGAAAGTGTTTTTATAGCAGAGCTTTTGACACTGCTAGAAAATTGGAAATATATTCTCTCATTATCCCTCATCTTTAATAAATAGGTTCTTTTTAGAATGAATAGTGATATAATATCAGACTTCCATGACCACCAAGGCAGCAAATAAATTAATAATAAAACTTGGTATTGATACACCATACATTGGGGGGGGGGGGGGGGGGGAAAAAACAACAAGNGGTCATGTTCCAGCTGTCACCCCTGAAATAACTTTTACCTTATTGCAAAACATATGACTAGTGTTTTAGTTGTCTTTAGAAAAATCAAATCTGAATTAAGTGAGTAAAGCTACTAATTTCAGACATGTGGGCCTAAACAAACGGGGGAGCAGGGGATAGCCAGGAAAGATGCATTTCAGTTCTGCGCTATGGCTCATAATTGAGAAAATATTTCCTTGAAGTTTTGTTCCACTCCTTTAGGTATTACTTTCTTTTTTTCCTCTTTTAGCATTGCATCTTAGCTGCTACCCCAATGGGGAAAAAGTATAGCTAGGTTGTTTTTGTCTCTGCTTTACCATTTTGAACAGAGGTGGTAATTATTCATAGGCAGGTTAAGCAGTGACCTTCCTTACTTGCTGGTTTAAAAGCAGACATACAGTATATAGAGCAGAGATTCTTTTCCAACTGGATTTTGTCTTGAGTGGATTAGGAAGCATCTGCCTGTATTCCAGATGTTTTGGAGGCTTTGAGGAAGGCCACTGGCCTCTCAGCTCAGCTGCAGACCTGTTCCTGGCTGAGGGTGCATGTGATGCTCGGCTAGAGCTGGCAGTATTACCTCCTACCAACCTCAGTTTCTCATACCCACAGTTTCCAATGCCTCTAATTGCCTGTTGAATGAGAATTAAGACTTTTATAAAAGGCTTGCTGCTTCAACAAGCCCCCCTGAGAAGTATGTCTTTGTTAACAGACCTTTTCTGCTTTGATGCTGGAGCCAGTGAAATTGCTGCACACAGTGCATTTGGTATACAGGCAGGGATTTACCCCAGGGAAGCTAATGGGGCTTTATCCTCCCCTTTAGCGCTGCCTGGTGTGCCTTATCCGCTCTGTAGTTTGGCTTCCTCTCCAGCTGCTGTTGTCAACAATGTGGTGGTACAGCTGTTCTTCAGAGTGCAATCCGCTTGGCAGAAAGGCAGTCCTCTGTAGCTTTCCAACATTAATATTTCTGCTTGTCTTTCAGACATATTAGGCAGTATGGCTCTGACTCAAAGCAGACAAAGTGCAGCTCTCTTTCTCTTACCCCTCAACTTCACTGTCATGGTGGACGATTTCCCCCTTCTTACACCAGTTAAGTAGTAGTTTTAGGGTAAATTCTTTTTTCAGGCAGACTGAACACAAAGTGTCAGACCATTACAGTATCATTAGATATTCTGTATGAGCAAAAGTTTCTAGAAAAGTTCCTTCTTTTCTTCACACATCCAAAATATTTGTCTGAACTTTCAAGATTGAATTTTCTTACCTCTGCACAGTGTAAGGAAGCTCTCTTAAACTGTTGTTAAAATTACCCTTTTTGTTCACTAGCCTGGCCATCTCTCTCCATTTCCTTCTGAGATGATCTGCAAACCAAAAGTTATAACTCATCACAAGCCATTCAGCAGAAGTTCTGTAGGAACTATTTTGCTTAACTGCATGTTGGTGAATTGGTCGTTATGAACATTACTTGAAGGTGTTCCTGTTTAGCTGCTTTGAGTTGTCTGCTGCATCTCTCAGGCTTGTTTCTAGTTCCTGGGATGGCTGGTGTGAGGTCTAGGTGTTGTTTCTCCTTAATTTTAGCGACATCATGCATTTCATATTTAAACAAACCTCAGCAGCTTGCCCTAATTTCACTTTTATTCACTGCATTAATTTTCAAGCAACTTAAACTCTTACTAATTTTCACAAGGTGTTAAAAACATGGATGCAAGTGGGCTAATTAAAATGTTACTGCAATGTTCATATTTGATTTTTACGCTTTACTGGGTTCATGCACATAATAAATGGAAAGTGTGTTTGATTAAATTGGGTTTAACTTTGAGTCAAGTGCGTGACAAACTGGAATTCTGGATGTATGGAACTTCTTGGAAGGTCCTGAATCTAGTAAAATTTAAAATGTGTTTAAAGTGTGGTTGCCTAGTCCTGTATTCTGTTCAGAATAGAAACAAGCAATCTGAAGTATGAGGACTGTTCTGTGTATGTGTTTCTCTCAAAGTGCTCCAAACTAGACTGGAAATTTTCCCTAGGTATTAAAAGTGAACTGCATTTTGCAAGCCACCAGCCTCTGTAAAAGCACCTACCTCAGTGGCCTGAAGCTTGCAAAATGCATTCTCAGAGCAACTGAAGAGTTTGTAAACAAATTAAGTAAAAGAACATAACCAGTGTAGAACAGCCCTAGCTTGACCCAGGAATTTATGTATTTACTGTTACATAAAAAGATTCTTGTATGCACATTAGCCAATGCACCATAAGGTCTTGCTGTAGTTTACATAATTTAAGTTCATTCAGCTGCTGGCTAAGAAGGGTTGCAATTTCAAGAGTATGTGTATATTAAATGAAGANAAAAAAAAAAAAAAAACAATAAAAAAATGGAGCTGAACTCCATGTGTGGACTTCAGTAGGAAGTTTGTGATGGTCAGAATTTTTTTTAAAAAAAATCAACCTCCAGTATAAAAAAAAAAGTAGCTAAAATTTAGGTGAAATTTTTGGGTTCATCTTTCAGCAACTTCCAATCAATAATTTTTAGCAATATGAAGGTACCACTTTTGGCTAAAAAGTAATCCATTCAGCAATACAAGGAGCTGTGTCACAAGTCTCAGTTTCCAAAAACACTGTTTTTCCATCCATTTCTCCAATTCCTGTGTTACTTTATTTTTTTAGAGTGAAAAGGATTTACTTAGAACTGCTTTCCTGAAGACTGCCTTGCAGACTGTAAGAGTCTGTTTCAAGCAGGTAACAAAGATGATTTCATCTGGCAAAGTGTTTATAAACCCGATTCATCTTTCAGGCCTGCAGAGTATTGCTGAAATGATGCATTCAGCTTGTCAAAGCTATCAAAGGGCATCTGCCTCTCTGATGGCTAAATAGCTTTTCCATCAACTTATGTGAACCATCTCAAGATAATCTCCCTGTAAAAAATGCTGTAATCTTTGTTCTCTTGGGGGTATGAGATTTCCTGTAATAGCATCAAATTTAGGGTACGTTATCTGAGATAATCTCAAAGAAGGAGCCCAGACTTTCAAATACACTTGTAGATCTCTGGGAATGATTGGTAAATGTATACAAAGATACTGTCTTGTCTTGATTTGAAACTGAGAAATCACAGTGAAGCTGAGAAGGGTTGCCTATGGTTTTGTCTTTCCCTTTGGCATCATGTTTATACAGTGTGACAAGACTGTTGAGGCAAATTTGTATGATATACGTTTTTTTTAATTTCATTTTCCCTAATTTGTGGGGCATAACCTCTAACAGATAAGTGCTTTGGGGATCAAGAATACCTACCAAACTTCACTTTACCTAAGTATGGTAAAATTCACTTTCTTTAGTGGCTGTTTACTCATTTCTTACAAAGAACAGAGATGCCTGACCTGATCTATCATAGTACTTAACTCTAAACACATTTAGCGTGGCAGATTTTTAGTTTATCTAAAATTTACTAGTGCCACTAACTTTAATCTTAGCTGAGAATCTCTCCCTGGCATATTATTTCATTTTTTTACATTTTAGCTCTCTAATAATACTGATAAGTAAAGTTACAATCATAGTCAAATGTCTTTTTATATTCAATAGGTACACTCAGTAATAAAAAAAGTGTTTATGTTGCCTCTGCCTGCCTTTAAGATAAAAGCCATGATCAGTAAAGTGTCCGTATTCAGGAAGACTTTTATCTGGGCACATGCTGAATTTTAACTGCATTGTGTTTAAATACTGCTGAGTTTTTTTGGTGTGGGGTGGTGGGGTTTTTTTGTTCCTTTTTTTTTTTNTTTTTTTTTTTTTTTTTTTTTTTTAAACCAAGCTAAATGCTTTTGAATACACAGGAATGATTATAGCTCCATTTCCAGCATGGATTATTGTTTTTAAAAATTATTTTCATAGCAGCTCGGTAATGAATACTGACCAATACTGTTATGCTAAAGTAACCAAACAGCTGGAAACCTCACCAGTCGATAGTGCTGCTTATTTTTAACGGTTGTCTCACACTCATTTCTATGTGTATCTTTTCTAACAATGCTT
Organism: Ibidorhyncha struthersii; assembly: GCA_013398815.1. Taxonomy (NCBI): domain Eukaryota; kingdom Metazoa; phylum Chordata; class Aves; order Charadriiformes; family Charadriidae; genus Ibidorhyncha; species Ibidorhyncha struthersii. The sequence continues at coordinate 1,749,373 of VZSZ01008633.1, read as the reverse complement.
CATGTTGTTTTTTTTTTTTTTTGTACAATTCAGACTTTTGCATCATAATATACAGGTGTAGTTTTCTCAGATGTTAAGGTTCTAGTTGAACAGGACGTGGTAATGGGAAAAAAAAATTACAAAAAAAAAACCCTGTGAAAATTACATAAATTAGGGGAAAGAAATTATATAAAGCTATATTTTGGTGACTCAAGACCTTATTTACCTGGAATAACATATGCTCTTGGTATCCTAAAAGGGAAAATGAATTGACTTCTTTTAATCTTTGGATCATTTAAGATTGTCTGAATGCTCTGTATTCATCCTTCTGCAAAATATGAAAACATCCATTTATTTCTATTCCAACTAGCAGCGTAAGATGGAAAGTAGCCAGTAAAGAAATATAGAAAGGCAACACAGACAGAATAAGCTATGATATTAGTCACCTCTTTTGTAATTACAATAGATGATATATAGCTCTTATGAGAACTTTGCAGTGTTGGCTGGAAATGGAATGCCATCACTCATCCCTGAATGCAATATAACTTAAGAGCCCTTTGGCAGCCAAGTATTTTCTACTTAGATTATTTAGGGAAAAGTTTATATTCTGCAGCTGAATGTTGTGTGGGACAGCCATTGTAGGACGGGAGTGTAACATCACTGGAAGTTGCATGCTGCTGAGGCAGTCTGAGTTGACTGTTGGAATTCAGCTGTTCTTGTCTTTGAAGCCTCTTTCCCATTTGTAAGGCATATTTTCCTGTTACTGGGAGATTAGGCCTGTGGTGGGTGCTTCTCCTTGTATCTTTAGTTCTTCGGCAATCAGCAGTCATGGACCACAGTTTAAATAACTTGTATTGCATTAGTCCCCTCACTCTGGGGCAAGCCTAAATTTAGTTAAGCCATTACTGGTAACCATCCCATGAATTTATTCAGTTCCATGGAAAACCATATAAAGGGCATTCAATATCCTCCAGAGCTCTTCTGTGTCNGGGGGCTGTGGGTGTCGGGTTACAGTAGTGAGGTTTTTGTTGACGCCCCCCACCCCCCCAACACTGAGAACAGGAAAAGACAGAAATTGACTGTCTTTTTCTTTACAATTACCTTTGATTACAGGAAAGGTGTTTTTATCAATTGACTTAAATAGAAAACCTGATTCTTATGGCGTTTCCCCAGTTTTCCATTGTTCTCTTCCCTCTGACTTGTGCCATGCCTCCTGATGTGCAGCACTCAGAGCGGGATAAAGTACTTGTGGCCTTGCTAAGTCCAGGAACAGTGAGCATCCACAAATGTTTGCTATAGTGAGTCTCCCGCGGATATGGGATATCTGACTTAAATCCTCTGAACTGCCACCTGCTCTCAGTTTTGCTTTGTATTGCCTATATCAAGAACATAAGCTGCTAATATAAGATAGCTACCTGGGGAGGCCTAAAATGAAGGATGTGAAATATTCTTCACTGTATTTCACATCTCTGTAAGAGAGTATATTGTATATGTGTCATAAACATCTGTGATTTTTTTTTTGTGACAGCAGTACTGATCCTTTCTAATAAGCAATAACTATTTGCAGGAATAGACTTTTCTCGCAAAATCTTTTTCTGCTTCAAGTAGAGAAAGCTGTAGAACCACGTTACTGCTGAACCAAGTATGACAGATAGCCCAGCTGTTCCTTGGTAGGCAGTTTTTAATTCCCCTCCTCTTAGAATGTTTCACAGCTAATTATAATTGCACTTTAAAGCTGATCACTTTCAGAGCCTGCCTGATGAGGCCTGCCTGTCTACAGTAGTTATGACCATCACTCAATCCTGAGAAAATGGTAGAGCTAGGAGAATGGAAATCTAAATATGTATTACTTTTTAGATCTAAATATGTAAATATGAATCTGTTTATGAAACACCTAATAGTTATCTGATATTGCTACATTCTTAGGCTGGAAAATATTCAGCATGTAGATCAGTGGCCACCAATAAGGAGAGGATGTCATTTGCGCCCCCATTAGTAGATGCTCTTGCTGGCAGTTGGTATTGGGCTATGAGCATATGTGAATGCAACTGCAGGCAAGTTCTTCCCCAGATGATAACTTTGATTGTGAAGAGTTGTTCCACAAAAGCAATACTGGAGATGAGACTGGAATTTTCAAAACACATCCCTGAGGTCCATAATATGTACAGATGTTTTTTCAGTTTAAAAGTCAGTGGGGGCTCTTGGGCTTCAGTTATATCTTTAAGCAAATCAGGTGGGCTGTCTTTAGTTGATGAATTATTTCTTGAAACTCTCGGATTATCTTTGAGTTTTGCTTCTTAGCTTAAAGTTTTGCAGTTTAAGCTGGTAGAGTTTAAGCAGACTGAACAAAAAGTTTGTAAAGACAGGTGTTGAAATTGGAATTGCTGGCACATTTGCACATCAAAGGATAAAAATAAGGGCACTTCCACTAAATATGTCAGATTTAGTGTTATTGAATATGCTGGTCAACACTTGATACTAGTAATTTCCTTAGTCAAAAGCTAATCTCTAGTTCCCTGTTTTTATTACTGTTATAATCTGTTAGAACCCAGTGGCAGGGCCCTTTAAACCAGCATTTTTACTTTTACCTCATGATATCCGATAACAGACTGGCCTTGTCTTCTGCGAAGCGGTTTGAAGCTGGTGGTTATGAGTGACAGACACTACTGAGAATCAGTAGTGCTCCCGAATTAAGTGTTTGACCACAGACCAGTAATATTTATCTGTCATAATCTTTGCTGTCTGTTAAAATAAAATTAGTGTTATGTCTGTGGGGCTTGTAGACTTGCAGATTAGAAATCTAAATAGCAATTTAGATTCCCTAAATGAAGTATTCTTATGCTACCATAGTGTTACAGTGGATTCTCAAAACCTGAAATCTGAGTTGATCTTTGCTGGTCTTTTGCAGGGCCTGTGTAAGGTATGAGCTGTACCTGGTAGTTATTTCTCTGTGGCTTTATATACAAAGTGAAATATTATGCTTTTCCTCTGTCTTAATTGGCATAATACCAATGCTTTTTATCTGATACTTTGAAAGCAGAAATGAGTGACACTCAGAAGAGTCCTTGGATCCACAGATTAGATACATATTAAAACCAGAACTGGTTAAAAAGGAATGATTTGTAATAATGTCACTAGATTTTGTAGTTGGGTTTTCCTTTCATCAGTGATGTTTCAAGTGACAAGTGTTACTGGATCGTGTTGGTACTGTTGGAAAACATATGGGGTATGCCATTAATGTTTTTACTGTTTGCAATTTGGTTTTGACAGCACAGTTTATCATTAAGTACCTGGTAATGAACCATTGCAATCACTCTCCAGCGAAAGGAGTAAATGCAAATATCTCTTCGAGGAAAACAAAATGCATTTTTAGCTTCTGTGAAATCTCTGTTGTCTGTTCAGGGTCCTCTTTCAATCATTCTAAATGTACCATTAGGTAGCACTCAGGGGCAAAACTGGAAGAAGTGGTGCTGCAAGTGTTCCTGAATGTGAAAATGGCTCTAATATTTCAGCACCTGCCATGCTATTGTAATAGCTGTGTCTCCGCTCAGATGGGTCACTTACCTGTTCATAAGTGCAGACCTTACTGTTATAAAGAATAAAATTATTCTCATGGAGTGTCAAAGATGTCACTTCTAGGTACCTTGAAAAATGCCGTATAATTGTGTGGAAAATGCAGATTGAGGGGTCCAGTAGTAATCCACATTCATGTCATTAAGACCTGTTCCTGAAAACGAAATTATTTGCTTGAAGCAAAGATTTAATCAGTCTTCAACTTAATAGTTCATTGCATTAATTTTTAAGCAGTGAATTCTTACTTCTTGTGTTGCAGTACATGCCACCTGATGCACATCTGAGGGGGGAAAAAAAGACTTTGAAAAATTCTGCTAGGGAGGACCATGAAGCAAATGTTGGCAGCAGCAACAGTTTAATTTTTAGGAGTATCCAGGCACTTTTGTCCCGCACTGCCAGCTGTAGTGTTTGTTGATACTCAGTCACTTACAAACTTCGTGGCTTGTTGAGGAGGTAATACACAGCAGGACCATTCTTGTCTGATGCAAAGACATTTGTCAGAATCTTAGCACACTTTCCACACAGTTTATACCAAAGACAGTTCTTGGCTTCATTAGAAGTACAAAACATGCGACAAAATAAATTAAATAAAGTGGTCCTGGTCTTCAGCTCTGTGAATTGCTAAAACAGGAGTTATGTTGGGGTACCCTGACCAGGTATGTGAGGTATCTGGAGAAAAGCCATACAGCTTTTCTACAGAAAGACAAATTGAGATGTGGAGAATAGGGAAAAAAAATTAGTTGCAGGATGAAGTAACTCCAGCCCCCCAAATTTTCAATGGGATGATGAGAGCTTCATGCCATGCATCCTCAGGGGCACCAACTAGAAAATGCTAAAGAAACACGAGAGATGTTTTCCTAGTAGCATCAATAATGGTCATAGTTCTACCAGAGGAAGGAGCCATAAGATCAGTTCACAACACTGGTGTGAATGAAAACCCAAGAAATCTATATTGTTTCTGGGAGAGGGTCTAGAGGGCAAGCAACCAATCCTGTCCTGTACCGCGTAAGTTATGATCTTTAGCCACTGTGGAAAATTGGGTCTTAATGCAGTTCTACCCATACCTGTCAATTTCATCTAAGCACTTTCAGATGTCACCATTTTCCCCTATGTCACAGAACTGAATTTGACCTTGGCATAGAAATTGTGTGTAATTCACTAAACCAACACAGGGCTGATAAACTGCAGCTCAGTATTGATGGAATAAAAATGTATGTTAAACTCTTCAGCTTTCAGAGGAGTGACTATCTGGAGGCAGTAACTTCTCCTGAACTATTGTCATGATGTTGGAAACCATGTAAGTGGAATGACTAACAAAGACAGGAATAAATCAGATGAACCTCCAACAAAAACAGTTCTATAATAAAAACATGAATTCTCTGTGAGAAATCAGTCACACCTTGTGCATTCAGCCAGACTTCAGTATTGTAGTCTATTGTGCAACTGCTGAAGTTCTTCTATCTACACAAATACTTAGAAATAACTTTTACCTGTTCCTTAATTCTATTTAGAGTTTGTAGCAACTGATGATCATTTTACATAATTTCAAGTCCTATCTATAGAAATGCAAACAAGAATGTGTACAAAAATGTATGCATCTGAAAGTCTAAATGACTGAATAATGCTAATTATAATGAATTTAATCTAAATGCTTTATAGAAACCTTTCTGCTTTGTCTTATTTTCAAGTCTTACAAGACTTTTGCTATAAGTAATTAGATCTTTAGCACAGAGATTCCTATGTACCTTCAGAAAACCACATTACAAATCTGAGGCTACTTGAAGGCTCTCATAGCTATATTTTGTCAGCCACTATCTAGATCAGCCCTGAAGATCTTGTTTACTCAGCCATTTGCCAGGTTCTTGCTGGTGTAGCTCCTCTGATTTTAGTAGCATTTCACTAGTGGGACCAATCGATGGATTGGTGGGATCAGGATCAGGGTGACAGCAGTGCATGTAAGCACCTAGGGATCTTCGAGTGTGGAAAGTTCTTGGTATGTACAGTTTCCAGCATTAGCTCTTTGGTGAATCTGGCTTAGACCTGATCCAAAGTCTACTGAAGGTGGAGATTTTACATTAACTTCAGGGGATGTTAAATAAGAACGCAAAGTATCCTTTTCATCCTTTTCATGTACAATAGTAAGAAGAAAGTGAGCAGGTCTGGTGAAAGTGTTAAATATTAAATTTCTTCCTGATGTGGAACTCAAAGCTTTTTTTTCCTTCCATGATTTGATTTGTGGATGGACTGCGACATGTGCTTTCTGATTAGTGATACTGAGACAGCTGAAGCAACTACCACCTGTTAATTTCTGTGGGAGTTTGCTACTGCTGTTGATACTTAGTGAGATGGACCTTTGACCTAACTCAGTATGGCTGCTTTATTTGTCTTGATAGCTTTGCTTCATACCTTCTTAGTCCGTATCCATGCATTCCTTCCAGATATAAACCAATGTTCACTTTTTTTCTGGATGAAACACAAACCCTCGGTTAATAGGATGGACTCTGAAGAGTTACATACACGTAAGTTTTCAGTTCCCAACAGCGGTGAAATACAGTGTCCCCCAAAACTGACATGTCAATACAGTTTGACTTGATATCTTATTGATAAGAGGACAATACAATCAGAGGAGTTGATGCACATGTTCTTGTCTCCTATTGCATGAAAAGTACACAAATATAAAGTAGACATATATAAAAAAGTTCATTAGAACTGTTAAACCCAGCTTACAAATACTGGTATCTGAAGTATTTAAGGAAAAATTTTAGAGCAATACTTTCTAATTCAAGTTCTATTGAATTTGATTAAATGGAAATTAAGTTGCAAAGAAAAAAAAATACATCTATACCACAGTTTGCCAGTAGTCCTGGAGTCCAAACATTTAGTTTACATCAAAACTGATGTGATGACTTAAGAATTTTCTATTTAAATTGTTTTTTTTTTAAATCACAGCAGGAAGTTTTCTTTCATTCAGTAGAACTTAATCAATTAGGGAATATATACCTTTAGGTTACATAAAAAACCCTACTGCACTTAGGACACAATTCAAATAACTTACTACCTTTGGCGGAAAGTATATATCACTTATTTTGAAATGCTTCCTTTTAATGTGCGCAATTTTATTGCTATTAAATAACGGAGGCAGCCAAGTCTAATGAGTGTCATGAAGTGTGCTTCAGCTGTAATGTCTGCTACTTTCTGAAGCAAAAAGTACCACAAACATGTTAATTAAGGAAAGTTGGAAAGAAGAAAGAAAAAAATAAGAAAATGAAGTTGAAGTTATAAACATTAATAATTAATATCTCAGAGTAAATTATAGTATTTTCTCAGTATAAAAATTAATTCAAATGTATTAAACAAAAATAATTTTTGAATCTTGATGTTCTTGGGTAGAATCCAGAACATTATGAAGCATTGAAGTTTCATCTATACTCAAAGTAAACTGCTGCCACGCCTCAAATAAATAGTTGTGCCTATTGGTTGGTTGTGACTTTGGTCCTTGGCATCATTTTAGCCTTGGCCAGTGCTCTTTGAAACAATGCTCAGGTGTGGCTCCGAAGACTACATATTCCAAACCCCGTTGCTGTAAATGGTTTGGGCACTGCTATTCTTGTCTGGGGAAGAGGTGTGGGGTGGTGGAGCAGGAAAGACTTTAGCAATTCTACAGAGTATTAACTTTCCTGTTTTATTTAATAACATGGAAATAGCTTTAGATAGCCAGTGCATGTCTGTAGCTCCAATATTAGTTGTCCTGATTGCGCAAGCACTGCATTACAATTCTGTTCTGGAATCTTATAATGAGGGTACACTTGTGCTTACTTAAAGACAGACCTGAATTCTGCTGTCTTCCCCAAGAACAGTTTCTGAATTTCTCACTAAACAGCATTTAACAACAGCAAACCAGCATGTAATGCAAAAGCACAACTGCAATGCCTGAGAAAGTTGGGGGTGAAAAACACAAGAAGAATAAAGTGGATATAGCTGGAATTTCAGTGTGTAGAGCTTACACAACAGCTGAATAGATCAGAGCTATCACCTTAGGGATACTCAGCTACCCAAGCCACACTTCAAATGTCTCTGTTTTCTTTTTGAGGGATTATAGGTGTGGATTGGATTTTTAAATATCCTGTGCAGTCTTTCTCTTAAGTGAGAAAATTGTGAGCGGTACTCATGTTAAGACCCATTAGATAAACCTAGCTGGCCAGTCTTGCTCATCAGCCAATATGAGGATGTGTCTAGTAAAACCAGACAGGTAGAAGAGGGTCTCAAGGATGAATCTGAATACAAGAAAGCTTTATTGATACATTACAACTCCTTGGAATACTATTCCTTAATCAGGAGATGTTATGCATCATCTTTTTAATGTCTGTCTATAAATTTTAACATTTTCTTGAGCCAGTGTGCATTTTCTGTTTTTGTTTTGTGTCTCTCATACTTTCTCCAAGTATTCAGTTGTTAGTGCACTGTGAAAATACGCAATTTTTCAAAGGAGTAAGTGTCCAGCTAAACTAAGACTACACTGGGAAGCAGTGACTCCAGCAATTTCCTTTTATAGGAAGAGGGGAATGCGCAGTGTTGCCCCAAGAAAAGCACTGGAGAAGTCACGTATTCCTTTGGTGGTGGAAAATAATCATTTTTTGAGCCAATTTTTGGATCATGTTCACCTTCATGATATGCTTCTATCTACTTGTTTCTTCTTCTGCATATTTGCAGCTAGAAGGAAATACGTTCTGTAAGTGCTTGTGTTTTGCAAGCTGCATTGAGAAAGGCACCTGCATTTCTGTTGCAGTTTGAGTACAGACCCAAGCCATTATTTGCATCTAAACTCACCTGGAGTCCCAAAGTTTTGGACACAAGTATGTATTTAGACAAGGACTTTGACCAAATAAAAGAGCATTGCTGGGGAGTAACTTCGCATCCGTGCTACTCTTAAATGCTCCACTTGAATCTGCAACCACATGTCCAAAAATTCCTTGTAGATACCTAAGGGTATATAGAACATGCTATTTAGTACATTGTTGGATCTATGCTTTACTGAATAATGCAGACAAAACTAAGTGACTGTAGTAGCATTTATCCCTATTTTAGTCTGCTTTTCTGTGTAGCCCTTTGCAGGGATGGATATAGGATTGTTCGTCATATGGTTTTTACTGTAGGTGATCAAATTCTTCAGTAGAATACCCTTTGGTAGCCTTACAGCCCAACTCACGTGATCTGTACACTTGCCTTCTACCTCGTCCCCCACAGCATTGAAGGATATAATTTGAGACTGGGTGAAAAGAAAGTCTAATCTGGCAAAGCAGTCTAACAAAACTGTCAGAAGTGGCGTGGTTCTGCGACAACAAAATAAAAATTCTCTGGGATCTAGTGATTTTGAATATTCCTAGGATGATCTGCACCATGGCACCACTTTTACTTTGCTCATCCTGTGGCTATGGTTATAAATTCAGGAGACCATGTCACCCATTCTTCCCTGCTCTGTTTTTGAGCTTCAATTTGCTGTCTTGAGCCTCTTGACAGAAAAAGAAAGAACTATTTTTCAGGAGAACTAGGAGACACAAATTTTTTTTGTCTGCCCCTTATACAGGGTTTTGTTTTGTTTTGGTTTTTTTTTTTTTTCTGAGAAACTGTTTTCTTATATGTGCTGCTGAAGAATACTTTTTTTTTAAAAGCAATGATTCCCTCTTAGACCTGTGTCCTGCATAGGTTTGAGAGTAATCAGTTGAAGCACTTACAAGTCTGTAAATATTATCCAGGACACTAGTAAACAAGGCCATTTTCCCCCCAAATCAGGCACTTCATGCTCACCAAAGGTCTTGCCTTTAGATTTGTTCCATCCAAATCGTTTACATGTTCTGTGGCATTGCCAAGCCAAGCATTCTGCCTGATGACAAATCTAAGTTTTTGTTTGCTTTTAATGGGTCTTATTTCTCTTGTGATTTGTCAGTCAGTTTCTCTTCCTAATGGCTTTCTAAAGAGCTCTGTCAATATATCTTTGCCATGTCAATTGGAAATTTTAAGATTATCAATAATATTGTTATGACACAGTCACACCCCCCCACCTTCAAGTGACAACATAGGTATCCTTAATGCACACCATCACCATCATGATTCAACATGGCACTACAGTAACTTGTGTCAAAAGTTCTGTGGAACTTTAAGTCGTCTAAGAAGTCCTTTTGGCAATGTTTTTCTAAACTTACTGCTGCTGCAAATTCAGTTGTTTGCATGGGATATGTGCAAAGATGTCTCTTCATACCAGAACAATAAAACTTCAAAGTCCAAGTAAACTCTACAAATGTTAAACTGCATTTGCTCCCCCCCCCCTTAGATTTCTTGATGTACAAAATCCTTCTGGGTATCAACTTGTTATTTACAAACCAATTCTAATAACAGTTCTGTTGTCACCAAGAGAAAAAATATGGCTGCTGTGTGATAAGTTTGTTTCAGCACACTTTTTAGTTTTGAGTATCTCTGTTTCTTTTCGGAAGCTGGTATTGCTAGGGGTGGCTATTTCATACTGGAACACCCTTCAGGTGTTCCTGCATTAATGCAGACAGCAAAGAGGCAGCATTAATAATAATTTCTGGGAATAATACTTGTAGTGTGGGGGGTTTTGTGTGTTTTATTTTTGTTTATTTCCTTGCACAGGCACCTTAACAAGTGCATAGGCTTTGTGCCTAGTTTTGTCTATAGCATGAATTCACCCATCGTAACCAGGCTTTTCCTTTCAATTCAGATAAATTGTTTTAGTGTTCCTGACTCAGAAAACTACATGTGAAGTGAAAAGTAGGTCAGAGAGAGACAGAGCCTCTTAAGCCCTGGGCTACTGCTAAAGCCTAAAGTATTATTTGGGGCACCTGCAGTGCTTGGATCTTCTTGGATCGGCTTGGAAAAGGAGCTGCTTTTGACAGAATGAAAATGCAGGTCACATTCATCTTAAAAGAGATGGGAACCTGACATGGTAAAAACATCAGCATTTTCAAGAATACTCCAAGAGAAAGCATTGGGCTTACATTCTAGGCTTAGGGGACTTTGAAGGGAAAAGGTGTGTTGAAAAGTTGTACATAGCTAGTATTACTGAAAATGTTGATAAAGTGATGTGTTGGAAGGATGGAAGCTTGAACAGCTGATAAAATAGAACATGGGAGTTCCTACTGGAGGTTTGTTTTTGTTTTTTTCTCAATTAGCAGTTTTAAGCTACTGGGAATTTTCCTTTTTCCCCAAATATTTTTTTGACAGTGATAAATTTGTGATCCTGAAAATGAGTCAAATATTAGGGTACAGTCAATGAAGGAAAAAAAAGCAGAAATAAAGAGGTAATTCCTAATGAGAAAGTGGGAGTCGTAAAGCAATGATACTCCTCTTCCTCCTCCAACTTAGCTAAAAATCTATAAATATGATTTCGTTAAGATTGCTTGAACCAAATGAACAATCTCTTCCACCCTCCCCTATTCCTGCTCATAACTGTGTGTTTTACTTTTAACTGGAGCTACCTCTATCAGTACTTTGATTGCCATAGTCAGCTAATACAGCTCACGACAACGTGAGAAAATGATCCTGCTGGGGTAGCATGTTTGATCAGTTTACTTTATGAGCAGAAAAGCACTGGAGCTTGCCCAAAGGGGAAAAGTGTGGGAGAAAAGGACAAAAAATAATCACATGTCTTGGAGTAGGGGAGGGGAAGGCAAAAGGATGGCAAGAGGTTGGTGGCAGAGAGATGGTGGAAAGAAGAATGAAAGTAGGAGCTTTTTTCTTTTAGTTGTGGTCAGTTTTTAATTCAGCTTAGTTCACCATACAGTTTGCTAAAGCAAAGACCACCATTTTGCTTTTGGTTATTTCTCAACTGTAGGATTAAACTTTGAGGCTTTTCCATATGAGACTACTGGCAAACTAAGTGTTAATGGCTGTCTGTGAATTTATTTAAAGAAAAACACCACTTAGTTTCATAGTCGAATAAATATTTAATATGCAGAAAATACATAGCACAGTATATGGTAAAACATATGGAATATTAGCAAAGTATCTGTTATCTGACTCTAAATATGGAGGGAATCTTCATACAGAGTTTTCACTAATGTGTATATATTTCAATATAAAGACCCAGCATGTAAATTTCTATACTTACTTCAGACAGGATTATTCTCCCCCTGGTTGTTGTTCAAAGTCAGCATTTCAGGCTTCGTGTGAGAGCTGTGTATGTCATTTAATGTCACTTAGACATTTAGCATTTGTGAGGTACAAACCCATATTTCATGTAGTTCTGCCTCTCAGGTAAACATCAGTGCTACAGAGGTGGCTTTTACATTGTGTATGTATGCAATTTGGAAGATGGATTTGATTCTTAATTTATCATCTGTGCAGGTTATAAAATTTCTATTCCTAGCCTCCAGTGTCCTCTAGCTCGAGGTGAGAGTTTGACAGGATATGTCTGCTTACTTCTGTTGTACCATATGAAGATGTTTTTAGGATTCTGCTTTTAGTCACCTTCCAGTATTTAGCTGTGGCTGAGCTAAATCAGCTGATTCTCAGGCTTGTGGTAAGAAAGTGTTTCTAGTGGTGGTAAGGTTGGAATTGCAAACTTCTGTTGTCTTATTTTCTTCTGTTCCCTTGCCAAAATACCACCTCCAGCCTCTGCTGCGCTTGAAATTGAGAAAAAGAGGTGAAAGAGTTGTTCTCTCCCCTCTGGGGAAAAAGCTGGGGGAGCAATTATCAGCATTTCACTTTCTTTTCCCAGATTCTGATACGGGGCTTGTCTCCGGGAAGTCTGTGTGGGAGGAAAGAGATGCTGAGCATGAGGTTCACTTTAGACTGCATATGTCCTGTGGTGCCATATGCGAGACAGAATAAAAGTGCACGTTCTTCCATTTGCTCACTTACTGTTCCTTGGAGTAAAAAGCTGGTCCTGGTACTGTGTCAAACCTGAGAGTGTATTAAGAGTGCTTCCACTAAATAAACTTTCATAGGTATTGCCTAGCACGGCTTCTCCCTCATCACCACATGAGAGATTCCAGGTGCAGCCCATACCACAGGGCTCAGTGTGTGGCCTATTTTGTATGTGTAAGAAGAAACTTGAGAGATTCTGTTTGCCTGAGCTAGATACACTGAAAGTATAGAAGAGATTATTAATGGGGTTAGGGTATGAGGCATTAATGGTTCATTTAGTGTGTCGCAAAATTCCCAAACTGAAAATAGGGACTTCCAAAGTAAAATGAAGAATGTTAATCTTGGCATGCTTACAGTTCCTTCTCTGTGAGAGGCTAAGCAGATATATCCCCAGGCCTGGATTCCCCGTATGGAAAGCTGCGAAGTGGACAAGTTAATTGCATA